>JACAXG010000023.1:4406103-4703160 GCA_018881555.1 Amblyornis subalaris | reverse complement strand
GAGAAGAGAAGAGAAGAGAAGAGAAGAGAAGAGAAGAGAAGAGAAGAGAAGAGAAGAGAAGAGAAGAGAAGAGAAGAGAAGAGAAGAGAAGAGAATGCATTTGCATGTGTGAGCCAACCTGCAAACATCTACAATCTGACCCAGGCAAAACACACAGACAAGGCTTCTTGTACCTTCCTGTTTCTTAATGAAAACCTACATGGAATATGATGATCTGACCCTCCAAAAATCTCCCCAGGGAATACACRGCCCGTTTGCACGTGGGCAGGCTCACAGCTTCCACACAGGGCTGAGTTCCTTTGAAAGTAGAATAAAAACTAGAAAAGGGGGATAACTTGACACTCCAGTGCCTGAGATAACTTGCTGCATTTGCACAATAAACAGCAGCTGGGAGCTGCTTCCCAAATAAATATTCAGAATTATTTAATTGACAAATACATCTCATGAAGGAGGGAGAGAACTGTCACTTCCCCCACAAGGTGAAACCAATTAAAGCTTCTACTGTTTCTATCAGCAAAGAAAAGCAATCCAGCAACAAGAGTAAGGAGCAATTATAGGTATTTCATGACAAAAGAGACACTTGACAAAAAAAGCAGAAATAGCTGAAAATTTTTATGAAAAAGTAAAGTACTTCATCATCCCTAGCAGGGAGAGTTTGAATTATGACTGCAACTTACAGGTCTTGTGAGTGGAATTGTTCTTTTATTACTGTGTTTTTTATAGCAAACAGTGGTAAGAAGGAGCAAATACACATTTATGGACATGAACAGAGGGAGGATGTGAGAGCACACACATGGTCACTGCAAACAACAAGTTCTGTGGGAAACATTTGTTGTTTCCAGAATGAGGGACAGACGGACCATGGATAACGGATCCCATTGACCACAGTCTGATTCTCCACTCCTGTACAATTCCATTGGCTTTACAGCATCTAAAGATACTCAAATAAAAATCTATTAGAGTGACTCCTTTTTGTCTGCTTTTGGGCTTGGTACATAACGTTTCAATTGGAAGAAACAAGTGTGGGACTGTTTTTATCTTTATGTTCAGTGCCTTGAAGTCAGCAAACCCTCCTTTTTGAAAGGCATCTCTGTCTCCCTGCCTTAAGGAAACTACTCAGTGTGATCATTCCTGAGAAGAATAGTTTCTCRAATACAAGATCCTCATTAGCAAAATATTTATTTTCCCCTGCCTTCTGAGAAAAGGCGTTTTATTGCAATTATATGCATGCTGCAAGCAGTAGATGTGAGTAAAGATTAGGTTCCTGGAAGGCTGTTCTATAAACCTATCAGGATAAATTTGCAAGTAATGTTTTCTTGGAGAGATACTGAACAATTGCTATTTGTATTATGGCAGAATTAAGAGGCTCTCAGYTGGAGATCCATCATACTTGATGCATGAAGTACATGATAAGATCTCCAGTGGATTTTGTGGTTTTAATTGGGAGAAAAATAACTCRTAAGCAGCCACTCTACCGTGGGACAACAGGAGGAGAAAAACAGAAAGGTATTTGGCAGGAGACTGCCCTAATCTCCAGCCTGTCAGATAAAACTGTCACTATTAATAAAATCTTTACCACTTTCTTTTAGTTCTGCAATGTTACCTTAGCATGTTTGGGTTTTTAGCAGCCTCCCTGTAGCTGAAGGTGGAGCAGGTGATTTGACAGGAGCCTGGAGGGGATAACTTGAGGAATTTCAGAAAGATCTTCATTGGGCTCAGCACTTCCCCCAGTACCAGGCAAGGAGACAGGCAAACACTTAAAACATTAAAGCCTTTAAAGGGCAGGAAAAGCTTAATGACCTTTTTATAAGCCTGACGTGTTTATTTTGTGGTACAGGTGTGTTGACAAGTTGCTTTTTTTCCTAAACAAACAGAAGATAATAAATCTTGTCGTTTGAGGCTGAGATTCCAAGTCATCCCCAAAAACTGACTTAGAAGCAGCAGCACATCAACATCTGGTAATTGCAGAAGTTAATTGAAGGAGCCCCTGAGCAGGCTGGAGTTAGGAATAAACACAACTTTCCTGCTTTGGTGTGTTATGAAAGGCTAGTTTTGAAACCCAAAAGGGAAATATAATGGAGTTTGCCCGATGCTGGTAAGATGAAAGGAAGTTTGTACTGCACTGCCCTGCAATGCAACCACGTGGTGCTACCATGGGGCATTTTTTCCTTGACTTTGACAGCCTGAAATTCCTGTTTATAAAGACTGAGCACCATTAAATTTGTCCTCAATCCATTTTACTCTTCGATCCCTACAGCGGACAGCTGCGAGCTAACAAATTGTCCATGCGCTTCTTCTTAATTTAAATGTTTGAAGGAAAAAAAAGGAATCCCATGTCAACCTGTCAGCTCTTTAAAGCTTTGAGCAATTCAGCAAGAGTTGGAGGTCAGAGAATGCTCAGACAGGGGATCAGTACTTTCTCAGCACATTGTCTAATTAGCTCCCGACTCCCCGACAAACTTCAAATATTACCCTGACAAAGTTTGTGTCCACAAGAATTCCATATTATCTGGAAACTTTCCAGCTCCTTTCCAAGTTGGATTACGCCTATCTGCTCTGTGCATTTCCTGGTGATATGAATTTTATAGACTGCAATCAGTACTGGGCAGAGCTATGCCTTGCACACTCACTGGTTGTCCTTGCTTGAACACGGGGTTTGGGAAGAGACCATGAGGCTGATTGCTTAGAAAATACAGTAGGGTTCAATCAGTTGCTGCTTTTAAATCCAATCTGTTTTGAATAGCACGTTGATGAGTTGGGAATTTTAATCAATTTCAGCCAGAATGTTTTCCTACAGAAAACATGGATATTCAGAATTACTTGGAAGAATGATCTGATCTTACTATGGATGATTCTCAGGAGTATTCCTTACAGAGGGAAAGGGAGTCACTGATTTCAATGACACAAGCTCAGCTGGGCTGTGATCTGACCTGTGCTTCACTGTAAAGGAATAAAACCTCACATGTGCTCCCCCCCAATCTCTGAACTGCATGGGGAATTTGGAATTTAGATATACAGGATATGAGCTAATCTGAATCAACCTGAGCTTGGGACCGTCAGCTGGTACAAATATAACCTCCTGGAAACTGTGGGGAAGGAAAGGCAGAGAAYTGTTGTATCCCTGCACCGTCATTCCTCAGGGAATGGTTGAGAAATACACTGCGTTTACGGTGTCCTTGTGACAAAATATTGACTTACATGGCACTAATGGGGAGYAAGTACTAAAGGACTGGTCTCTGTAGGATATAGTTTATTTCATAAACCTCAGCCTGCCAATCTGATGTCACCTCTGTTTCCACTTATAAATTTTAGTTCCTGCTGGTTTTCCTGGTACTTACAAAAATCACAAAAATACTCCCAAGCAGTTTTCCTTCAGCCAGTGCTCATTCCTGTATTTCACTGCAATTTAGTCATGTAGTGATGCTTCAACCACAGCTAGTCCCAATTTTAATTCTTCGCAGTGTTTCAGGCAGAACACGAGTTTTTCATCCAGACAGGGGTGACACCGCTCACTTTGGCAGTGTTGGCAGTGTATAACGTTAAGCAGGTCACCAAACCTTTGCAGGGATGACAGAGTTATAGCAGCTTTCCCCCAAAAGGAGCCCACATCATTATTCAGGCATTATAAATTACACACTCTTAGGGGAAAAGGCAAGCAGCCATTTGACAGGGCACTCTGTGTGACAAGGAGGGGATATTTGGCTCAGGGCTCTAGAGCAAACCTCCACCTTGATGGGAAGTGTTCTGGAACCTGTAATGTCCACACAAAACCAGCAGGACCTTAGCTTAATAAGGTCTCATCCAAATGACTTGCACGCTGAACTGTGTGGAATTCAATTTCTCTCCCCCTGAGAGATGAAGGGTGAGCTGGTCCTGCCAGGGATTTAAATGTGTGGCTTCGTGGCCCCAAAATGTGAAATGTGTGCCATGAAATAAGCCTGCTCAGAGGCTAGGGAATGTCACGTGGGTTTCTGAGCTGTTATTAAAAAAAAGAAATAAAAAGGAGGTGGGAAGGCAATACCATCATAAAAAGGGGGTAAAGGCCACATAATTAGTATTTTGTATTGCATATGCAGGTGTTTAAGTGAGAAGATGAGGCAAATGACTGCAGAATATCTTTTAAAAAATAAGAAGGGGAAGGAAATCAGCATAGAGGTAGAAGATTGAAACAGAGGGCTTCTTTCTGTCCTCAGCTGTCCTGTGTGTCTAGAAGTCACGTCCATAAATAATGGAGCACCTCCGTAGCAGCCTGTGGCCAGCAAAGCTGGGCCACGTGGGGAGGGTGAAGTTCTTCCATCTCTCAGGGCAAGAGTCACAGAGAAGCAGAGAGTCTGCTTGCATTTATCCAGAAATGTGACTCCAAACCCTGAGTTACACTCTGCCCACGTGCAGGGAGAACAGGGAACTCCCCGCTGCTTCCAGCACCACGTCAGCTGGGCAGAAAACCATTCCCTCTGTTCCCACAGGGTAGTAGCTCTCTCTTTCTCTCTCTCTGGCTGATTAAGCGCAGAGCATTTGCTGGGATTTGGATCCTCAGTTTAAAACGGGAGGCTGGAACGGGTCAGGTGTCTTTGCGATTTCCATGGTGGAGCATTTTTCCCGCGCGTAATCCATTACCGCAAATCCCAACAATAATTTCGAACGGTGATAATCCCCCACAGCATTGACCCTAAAGATCTTTACAGCAACACAAATGAGATCAAAGGACAAATGAAAGTCTCTTAATCCCTCCAAGTGTGAGTTCAACCTAATCTTACGTTTCTGTCTTTTAATTCTCTCTAAATCTGTTTTTAACTTTGCTTAACATTCGTTATCCTTTTTCATGCCCTAATTCTGCAAAGGGGAAAAAAAAAAAAACAAGCCCGTGTCTACATTCAACGTTTCTACACAGGGATGGCATTTTTAATGTGAAACATCAGTTTCTCTTGTCAGCTATTAGAGAGGGAAGTAGGTGGAGGGGAGCAGTGGGTGGAGGATATGCAAAGGAAGGTTAAGATTGATGAATGAGGTGCAAAACGACTCCTTGGTGATGGCTGTGCCGCTGGTATGAGCACAAAAATAAACAATAACTTTTCAAAATGAGACTGTCAGAAAATAAAGGAAAAAAAAAAACCCAAACAAACCACCTGAAAACCACAAACAGCCCCCAAAAAAACAACAGAAAMCCCCCCCCACCCAACACACCAAACACACACACAGAGCATTCCTGAAGCTACCTGGCATTAATGGCCCATAATTAGCTATTCTTTCTACCTTGCTGAGCTCATGTCATACATAAAAGATCTCATAGCTTTTGACTGTTCTATTAATGAGGTCCTGTATAAATTTTGCAGTGCAGCTACTGCTCAACAATGTTTGGAAGCCATGCCAACATTTTTATGTTGCTCTGATTTGTGTATTTTGGGATATTGAAGGCTTTTTTCATTAAGCATTATTCTTTGCTAATGTGTAGTTAATAACATAATGGAAAAGCTTTTAAACTGCTCTGAGAATTAATCCACTCATACTTGTTTAACTGCTTGATTTCCTAATGGATACAGTGTAGGATTTAACATTCTGCTCATTTACATCACTTACCAGAAGAAAGGAGACCTTTAACTGCTTTTTCTAAAAACAACAGTAAATCATGTTTAAGTTGATTGATTTCTGCATACATATTAACACAGGATAATGAAAGGCACAATGTCTTCATAATCCATGCCATTGTGTTCAACTACAGCTGAATATTTAATTTTTTTTTTTAATTTTTATTTTTTGCTTCGACTGGAGAAACAGCATCCCCACTGCCTGATTGAATTTGACTTATCTCACAGCTGGAGTCACTCCCTTGTGCAAAGTGTGGTGCTAACTTCAAATGAAATTCCATTCAGTCCACAATTAACAGAGCTACACTAATTCACATCAACCACTGCTCTAGCCCCACACATCYGGTATCATGATTGAAAATCTTTGTTCAAATACATCAGACATAAAARAATCCTTTTCAGGATTAGATTGTATCCACTTAATTCACTCTGAGACATACTTTATCCCCTCATACAGTCGTTGAGATGGACGCTGGGTGAGAACAACAGCAGGAACTGCAAGCACCACAGAGGCAACTCTTGTGTGTTCTCTCTCATTCCAGCCCTGCCTTCCCTCCTGCAGTCATTCCAGCAGCTGCACCATGATGCTGAATTTATGACACAGATTAAAATCTTCATATATAACCCCAGCCTGAAACATCCCCAGTCAATCCCAGCGAGGATGTAAAAGTTAACTGAGCACAAATCTCCATATTTAACCATCAAATTCACGACCACAGCCTCAGAGCTGAGCGTTCATCCACGTCAGCGTCTCCGGCACAGGAGCAGCACAAGGCACCTGCCTGCACAGCACTGTCTTCTCGAGCGAGAGCATTCTGCATTAAAAAAAAAACAAAATGCAAACTTAAAGAGAAATGTCTAATAGAGAGAGAAGTGTGTAATGAGGGCAGTTCCCCAGGTACAGGGTAATGGTGATTGATTAACTTCCTGCAGGCCTGATTACCCTGCCACTGCAGCGCTTGATTCTCCTCCTTGGAACTATCCCTGCTTGGCATGAGCAGGACATGAGGGAGCAGGGACACACTCGGAGCTGAACACAAAGAGGACAAACTTCTCAACAAACACCCCCTAAGATAACTCTTTATCCAGCYCTGAGGGAGATGGCAGAGGCAGAACAGATACCCCAGGAGCTGTTTCTCTGGTATGGAAACAGCCACATTCAGAACCYCAGAAACCCTGACAGGTTTTACTGAGGATGCTGTGAAAAATTAGTGTCATGAGTGCTGAAATAATCATAATCAAAGTGACTGGAAATTGCTGTCACGAACGCTGAAACAATCAAACCCATAAAGAGCACCACAAAATTCACTAGCTACTCCGGGCCACATGTCAAGCTTGTCAGATGGCATTTCTGCTGTCTGCATGGCAGCTGTGGCTCAACACAATCCCACCCCAAACGCTCTCATCAGCTGAAAGGCTGATACAAATGGGGTGACCTGGAAGAGCTGGCATCTCTCTGAAAGCTGTTAGGTAAACAAAATCAGCAAAGGTCAGAGGAACGTCCAGGCGAATCAAACAGGATGTGCACAATCCTCTTTGGTTGTTAATAAATCTTCATTCTTATCCTCTTTGGTTGTTAATAAATCTTCATTCTTCTTTTCTTACGAGGCAATATCCTCTAAGAGAACTCCTGTGGAAATTAAAAAGGAAGATAAATTAGCAGACAAATATTTCAGTGTGAAGATCTCAACCACTAAATCAGTTGCTCGGATGAGTTGCACAGCACCCCGAGCTCCAGATGGGCACTGCCTTCCTCCCTGCACTGGGCTCCTGTCAGACAGAGCAGGCTGAGGTGTGTTCCATGAAGGTTCCAACAGCTCTGGAACCAGGATGCAGGACATTCCCAGAGCACCTTGCCTGGCAGTGCTGGTGCATTCATGGGGACCCAAGACTTCAGCATGCCACAGAGTGCCATAACGGCTTTAAGCTCAAGGAGGGCAGGGTTAGATGAGATATTTGGGAAAAATTCTTCCCTGTGAGGGTGGTGAGGCCCTGGCACAGGTTGCCCAGAGGAGCTGTGGCTGCCCCATCCCTGGAAGTGTCCAAGGCCAGGTTGGACGGGGCATGGAGCAGCCTSGGATAGTGGAAGGTGTCCCTGCCCACGGCAGAGGGGTAGGAACAAAATGAGCTTTAAGATCCCTTCCAACCCTCTCTGTATTGGATATATATTTTTGTATATTTGCACCTTAAGAGAATCAAGCCTTTGAGCTGATGTATATCTGACTCTGTAATACAAYAGACCAACAAAACAAAACTTCTGAATGCAAGTGAATATGTTCCCCCTAAAGTCACAGAAGGGAARGGAGGTCCTAAATCATGTGAACAAGCAACTGAAATAGCATAAACAATTCCATTTGAGCCTCGAGTTAATTATGGCACTGCAGCTTTCAAAAAGTCATCTGAAGCACTTGCAGCCTAAATTGAAGGTTGGACATCCAAATTGAAATGTCATTTTTATTAGTCTCTGACACTTGGAGAGAGAGCCTCTTCTCTTCTAGCAGGCTCTGCCCATTAGCTCCCCTTAGTGCTAATGGAGTTATGCACATCCATCCCCTGCACATCCATCGCTCAGCACCTCTGGAACACTCCCAGGGTCCCATTGGATAACAGCTGTTTTACTGCAGCGTGCTGGGAACGATTCCAGGTGAGGCTGCCCAGGGCCCTTCAGCCCTATATTGGTGCACTCGGTGCCCTGACGTCTGGGGCAAAAGAGAGTTGTTAAACAGACTCTGCAAAGGGACTTTAATCCAAAGATGCAAAGCCTGAAAGGGATCATAGATCAAATTTTGGCCAAATTATATGTATTCTTTCAGAACTTTTGCCACTTTCCTAAGCACTCGTACTCCCTGCAGACCTGTGTCTGGAATGCTATCAGTACCAACTCCTCTGSGGATGGACTGTGCAACCTTCAAGCCACCTCAGCTGTGGTGGACAACTACACTTATCTCTCTAGGCATACTTGCATTTCCAGTTTTAGCATAATTACCCTCATAACCCCCAGTTAAAATGTGGCTGAGCAATCTGAAAACAACCACCCCTGATGGCAGCAGCAGCAGGGGCCACTCTGCCTCTGGCTGTGCGTGACCAGGATGTCACATCTCAGGAGACCAAGTCCACAGAGGGGGATTTAAACCAAACCCCAYAAGGATGCTTGTGTTTATTAAGCCCTGTGCCTTCTGTTACAGTCCCMTAATGCCTTACATCATTGATTTGGCACTCCTGGCAGCACTCTATCAATAGGAAAYTGAGTTGAATCTTCTCTGCTGAAGATAAGTGTGACTAATTGCCACCTTCAAATAGCACTGAATTAATTCTTGCACTTAGATACCAATGTTTTGTTAATGTTGGGGTCCACTCTACCATGAAGGTAGTGTGTAGTGAGAGGGACAACACTTACCCCATAGCTCCTGACAGCTCTGGGGCCCCTCTCAGACCCAACAAACTGTGCCGAGTTCCAAGCAGCTCCATCCACACTGTGGAGTTCACCTCAGCCGTCTGAGTTTCCTTTGTGCAGGGAACAGATGCCAATGGGAACTGATTCCTGTGGTTCTGTGCAATCCCTGTCAGAACTTGCTGCAGTTGCTGGGCCAGAGCTGCTGGTCCCTGGTTCCAGCTGGTCTGAAAACTGATCTTGTGCTCGGATTTTGTGGGGATCCATAATCCAATATCACTGCACAATGCAAGTCAGGTGAGATAGCARCTTAGAAGCCAAACAACAGCAAATGAGCAACAAACATTCTCATTCTTAGCACCCTCACCATGCCATACAGACTCTTTAAGGCTCTGTAAACAGGATTGCAGGAGGATGTCTGTCATATCTGCCCTCCTGGAGGGTACCTGTGTCCTCTAGAAACTGGAAAATCACCGTCCAGTGCTGCCCTTCCAGCACTGCCAGTGTCAATCCAGAGGAAACTCGAGTGCCTTCCCTCTCCAGCCAGATGGGAACTGTGACGGGAAGCTCGGGAGTGTCTCCAATGCACAGGACAGGTCGRTGGGCAGGGAGGGAGAGCAGCACAGAACGTTCCAGCAGGAGTTACATTATTAATGCCCCTACCTGAGACACCCTGGGTTTCACTGACCTGCCTTTCTCCCAGGCTTTTCCCACACGTGGTGACATTGCTGAAACAGACCCCCAGAGCAAGAATCAGCAGCTCGCCAGGCAAACAGGTTAGTAAATCGTTTTAAGGTTGAAGGAAGCTTTTATATTAATGAAATGGCTTTGTATTACAAACCTAATCTGGATAACCTGTTTAATTCCTTGTCATCTTAATTCATGAATTTACATTAGGAATTCCCAGAGGTCTGGAACACTCGCCTGAAATTTTTAATTCCTTCCAAAAAATCATACATCTCAATTTAATCAGAAACAAAAATACAGTGTGCCAAATATTTCTTAAACAAATGGAACCCRAAAGTAAATATCTCTTAAAAATATTTTATGTGTTTTCTTCTGCTGGATCATTGTAAATATTAAATGTATCACATTAGTCTACAATTCAGTTAAACGGATTTGTATTACTTAGCAATTCACATGCAGATTTTTTTTCTAATGGAATTTTAAAACATAKATAATCCTCACAACATGCTCATGAATGCTATTTAAGTCTCCTAATGTTCTTATAAGGCAGTGTAGAATGCTTTTCTTTTTCAATGGAAATATCTTGGGAATGGCAAGCAAACCTGGGAATCAGCAGAAATCATGGAATATATCTACAGCCTATAGGGTTTTCAGCTCCCAAATCCCCCAGTCATTCCAGCTGTGTACCTCTAGCATATCAATAGCTTTCTCAGAACCACTTTTGCTTTCCCAGAGTTGGGAATGCAGCTGTAARATCCAACCCACCTTCGCCTGCGGCCACGGCGAACTCAAACCCATCAATAACTCCAAACCATCTACAGTTAATTTTTCTTCCCAATGCAATGAAAAGCTTTTCAAAGGGACAGCATCGATCCCCTCAATTCCCTCAGGAAAACATCCTTTGGCACAGTCAGAAGGATCTTCCTTTATTTTGAAGGTTAATCATTCCGAGGCGTTGTGTTTTTATGGGTTGTTGCCGCCGGGCAGCGTTGTCCCACACCGCTGAGGCTACCAGAGCTTGCAAATGCAATTTTTATTTTGCTTTGTTCTGGCTGCGCTGCCGATACAGATAATACCTCAACAGTTTTCCCAGCCAGCACCGACAGAGAGCC
This sequence comes from Amblyornis subalaris, assembly GCA_018881555.1. Taxonomy (NCBI): domain Eukaryota; kingdom Metazoa; phylum Chordata; class Aves; order Passeriformes; family Ptilonorhynchidae; genus Amblyornis; species Amblyornis subalaris. Next base: position 4,692,385 of record JACAXG010000023.1, on the reverse strand, counting down.
GGCTCGTTTCAACGAGCCTTGAATCCCATCCAATTTGGCTGCAAGGCTGGATTTTTCATAGCATAACACAAAGCAGATAAAGACCAATTTTTGCCATGGATTCCTATTCCCTCCCAGTTCCCTCTCGCACCTGTATATCCGTATATCACCTGGATTATTGCTCAAAGCATCACATGCCAGTGGCACTTTCATATTTCCTGGGATCCTGCTGTACTTCCAGGTGTAAACTGCCTAAAGCTGAAGTGCTGGCAGTGACATCCACGAGGTTTATGCCAGGCTTGGCCGTGGGGAGGCTGAGGTAACCAGCCTGTTTATGCAGTGCAAGACCTCATAAAGGCTCTCCCGAGTGTGAGAACCAAGAATAACCCACGGGCTGGGCTGACACARAGCACAAACCTAAGGACTAAAGCAGCACAGAACAAACGAGTGGAAATGCTTAGACTGGACGGTAACAGTCCAAAGGAACTGGATTCCTGTTTTTCCAGCAGAGTTCCTGCCCARTTTCTCATCTGGCTGGACACTGACAGCAGCTCCAACAAGATACCACAATATTTTTCCATCCTTTTATCCTTTCTAATGGCAAATGCCAGCAGTGTGTAAACACTTGCTATATCACGCTTTCTTCTCTCTGGAGATGAAAGGAGTGTCTCAGAGCTGGAGGTGAGGGTGGTTGCTTGGTTTTTCTTACAACAGCAGTCAATAAATCTCCAGAATTGCCAACTCAGGGCTCCCAAGGATTATTTGCAAACATCCCACTTGGTTGCACGTGTTTACACAGTCACTCTGTGCCTGCAGCTCAGATAAGCAGCAGAGGCAAGTCAGATATTCAGTTTGCAGAACCTCTTTGATTCACTTTCAAGCGGATGAAGACCTGGCCCTTGATCTTCAGAGTGTTTTTGAGGAGAGCCAGACTGAACTCCAAACTGTCYTGCTGTTTTCCCGTTCTTCAGTGCCCAAATGTCCTTTCTGCATTCATTTGCTCCCTCAGGTACATGAAAACTCTTACSTCTGTATCAAACCAAGGCCTTGGTGTTGTACACGGGGCAGGTGTAATTTCCCCATCAATTACCTGCCTGAGGCACTGGGTTTGCCAGTCCATGCTTTGTGCAATGTATTTGATTTACCAGGTTTAGAAATGCTTTATTCCACCAATGGCAGAATCACAGCAGTTGCCTCGCCACGTGATTTATTTTATTTCATTCCTTATCTACTCTGCAGAATCTCAAATTCCCCCAGTTTTTCCCATGTTCCTGTGCTTCATCCTGACTTTTCATCAGAAYTGGAGTCATTCAGAGTGACTTTGAACCCTGGACAGCCAAATAGTGTACACACAGACCCACTCTCTGTTGAATCCCTGCCTATGGCTYGTCCGAGTTTTCCAGAAGTTCTTTCCCATCTATATTATTACAGATCTCAATTTTGCATTTCTATTCAGGGCAGGAAAACTGAATTTTCAGAGGARCTAGGTATGAATTTCCCATTTCTCAAATTGGGTTTGTAGATTTATTCACAAAACTAACCCTCCACTCCTTTGGGATCACTGAACGGGCACAGCACTAAGAAATCCTTCCAAGAAAATCGAGGCAAGTTGAAGCTAATGCTTGCATGAAATTAAATGGTATTTTGGTATTCAGTTCTGCCTCCTCTACTGGGAATTGTGACCAGCTGAAAAAAATCATCTGGCAAAAATCTTTTCCATGTTACTTGAACATCATCTCAAGGCTCCCTCACAATCAGAAAATATTTTGCATATTGTTTTCCCATTTTATCAGGAGACACAGCTTTGCAAATTGGTGCAATATATGAAATTTGAACTATAGGGAATAAGTAGCTGATGATGCTAAATGTTATGACTTTAATTGAACTTTCCAGAAGGCAGATTATTCCACTTTTCAAAATTGCTTTCCCAAGACACTTTGGTCTAAAAATACTTCAGCTGTTGTACCCACTTTTCTTGTCAAGCTTTTAAATTCATCATTTAGTTCCACAGCAAACACATCCTAATGGGCACAACTTCTCCCAAAGCAGGTAGAGCCTTTCACAGACTCTCCTGAAGGAGAGAACACAGCAGCACAGGCTCAGTCTGCAGATGTCACCCCTGGCAGACACCGGGAACTGACCTTGCCTTTGATGAGCTCAGATCCATTGATGCATTCTCCAAAYGGATAAGCTCATTTTCATGGAGTCATGCATCCCGTGCAGGCAATGCCACAGGAGCTGGCACTTTGTCACCCTAGAGCAGTTTGGCTTCAGCTTGGCAGCAGATTTTGGCTCTCAGAGCCTCCTCCCTGCTCAGCAGTTGAGGCAACTCCTCCATGCTCCTTCTAAGCCCCACTGGCTCATGAAGAGAACTGTGAAACTCAGCTAAGGCAGCAGCCAGGAGAGGAAATCAAGTCACAGATGAAGCATTGGTCCATTATCCATATATTTCAATCGAAAATATCCTGGTTTTTTTCTTTTTTTTTTGTGTCACTGTGCCAGGTGACAGCTGTTCTCAAAGATAAACTGATCAGGTTTAGGAGATTTTAAGGGAAACATGCACAACAACCGTTTTTATCTCCAAACCTATAATATACCAACACCAGCCTGGCTCTAAAATACTTCAAAATAAATTCCAGCCATCAGGGTATCAGTCATGGAATGATATATGGACTCTGTATTGCAGATGTGTGTAAAATAATCACTTAATTACCGAGCTGGAGCTCTGGCAGTATTTTGCACACCATAAAGTGGCAGAGCACGTGCTGTGGAGAAGCAGTTCAGTCTGTAGATTCCTGATTTTGGGCTGCCTGCCTTTGCAGCAAACCCTGCTGCTGCCTATTCGAGTAGCAGGGCACTAATTCAAAATGCAGGAGTCGAATTCGCTTTCCCAGAGTACAGAGTGGGCTGTTTAAATCTGACAAGGGTTTTGCCTTCCTTTCCTCCTGCCACCCCCCAGCTTCCACACACAACCACATAACATCATTCAGACAAATTTCTTCAAAGCAGCTTTCCCATTTCTTTTTTTTTGTTGTTTTTTTTTTTTTTTCCCTGGGAGTGTGAATTTATGAGGGCACTCAGATCCACCACAGACCAGGAGCTAAACTAACATGCTACTTATGCACATGCTTTATTCAGCATCACCTGGGGGAGATTTCCTGCTTCTGAGCTATTGTGCAAACAGCCTTTGGTTCATAGCAGCAGAAATCTCTTCTGTCAACATTAGCATTTCGTGTTTGGATTCATTACAGGTCCTGGAAATAATAATCATGCTTCCCATCTTTAAAAACACAGACCTGTGAYATAACTCATGTCATTGATTCTCACTTCAGCAAAGGGATTCCCCTTTCCTCAGGTGGGGATGCCGAGACACGAYGGCATTTTCACAGCCACCCCTCAGCCCAGGGAGAACAGAACCCCTTTTTTCTGAACAGAACCCCTGTTTTCTCAAAAAAATCCCTATTTTGTCAGCAGAACCCCTGTTCTCTCAGCAGTGGCCTCGTGCTCCAGCAAGTGACCACGTTGTTTTGAGTCGAGGTCCCCCAGCACAAGCAGCAGCTTCTCAACAGCAGGCAGCTCTCGGGCATCATTAATTTGTCCCGTCAGGAATTGTTATTAATTGATCACTTCCTCTCCTTAATCCCCATGTTCTCACACTCATCAAACACTGACTTCCTCCACAAAGCCCTCTCTGATCACACAGTGCAGTGRAGAGCAGGGCAAGGTAATCAGAGCACGGCCTCTATGCTTGAGGCTTTGACCACAATAAATAAATCTCCCTGCCATCTCCCTCTCAAATTCTGGGCTATTTCCTCTGGGAATGAACGTTAACAGGCCATGGCCAATACCTACTTATAGCTTTTTCCTTTGTTTTCCAATATATACCACAAAACCAGTGCTCCTCTTTACCACTCATGGGTAATTTTCTTTCCTTCCATTTGCTGTTTTGTAACTGCAGCCTCTTGTAAATCACATTAAAAGGACTTGCTTTCTAATAGTTTTTTTATTGACTAATATATTTTATCTGGCACCTGTTACCTTGGTGGAGATTTCTCCTTGCAGTAATTTACTATCTGTGACACAGTGCTCCAAGCAGCGGGCGAAGGGAACCAGCACAGTTAAACTGTAGATTTACTTGATGCTCCTTGGGCTTGGGGTTAAAAAAAAGCAAAAAAGAACTTGTTACTGTTAGGAAATTCCATCAGCATCTTCGATTTTGCAAGGAGAGGACTTGCCACCCTGAGTACTTACACCAAGCAGCTGACGTGATGGATTGTCTCACACAAATCACTCAGGCATGCTGTGCCCATTTGTCTACTTAAAATATGGAATAACTCTTATCTAATACAGAAGTGTTTAGCGAGGCTTAATGAGCTGCTCGTGTGTTTATTACAGAGATTTCCAAGAACCAAATGGCTCAATGTTGCTTTATATATGAAAGATGATTAAAACATCTTGTGAAGTATCAATTTGGAAGCAAAAAGGGTTCCAGCTATGAAACCACACGTGCTATTACACTCCAGAGGACACGCCATAATGCCTGTGTATTTTAAGAGTATTTGTTTAATTTAAGCACAATGTTTCTTTATGACCACAGTTTATTTTTATATTAGGGGTTTAAGCACTCCAGGCTCCTGCGAGACTGGGTTGGTTTTCACATGTTCTGTCTGTCAAGCAGCATTTGCTCACTAAGTGAGTCAAGGGAAGTGTCAGCTGCATCAACATCTTTGCCTTTCCTGGTGCTGTTACCCTGTGCAAGACAGATGTGTCAAAACTGTCCCCCTCCTCCAGATACACAGAGCAAGATTGGAGGAACCTACTCTATTATGCTCCGAAACATCTAAAGATTTCCAAATTGTCCCACAAATAGTTGGCTCTCGGTGCTGTAAAGTGAGAGGGAAGAAAAAAACACCACAACCAAAGCAAGGAAGTGCTCCAGTAAGGGAAAATCTGTGATCAGACGGAAGTTCCCTAACTTTGTGGGTGGCTGGCACAGATTACACATCTGAGCCACGTGGGCAGTGCCAGGGGCAGCTCTCCTGCAGAGGCCACAAGTGCGGCTGGACATACCCTGGGGCAGCACAGATAACCAGATTTTTTGAGCCAATCTCGGTGTATTTCACAACAAGGAATGATCTCCCTCCTCTCTCTTTGCCTGCTTCACCCTAAGGCTTCACCATGGGAGTGTGGGGTGATGGAAACACACCCTCCATACCCACCACAGCAGCCAGGGAGGGCAGGGCAGGTCACAGAGCAGCTACTCAATGAGCACAGGATAGGTCATGAACACAGCTTCACTTTCTGCAGCTCTTTTAACGTTGCACGCCATGCATTATGAAAATATTATGGTAAAAAAATCAGAAATGTCCTGACACTCCTCTGACCTGCAGCCCAGGATGGACAGAAAGGCTTTAACAGAAGAACATGCCATGGGGGACAGGGTAGCCACACAAGCCGTGTGATCCAGAGGTCATGCTACACATATTTGTACTAACACGGTGTCTTTTTTGAGGGGAAAGTGCCAGTGTAGCCTGAATTTGGTTTTTAAACACATTTAGTTACACCAACCCGAATGATCAGGTCCTTCAGCACAGCTCACCTYGATTTAGAATTGCTCTAGGAGAAACCAGGTGAAAATTACTGCAGCTTCAGGGGTTAGACAGAGCCAAATGGTTTCATCTCCTCTCTTTCAAAGCATGAGCACTGAAGCAAGGTTCAGGGGGCAGTGAGCAAACAGCTGCCTAGAGGGGAAGGAGGAAGGACTAAAAGAATGTATATTTTGAGATGTTCTCTTTTAACACTTTAACCAAGGTTTTTTTCTCTAATAGTACAAGCAGACAAAATTTGATGACCTACTGAGTCAATGAGTTCCATAAGCTGATCATAAAGTCAACAAATTCTTGTTTCTTTATGCTCGTTTCCAATGAACACCTTTTTGTGTCAACAATCCATTCCAGAACAAGAGGAGAAAGCTTATAAAAAGGGCTCCATAGCTTAGCAGAGCTTGTAAACTGAGGGTAGTAATGAGCAGGTTTGATTATTGAGGATTACTCCAGGTGTTTCTCCAAAGCTGCCTCACCAGCTGAACTTCTGAGTCTACAATATCAGAYGTTCTATGAGGCACATTGCAAAGAGTACAATGGAGATGGGAAACTTGGTGGCTAAGACAAAAATCCTGCCTCCTCCAGCATTGTCTGAGGTTTTTACTATTGTCCTGGTCGTGATCTGCGAAGTCAAGAATGGCAAGTGGAAATAAAGGGAGAAAAACGAGCTCATGAAAAAAAGAGACTTTTATTACATCCATGCAGGAATGTTATTAAAGTGAAAGAAACCTGAGGGAGCAAGAGCTTTGAGCGATGATATTCTTTTCTGTAGAGCTGATGAAAAGAGACTATGAAAGGTCAAACAATTCTCATTCTCCTCCCTGAAGTTACTCATTCTTCCTGCTGCCGATGTTCCTCCGTAGTGCGCGCGGCAAAGGCAGGATTGCATCGCTCCGCGGCTGCAGCAGCGACGAATTAAACACGGGGATGGATGCATTTGTGCTTTTCCATTCCCGTTTTCCATTCCCCTGAAATGCCAGCTGCCTGAAAGCCAGGCCTCAAGCCCTCACATCAAGGCTTTTCTTGACAAAGGAAATTTCAGATGTGGGAAGCAGCTGGGTTTTGTGGTTTCTTCATCCCAAACTTCACCGGGGAGCGAGCGGCTGCTCCGAGCCGTTCGTTCCTCTTGCAAAGCCCCTGCACGCCGAGGTATCCCTGCTGATGTCCCTCCCTCTCTTCGTGCCAGCCCTCCCACACTTCCCACAGCACTCCAGAAGATTTAGGAAAAGGTACAGGGCACGTGACTGAGAAAGAAAGTGTGGAATCCCAGCTCAGTGAGAATCCTTAGGGATTCACTCCAGCATACTCAAAACCTCAATTCTGCACATAGATGGATGAAATTACATATGATTTCTGGCATTTTGTGATGTCCTAAGTCATCTAGCTACAAAGGGTTAAAAATAAATATTTAGGTAGGGAAAGAAGAAATGTTTATTAGCATCTTTAATGAGTAGACTTCTGCAGATAAAATCTGTTTAAAAGCTTGACATTTCAGTGTCACAGGCAAGTGACTGAATTTTCTTTTTGTGGAACATGAAATTGTGACTAGGCAGTTGGAGAAGAAAATACAATCTTGTTTCCTTTCCATATTCATGATAATATTTGTCATAATAATTTAGTTCTGTTTCAGTGACGGGAATGTTGGTGTTTTTCCATTTCCCCAATGCATTTCCATTTTCACACTTCCCCATCTAACATTAAATATATTGAAAATGGTGCCAAAATATTCAACAACATTGCAAAAGCAGAGGAGAAATAAAACTACAGTCACAGATTTCATTTCGCTCCTGTTTCTAGATTAATAAACATTTCATTTTCTTACCTAAAGAACCAGCAATATACCCCAATGAACTCCCACTCCCAGATTTGAAAATCTGACAAGCTGTGCTTAAAAACGTGGTTTAACAAGTAGACTGCCTTGAAAATGAAACCATGATTATTACAACAAACAATCATCCCCACAAGAGAGGAAAACAATTAGATTTTGTCACATGATCCTGTCAAAATATCTCCAGAGTGAAAGATTTAAATAATGTCAGGTCACCTTGCCAATGAAACCACAGGGAGGTTGGGACTCAGGGTCACTGACTGCAGACAGAGGTGTGGAAAAACCCCACTCCTAATCAGGATTAGGGTGTTTTTCCCCTTTTCCTGGTCTAAAACTCCCGTTCTCCTCTCTGCTGCTGTATAGCAAAGCCCATAGTGACACTTGCTGGTGCAGCAAGGAGTCTGAAACAAGCTGCTAAAGCAAGCAGAGCCAACTGCAGTAGTTTTTTTCATTCCTGTCTTCCCTTAGGGATAAATGCTCTGAGGATTCTCTTTGCTGCTTGGCGGACCAAGAAATGTACAACACACACAGACAATTATTGTGCTGCTGATCTGCCAGTGGGAGCACTGAAATAGCAGCCTGGGCTCTCACAGGAGCAGGGGCCACTCTGCTAAACTTCCTTCACTCAGTTTTCTCCTTTTTTCCCCTTTTTAAAAGATATCTGAATGAGAAAAATACTCCATTACGTTCTCTCCCTTTGCCCTCCCCCTGTTTCCCTAAATACCCCTGAACTCCTTGAGTACCTCTGGGTTGTAATTAGCTCTCCTTTCAATGGAAAGACGTTGGAAAAGTGTCTCTCCTCCCGTGTCTGGTATTTATGGAGCACCTCAGCACCACTCGTGGCTCTGCCCAGCTTTCAGAAGAGCAGTGCATGGTAGTGAATATACTCTTAAAAAAAACCCCTAACTTTGTGACAATATTAAAATATTCCAGCTGGGAAAACTCATATTGGTGCAAGAGCAGGAGCAAGAATTAGTCCTAAATTCCTCTACAAAAGAAGCATAGGATGGGAGATTTAAATAGCTGCATGCAATGAAAGAGTGAGAGAAAATGGGACTGCACCAAAAAAAAAACCCCAGGCTTCAGATATTGTCATTTTTCTTCTGGGAAAAGCATAAAGTAAAGAAAGCCTGAGCTACTGCTTAGGTGATACTTCAGAAAGGCAAGTGGAGTCCCAGAAGAGTTTCTCAAGTTGCTGTCAATTTATCCAGAAGAAATACAACTTAGCGAAAGCCATCAGCACAAGCAGCTTCTATTTAACCACTCCAGTGTTTTGATCTCACCGCTTTAAACAGAATCCTGAGGAGAGCCTCTGTTTGCTGTGGTTCAGGATGGCTGATCTTGGCTCTTTTTTAAACAATCAGGCCTGGATAGACGCGAGATTGTGTAAATCTTGACGCACAAGTGCCCTCGTTTGCAGCACTCCAGCCAGACAGCCACAAACTGGAAACTTGCTTTTCCAAGCCTMAAGCATCAGCTTATCCATGAACACTCAATTGCAAAAACAACCAAAAAATGTCTTTCTTGCATGTTTTAAGTCCTGAAGCACTTAAATCCTATATCTTAGAGGCAAATAAATGKGCTTGGAAGCAAAATGCTCCTCTCCATCACAGGGGCAGATCCCTCACCTTTGGAATTAAGTGCTTGAAAACAAAGGAGAGGAAGCAGCTTTTTAACTCACCAGGAGGATCCGTCACCTTGTCCAGGAGAATGGGAGATTCAAGAAGGCACCTGAAVCCTGGAAAATGAAGAAACTTGTGAGGTCAAGAAATGAAAGGTGAACAGAATGCCTGTGTGGAGGTAGCAGGCCTTTTTCCTTCCATATGGGACATACAGCATATGGGGAACCTCTTTACCTTTAARTCTATAATTATGTCTATATTTTCATCCATGATCCCACCCAAAATACTGGAGACCAAAACTTTGGGATGGATACAGTCCATGTACTCCCTACTTAYAATACTTTGAAATACAGACTTCCAGCAAGACCAGAAAAGGAATCCTTGCAAAATACTTATGAGAAAAAAAACCACTGATCTTGGGATTACATATTAGGGAGTTAAGAACAAATTACGTTCTCAATATAATGACATTGAGGTTGCAGAGAGCATGAATAGAGGTGAGTTTGATGTTAAGAGTTTAAATAATTTGCTCGAGGTCACAATGCAGCTTTCTGTCTGCCCTGAGATTAGAAGCCAGGAGCTATTAATTTTTTTCTTTTGTTCCCAGACTGCTGGACTGGGGMATAAAGYTCCCTGCAGGGAGGAATATTTAARRRRAAAARARAARAAGAAGAATGAAGAAGAGTTATTTACTCAGTACAAGCCCTGGAGTAAGACTACACATGTACTGTCACCAGTGCTTCTTTGTCCCTCCTGCATCCTCCCCGACCCCCTCTGACTGACAGAAGCACTGACAACTTYCCAGGAGCCATCTGTTCAAATCTGAGGGATGGAGCTCCTGGGGATTGGGAGAAGGGGACTTAAGGGTGGCTCTACAACCCTAAATGTGAGAAACAACTTCACCCCCTGCCCCTGTGACACCCCGGAGAGCTGTCCCCGTTGGCAGCGGGGTGAGATCCGCCGGGAGCTTCACAAAGGCCATCGCAAACCAGGGCTGTGCTTGCCAGGCATTGGATGGGGATGGAAAATAGGCCACCYCATCCCGACGTGCTCCAGCCTCCCACACAAGGCAGTGGGAGGCGGAAGACTGGGACACGTTTCAGTCTGGGCCCTGGTGGAGCTGTCAACACTTCGCAGCAAAATACCTGCAGGATTTTCCCCGGCCTTTCAGCGCGCCRGGATCTGCCGCTAAAACGCTCTCCCTCCTGGAAAGAACGCGCTGGGGTGCGATTTCCACGAGTTCCACGGACACCAGSAGTCACCTGGTGTCCTCAGGATGCCTTCCCGCTCCCTGCAGGGCTCAGGGAAAACACTCTGCTTCCAGCACACGGCACAAACCCTGGGCGTTCGGAGGGATCCACTCCCGAGGCAGATGCTCTGGGTGGACACCCCAAACGCAGCCCAAGGGAAGGGAAGGAAGAGTAAATCCCACCTGGAGCTGCCTTTGCTCCGTGCAGCCCAGCAGCACCAAGAATATCCCAAACAAACAGGGAGTGTCACGGGGAATAGCACCAGTTTTTCAGTAATTGGCTGTTTACACGGATGGAGAGACCAATCTTTCTTATCAGACTGAAACTCGACCTTAACGTGAAATCTTTTGGAATAATGACAGGTTTTTTGCTATGTTTGAGCAATTCTTACCCAACATCAGTGGAGATTTGGCCATTTAGTGGACCCCCAGTCCACTGCAGTGGAATATAAAAAGTACTGATTATTCATCCAGTTTTCTCATGATTATATTCCCCAATGCCTGAAGGCAACTGCAAACGATAGATGTATGAGGGCATTAAAACCTAAATACAAATAAAATTTGGGGTTAAATCAGCTGGGCTAGGATGGCAACACAAACCTACAYGTTTCAGGACTAAGCTGATCGATGACTGTGAGTGGGAGGAGGTTTTAGTCAGGTTCTAGTGCTAAATATCCTTGCACATCCTTTCAACAYCTCTTACTACAGCTCCTGATCGCTCTGGTTCTCTTCTTGGTCATGTTTAGGTGAGAGGAGACCATGAAGAGACCATGTTTAGGTGATTCCAGACCCTCTGCTGCTGCAGTGAGGGGTCAGTAACACCYCTGGTTTGTCTCTGTGCAAACAACACGTTTGGGTCTGTCCTGTTGTGAAGGAGTGGAGCAGTTTCAGTTCCTCCCATCAGCACTTGGGCTGCCTTTTGGAATTCAGGCTGGGTGGACTCCCACTTTGGTGTGTTAACGCTCAGGGTCCTACAAAAAAGCCACAGTTTTTCCTTTCCGGGAATTATCACGCTCACAAGTATTCATGAAAGAACCCAACGATCAATTAATGTTATTATTAGCTTTTAACCACGCAGACACAGTCCAAATAAAGCTGGGGTTTGCAGTGGTGTGATCACATTGACTCTCACCTGGTCATTTATTCTGCCAGGAAAAGGCAATAAAAAACACTGACTGTGCTTGGGGCACGTCTGTCTTCCTAATTAAAAGTTTACCTCAGTTCTTTGGATGTTGTTTGGTTTTTTTTACTGACAAATGAGGAACAGCTGATCAACAAATACATTGCTCTTTTTAGGGCAGACCTTTTTTTTCCCCCCATACTATAATGATTGAGAACAGAACACCCAAAATCTGTCAAAACAAAATTTCTCTGGAATCGAGCCACAAAAAGAAAAAATGAAGTTGTCACTGGAAATTAATYAATACAAAGCACCAATCGGTAGGAGGAATAAATACTCAGACCTAAAAATACCAGTGCAGTGGCATGCTGAGAGGTTATTTTCAGTCTTACTTTTAACAAGAATACCTCAGTATGGTTAATAATAGAAAATTGGATCTCCAGGGCAAGATACTGAGAAAAATTGTTTACAGCAAGCCTTTCCAGATCCCAAAAACTTAACTTAATAGATTTTTAAGTCGTTATTAAGCTTTTGCTGGCTTTTTAAAGAAGTGGCTTTAAAATATTTTTCCATTATATGTTTTCATTATTGGTTATAGCAAGTGAGGTTTCTATGTAACCAAAAGTTATTACAGCATAGGCAATTTCAATGCCTGAGTCTCCACGAAAGCCACTTTTCTGGAATGCAAGTGTGAAACAAGGAAACACAAAAAATTGCTTCTCACGTAAGGAAAAAAATGTATTTCGAAATTAACTCAGAGTTCAATTAAAAATCTTTTCACCTTTCCTTTGTAATAAATAGCTCCTTATGACCGAGTGGATGGCAAGAATTAAATCTTCTGAGCTTCTTTAAAAAATCTATATCCAATTCCTAAAAATCTATATCCAATTCTAAACACATTAGACCTCTGGAGCCTTGTCCTGGCTTAGCCAGACAGAGGGAAAAGTCTCATCTGCTGAGCTATGAGAGCTTTTAACTCTCCCTYTCTGGGAGCTGGATGAAGCTGGATATACTTCCAAGGCTCTTAATGCATCCCTTCGCAGCAGCCAACAAAACCCCAAACTGTGCACAGTGAAATCCCCCACTCTGCAGGATTTTGGGTTTGTGTCCCATGAGGACTTTGAAAACGGAGTGAAAAAACCTCTTTATCCATCTCTGCAGACACACGTGAGCTCTTCCAGCTGGATCCCCAGCTGGCAGCACAGAAAGCAGCCAAGGCACGTCCCTCAATCCAGTGGGATTTGAGGGACCACACCCAAGCCCTGGTCCCTTGGCTCCACTCCCTGGGTTGGTCACAGGGGGGGGAAATGTCCCTCCTCAGCTTTCTGACCCTCCTGTCTGCAMCTCTTGAGCATCAAAGGGGTGGCTTTGCTGCCGAAATCTCATCTGAGTTCACTTGGAAGATGTCACCTACTATTCAGGGAAGTGCTGAATGGTGTTGCTTCCAGAAACAGCACTTTTTAAAAAAAAAACAACCCTTAATGCAGTCTAAATATATGGTGCTCAAGTGTATGTCCAAGTACTGGGAGATAAATGGATTTACACTGGCAGGAGCTACGAACATTTCAAATGAAACCTCCTCGTTTATTCACTGCAGACCAACAAGCTGAGGTGGACACAAATAATTGAATTATTTTCCAGAAAGAATTTCTTTTACTTCCTCAAGTAAACAGCATTTACCAACGACTAAAATTACTCTTTAGCGTGAAGGACACATGTCAGAAAATCCATTAGCATTCAGAAAGATACATGCATGCTGGAGGCATTCTCTTCCAAGGATTTTTGAGAATATTAGGCATCTTAGAACAGAAAAGCAAGACATAAATGCTCTATGAAGGACAGTGAAATCCTTGTCCCATTCAAAGCAGGAGCCCAGCCTGGGTACAGTCTGGYAGGGAAGGAAGGTGACACTGCCTGGGATGCACGTGGTGAGGTAATCCCTGTCCTGAGTGAGGATGGAATGAMAAACATTAATGCTAGCGAGGCACAAGCATGGATTCAGCCCTCTCCCAGCCCTAATTACTGTGTGCTTGATATTCACAGCACTTTACTGGGAGCTGGGATATTATATGAATTCCTGCCACACTTTCTATCATGCCCCTATGCAAATCGCCCCTTCAATAATGTGTTATTGTTTCTTTGTCTTTGACTGCTTAGTTAAAATTTCTGTTTTGTCTGACTAAAAGAGAAGAAGAGAAAAACAACTTTGGGCACAAATTTCCGAGCAATCCATTGCCACGAGCTCTGGAGCTGAGAGTTTCAAAGACAATTTATCAGAGGATGGACAAACTGAGTGAAATAGTTTGATATTTGCAATAGGTAGCTAAATAATAAGTTCAACGTCCTCCCTGCTGGAGATGCAGGGTCTCCTTGGAAAAGGGATCTCTCTAAAAGATGGGAAGATGCAGAGGGAAAYGCTATACTTAATRAAAGGTTTGGATGTGTCATCTTGGCTTACCAAAGAAAATGGGACAGAAAAATCCTTGGCTGCTTAATGAATTGTTCAAATGCTCGTTAGCATCAATCAGATTTATTTGAACAGATAATTATCCCCATATTGTGCTTTCATCACTGGAATTGTTTATGTTAAACTGTCAAGCAGCCGTTTTCAAATTTTACTCCTTGATGTGTTGAAGTTCCTTTTACGGTTAGAAAAACAAAGAAGGATTTTATTCCCCCCCCCAGCTTCAGCTTTAACCCTATTTGAAGTCTCTCAGGAGGCTTTTAAGTCTCCGGGAGCATTTCCATTTCAGACGTTGTGGACGCGCAGGTCTCCCCGCGAGAAGCTCAGCGCTGCTCCAGCCGCTGTGTCGTGCCTCAATGCCCCCACCGGTGCGTGTGCACCCAGGGGAGGGGGTGCAGCTCACGAGTGGCCACTTCCCTCCTCCCAGAGCCGATTTTGCAGCTGACAGCCCCTCGGCGTTCACTCTGGTGGCTGCCATCGGTGTGTTCAGCAGATCGGCCTGCCTGCGCTTCCAAGTGATCAGAGCCCTCTGGAAGAGAGCAAATTGCTCTGCCTAATCAAAAGGAGCCACCYCGTGCCTTCAGGCTGCTCCCCATGCGTTTATCTGTTGCTGAAGAAAGTGAATGACTGACTGATGGCAGTGTTCAACATTTGGTGTTTAACTATATAAGTTCTTTAAAAGTGGATTTTTTTTCTTTTTTAAATCGCTTTCCCACCCTTTTACCTCCCACAGTCTTTAAAGGCGTCTCCCAGGAAGATTTGCAAGTATTCCCATGGAGAGCCACTACTGAAAAACCAAACAAACAAAACCAAAAATAAAACAAAACCCCCAAACCTTTTAATAATGCCTTGAAAAGTAAATACTCCTAAATAAAGCCAACATTTCCTAGTTTGCCACTTCTCTACCTTCAGCTATGTGTACTCCTACAGAATTTGATAACATGGAGAGCTACAACAAATTGGTAAATGGTAATTTTGTTCTATAACCCCTTATAGTCCATAAGGAGTAGAGAATTATATCAGTGCTGTCACACAATTCTCAGCCTGACAATTTAATAGCAAACAGGAAAAAAGGTGGTTGACCAAACATTGCTCATCAAGCAAGGAAGAAGAACAAGCTCCTCTGTGCTCCCTGTCTTTTATCCTCATAAAACCCCTATTTAAGCATTTCTCAGTARAAGTCTCCAGTCTTGGGTTTAAACAGCCTCTGGTTTTGGACAGCTGTCCTGGTGAACCTCAGCATCCCTGTAGCTGTCCAGCATCCAGGCTTTTACCTCCTCTCTCTTCGCTGGGCAAGTAGGCACCTTAATGACAGAGGCTTTTTATTTTAGAGCAGAAATCAAACCCTGTCGAGGAAACGAGGAAAGCCACTGCAGCACTGTGCAAAGGAGCACGTGAAGAAATGGCATTTTATCATTTTGTGTCCTCAGCAAGGAATCTTCAGAGCCCTGAGGGACGGCAGGGGCTGCTGGCCCCAGCACAATTCCTACTGGCACCAGAGCTCAGACTGGGACACAGCCACACACAAAGGCTGGGCTGTTGCTTGGGGATGCAACTTCAGCTCTGCTCAAAGGTCAGCCACAGGAAGCTGTTATCCCGAAGGGGAATAAATCAGGTGGTTCAGCTCTATGGAGGAGAGTCACTGGCTTTATTAACTGTTGTTTTTGAGACTGCGCAGGCAAGGCTTGAAAAATGAAGTGAGGATGGCGCCTGTGTTTTGCATTATAATTCAATTTGGAAATACCACACACACACACACACACACACACACGGAGCTTTATTGCTAATGGATGCACCAAGCAGACCTGACTGCTCTACATCAACAGGAAAACAAAGAACTACACATCAGCAGCAGACTGTCATTAGCAGTAATGTTATTCCAAAGCGTGGTGTATCTGTCAGGCAAATGTAACTGCATCTGACATCCACCACGGTTYTATTTCCCTGGCTGAGATGATATGTTTCAAATTGAGGAACATCTGTTTCGGGCATGCGATGAATCATCTTCAACTATATTTCCTATTTCCTGCTGTCCTGTGAGATCAGATAGTGGAAAGAAGTTACATAACACTATGATTGTGTTGTTTTTCAGTGCTTCTGAAATTTTAGATTTTTTTTTTTTCCGATCTATGGCTCATTTCATGGTTCAAAAAAAAAAAAAAAATAGTTCCCAGAGGGAGGGTATTTACATTTCTAGACTAGGAAGAAGTTGAAATAAAAATGCTATGGACACTCTTCCTTTCCTGTTGATAATAAGCTGGCTGAAGTGGCTCATCTACCCCAAGATAAGGGTTCTAGAGAGGCACAGTGTGATACTTTCACCAGTGTCCTCTTCAGCTCATGAATGGTCCCACTGAATGGATTAGGATTGTAGCTGCTTGCAGTGGTGTGGGAGAGTAAACAAGAAACAAGGTAAAGAACAAGTTTCTGTAAAACATAAAGAGAACACTTTGGTCATAGAGGAATTTGGCAATAAAAAACAAGACTCTTTGATTGAAATGCAAAATTTCACACATCAAAAAAGGGATGATTATTCAGGCAATGGGACCTGACAGCATATCAGCACAGCACATGTACAAAATTTAATGTAGCACTGGTGTGCATGTCCTCTGCATTTAAAATGAAAATCAAGAGCTATTGAGAAGAATGAGGATGTTTCAAACGTGCTGGACTGTGAGCAGCAATATGAACACCTTCATGCATGAGGAAGCACAATTTACCAGCACTCTGGAGAGGATCTCTGTGTATTTAGCTGGTTCACCTGCTCACAGAAAACTACTTTTTCCTCAGTGGATGAGGTCTGTACAATGTCTGTACAGAAAAGCGTTTAGACCACTTGCTCAACTGGGTGAAGGCAACAAGCCCTGCAGCTTTTGGAATTCACTTTGGTTTCTGGACATATGAAATTGTTCTGGATCACCCCAGGTGATCCAGGCTAAGCAGAAAGGTCTCTCTCATTAAGCTTCACATCCAAACTGGATCCTAGCTTCCCTTAAATTCATTGGAATCTGAAGTCAGGAATTTAATTTGGGCTCTTAGGCTATCACTCCAGTTCAGAAGAGTTCTGTYCCCCATCAGCACAAAGCAGAACACTGTTCATTCAGCTTCCAGAACTGGATTCAGCAGAGCTGCCCACCAGCATTCCTCCAAAAGCAAACTGCCACCCCAGCAGGGCATCAGAAGCAGCAGGAGCATCTCCACCAGCAGCACCTGGGGCCTCTCAGTGGTTTCATCCCCCTGGYAAGTGCTGCGGACACAGAAGTTAGCACACAGAAATGAACTCAGCGGGAAACACTCGTGTCCTGCCATGTCCACTGCCCTGTCCCAACTCTCACAATGAGATGATGCCATTTGTCTCTTTCCCTGCGATCCCACAGTTGTCCACATCTGATGACTTCAGGGTTTGCTTCCAAAAGGAGGCTGATTTGTAYCTTTTTGCCTGCAATCAAACTCGGGCTGCGTGAGGAAAATCAGGCAACTGCCGGTGCAAATCRGCCTTAATAAGTTCAGCAGGTTTTTGGTCAGTGTGTACCAGGTACAYCTGGAGAAGCTGCCTGTCACCCTTCCTCGCTCTTGGCTCTTTCCTCAGGTGCACCTGCAGCCCCTGTGCCCTCAGAATACAAAGAAGTATTTTCCTCAAAGGATGCACATCCGAAATGCAGCAGATCTTAGTGAACTGGACATTAGACAACGCTAAGGAAAGAATTCCTCCGTTCCCAGGCAGACCAACGACCTTGAAAAGTGAGTTTAGTCCTTTATTCATCTCTCCTTGCTACAATATTCTGCTTTATTAAGGGTGTGTAGTATCCCATCTAATGGGGACCAGCCTGTATATATATATATATATATGGATATATGGATATATGGATATATGGACACCAACTTTATCTCTCTCCCAATGAGTGTCTCCTGTGACTGAACTCTCAGGGAATGCTATTCTTGAAATTAATCTTGAATGCTCTAATTAGAATGGTGGTGGTTACAGAATTCTCTGATGGCTACTTTGAAGAAACGATTACTGTCTTTATTATGATAACCCTCCAGAYGAGATACCACAGTTGACAAAAGATTATTAAACAAGTTATTATTCAGTCACTGACTCACTTAGGCAATAGCTTGTGCATGTAATGATGGAGGCCAACATGCCAGCACTTAAAAGTGTTGTAATACAGTGCTCAACTTTTTAATACTTTTTGGACAGTATGATATTGCCATAGATTGGGGCTCTTCTTAGTAACTCAATGGTAATTGCACTATAATTAGATCTTCATGAGAATGTATCAGGTGTGATTAGCATACAGAATTTGAAACCTTTTATTTATCTCGGAAATTAGCATAGAAGGTCAGAATCTGAGACAATGGGCATTATTTCCCAGAGTAAAGAGCTGACTTAATGTAATTTGTGTCTCCTTATTGTTATAGACATCAGTCAATCAGAAATGTGATTGTAGGATAAACAATGTCAAGCCTATGATAAAGTCCCAAAAAAAAAAAAATCAGAAGGAAAAATTGAATCCTGGCTGGTACCACTGAAAGCAGTGTTATTTGGGCAAAAATATTTCTTATTTCTACAACCCTTGGGTTGTATCTACTTGTAAAATATCTTGGCAAGAAAGGCATTGYAGGAGTGTAAAGATATTATCATAAGAGTACCTATAACCACTTTGCTCAATTATTCTCTCCAGGGATGGCTGTTTGAATAAGTGAGTAGTCATTGAGATTTTGAATTAGTTTTGTGTATTATGACTCCACTGCATAGCTCATATTCCTCTGCTGTGGATAGCACAAAGATCCTTTCTAAAAAGACAGTGCACCAAGTTTTCTAATCAGATTCTTATACCCTGGTGGCTCTGCAGACCATTTTCTAATAGAATTGAGGCATGGGCTATGGAGCTAAAATAGAACAGGCTATTAAAAATGTTATCTCTATGGAAGCTTCTAATAACAACACTAAACCAATTCCATGATAGAGAAGAACCCACTTGGAAAAATGATGCATTAATTCAGAGTCACTGCCACTCATAAAAAGCTTCCAGTGAGAGAATGAGATCTATAGAAGGAGGGTCTTGTACCAAGGAAAACAGCTGCATCTATAGCGGCATAATTCAGTATATTAGACAACAGCTTTTAAAAAAAATCATGCAATAATGACTAAATCACTGGTGATTGTTTTATGTGATCTCAGATTGGCTGTGTAATTATAATAGTCATGCTTGGGATTCTCCACATACGAGCAAAGCCTGAAAGTATGCAAGGAATAACATAACAAGCGAAAAGTAATTTTCTGCATTTTGCCGTCCTTCGGTGCTCTTTTCTTTCTCTTGTGCCACTTGCTGCGTTGGCAAATCTCCATCCAAGCGCTCCATGCTATCCCCAGACCGTGCTGGATCCTCGGGAGGAGGACATGGGGAGAGCAGCTGCGTTTTCCATGCAGCGTTGCAGGGCAWTATCGCATTTCAGCACCACGAGGCTGCAGCTCAGGGCGTGCTGCTGTCAGGGCTACACTGCAAAGGACTCTTGATCCCCTCTAAGGGGCGATGGCAGCTCAGAGTGAGGGGGTTTTGCCACACGGAGTTCTTCAAAGCGCCACAGTTCATCTCTGTAGTCTGATAAATTAAATGTCCTTCAGAGGGATTTCTTTGTCTTCAAATCACACTATTTGCCTCTTTCTAGTTGAAGGTAGTTTTGAATATATAATAATAAAATAAATGTAGAATAAAAATAACAATGTTTTGTTGAAATGGCCCACTGAATACCCAAGTCCTTGTTGTATTCGCTGGTCCTTCCATTGCCATCATCCAACTTCTGGGGAGATGCTAACAATAATCTTTTAATTTCACCCATGTCTTAATTACTTTAAAATATGTGGTGAATTTGAGAGAAAAAAAAATCTTCATGAAAAACATGAAGGATCTTGGACAAATTAAGCCCATGTGCCCAACAACCCATACCTGGGCATCAGTGCTGGGCTTTACTATGGAACTGTGCCTCATTCACAGGAGATCTGCTTAAAAATTCATGGCCCATCGTGGCCCATTAGTGTGAGAAAGGCTCACCGCGGTCCCTGGATGTCGTCCCTTCCCGAGGCCATGTCCTTACAGCGGTGTCAAGCCCGGGGTGGCCGCTTTCCTCGGCAGAAATTTGGCGTMGCCGGGGAACAGCTCCCGGGTAACCACCGGGACCGGGCTGGGCTTACCGGAGGAGCTCTGCTGAAAAGGGCTCGTTAAGAAAGTTTCACACCGCGCTTACTGCGCAGCCAAACACCGTTTGTTCGGCAATTCGAAGAAACAAAGATTGCGGGCCCAGGTGTTAATACGGAAAATAATGGTTTTCTTTCCTATGCTCGTTCACAGCCTGAGCCCGCACGCTGTGATTTACATAAATGCGGATTAGGCTCCCGGGAGGAACAGCTCCGCTGCTCGCAGCACGTTCTCGGTGTGTGTGAGCCTTCCCAGCCTGTCAGCTCCCTAAGTGACACATTCTGGGAAGCCTCTCCCGGCTCACCCCGAGCTCCCTCCCTTTTCAGGTTCTTTGAGGTTTTAGGCTTCTTTGATCCCCCACTTAGCCCTGGGAAGAGGATCCGTTCCAGCCTGGACGGAGCCGGCTCATTAGCCTTTCTCCAAGTGATGACCCAGCCATTATCACCCCAACTACTTTGAAGCCACGTATCTGAAGTTATTCTTATCTCTGGCGTTGTCTTACATTTCCTCTTTGCTCCTTTAACAATTCCATAGTCTGCTTTGATTTAACTCTCTCCGTGCCGGCAGGAAGCAATATTGGATTGGATAGGGAAACTTTTAGAACAGGAATGAAAAATGTATTCCTGACGAGAAAAACGTGTTTTCTTTTTTTTTTTTTTTTTCCCAACAACTCTTTCATTTTCCCTCTGTTATTATGAAATCAGATAGGTAAGAGGGAGTGCTTAATGATTTCCATCAGGTCTGATCTAACACAGATATGTGCTGAGGAGCTGGAAGACCAGAGCAAGACCTTTTGTTTTCTCTGCATAGAAATTCTGGTCAAATTTGGTCAAATGGTCTAATTCTGTTGTCCCTCTTGAAATATTGTATAAGGATCCTGAAAGATTCTTTCCCCTGAGCTGTTGAAAGATTCTTGTAAAGCCATAATCATATTTAAATCATCAATCGGTAAATTTCCTCCAAGTATCCCAGCAGTTCTATTAAATCAGGATCAGGAGTTCTACTGAATCCTTTCTTTGGGTTCAGTCGTGAAGGTTGTGTGCAGTCCTTCCTCAGGTAACCTTCTCACACTGAAAACTCAAGCAGGTCAAGCAACCAGCCCYGGAGAACACCCTTTAGAAAGAACAAAGATAATGTCCAAGTTTTAAAAGGTCTGAGCATCACCTGCTTTCTTTCCCTCCTTAAAATCAACTATAATCGACTATATTTGCTTTATTCCAACAACTTCGTGGAAGAAAATTAGAGAAAGTGTTCGGGTATTCTGAAAACCCCAACCAAAATCTCTAAGCAACTACAGCCATTTGCAGTTACCTTTAGGTGTGAGGAAGGCATCAGTGTCTCTATAACAAGATAAGGTATTTTGTCACTGCTGTTCTCCTGGACAATTTAATTACAGGACACATGAGTTACTTTCAGAGATTTGGCCTGATTAAAATTAAGAATGAGGCAGATGGTTGGTAAATATTTTGGAAGTGTAGGTTATTGGTGGGAAAAAGTGCAAAAGTCCCAGGTAGGCAGTGCTCCCATCTAATGAAGTTTGAGACGGGAGACTGGGGAAGCTTTGTAATGAGGTGCTCGTGAAGAATAATTTCACAGTCAGTCACTCATTCTCCCACAGGTGAAATTCACTTGTGGTTTGGGGAAAAGTACAAAAGGGCTAAATGTCTCCTGCATTGAGATTATTTAATTATTACTCAAACAATAAAATACAAATGAAAAAATGTACCCAGTCATCTTTACCCATTGCCAATTTCCAGGTTTTCTTGTGAGATCTACTCAGTATATATTTCAGTTAAAGAGATTTAAGTACTTCTGTTATTCTGGTTTATGCTTGTTAGGGCTGCCTTTCACAGGTTACTGTGGTGGTTTTGGTTATGGGACTAATGATTTTATTTCTTWTTTGCAATTTTTTTTGCCAGTACCCTCAACAAATTCAGGATCAGTCCCCTTTCTGGAAATTTTACACGTCCTTTTATCGCCTCTATCTTATTGCACCTCAAGGCTCATTGACTTTTTGTGGSTGCCACGGTGGAAAATTAATTATTCACTAATAATTATACAAGTGGGTGTGACTATGTTGCACCACGATGTTAAAACACTCCATCAAGTGTGGAACATTGCATGAACTGATTAAAGATGCTCCTTCTTGGATAAATGTGTCCTTCCCTGCACATCAGGCTGGGGCAGGAGGCTGAGTGAATGACAAATTGCTGTCATGCTCATGGAGGTTAGTCAGGAAGGAAATGGCTTTGTGACTTCACTAATTTACTTTTCACTACAGTTTTAGTTTATCAAACCATCTCAGGCCTGACATGTTTTCCTCCCTCTATAGATTAAGCACATTAGTGATGCAGCAACTGTCTGAAACTTCTACAGTGCTGGAGTTCAACATTCAGGACCCTCTGGAGCTGGGGAAAGATTACAGAACATTGACTTTCCTCAGGGAGGAACTCCAGCAGAATGGATCTCTTATAGAGAGAGCCTCAGAAAAAGAAATAACATATTTTACTGGCTAAGGAAAAGGAAATCACCAGAATTTCAACCAGAGAACCCCCTCAGTTGTGTAAAACACTCTTGGCCTATCTTGGGCCTCATGCCCCTCCAGAACCAGATAACTACTCTGCAAGGTTCCAGCTTCTCCAAAACAGCTTTTTTAGGTGTTCTCCCTAAACCCAGCTGATAACTCTTCTTAGCTGGGCTTCCCTCTGATGTAATATCTTTGTTCTGAGGTTGTGTCAGAAACCCCTGAGGGATTAGCAAACCACAGGGCAAACTTCCTTAGAGTATGTAGTCAAAATGTCTCATTTCACCAGGCACCTAAATAACTCCTGCAGTATTCYCTCCCTGTTTTGGGACAAATGTGAGCTTTGTTTACAGGACTTATTTCCAGTTTCAGGTAATACCTGCACGTAACTTTACATCAATGGTACATAAATACATTCCTGGGTCCAGCAGCTGATATAAACCAACATTTTTTCACAAATTTCTGYGGTCCAAGACTGGAAGGGAAGAGGGCTAGAACAGCTGAAATGTGACATTCAGTTCTTTTGCTTGATACACTATAAGAATATTCTTAACTGTTGTCATGGTGGTGGTTATATAAGGGCCTGCAGGAAAGAAAATAGAACCCAAGACATACAAGCATTTCTAAAGTGCAAACATTTAAATAGCAGCTTCTGTTTAGTTTGTAGGGTTTTCTCACCTCCTCATTTCAGTTACAGCTCTCCCACATTTAATTAGCTCCCTCCAACTGGGTACCAGATCACGTCATCCTCAGTGCAGGGTCTGTATCAGATGTTCTACCTCCAGCCCTGCCTGCAGCAAATACATACCTGTTGTAATTATGGCTAGCACTCTTGCAGTAATAGAAGAATGCAGAGTCCCTGGGAAACACGGGTTTTTCATAATTCAGAGTAGAATTTCAAGCACAGAATCCAAAGCCCCAGTTTTAAATGCCTAAAAGGCTCCGGTGAAATGCCGGTGGGAATAAAATGATATTTGCAACTTCCAACGATCATCTCCGATGTTTTCTCCAATGTGTTGATGGCTCAGGCAATTTAATTTACATACAAAAGTACAAAGTGGAAAGCAGCTGCCTTTGAACACCTGTAGCACTTTTTCTGGATGTATTAGGGTGTATTGCAAGTGCTTCAAATGAAGATGTATGAGGCACGTACCAGTAAGAGTTCATTAACTTCTCTTACTAAATACCAAATAATCGTGTTGAACTTGAAGGTTTTCATGTTCAAAGAGATCCTACTTTTATCTTCTAAGTCTCTAAAGAAGGCTGTGGGAGAAAAGGCTCAAGTAATGTGCTTTTCCTTTTCTTTGACTTGAAGGACAGACATCTGAATCCTTCCAGACAAAGCTTCTTTCCCTTCTTTCTTTCTTTCTTCTGCAGAAGGAATATGCATATTTCATCACACTTTCTTCTTTAACTCTCTCACACCTACAAGATATCTGTACTCCACCAAAATGTGGTCTACTAACTAAAAGATACAGACTATCTCCAACTGATTTCCATTAAAAAAAGCCCCAAACCAAATTAAACAAAAACTGATTTGGGAACTGTTGATGCCCAAGCAGTTCACACTTAGAATTGTATTGCCAGGGCTCTACACRTGAGCTTATTTTTGTGGAAAAGACAGAGTTACTTACATCCATTACCTGTGAAGGAAATTTGTTAAATGTTTTACACAAGGAAAGAACCAGAATTTTTGAGACACTGCTTGAAGCAGCTCCCAGAGTGCTGTGTAGGAGTGGGCAGCACTGACTGACAGGACAGTGCAGCCAAAGGATAGTGGTCACTGACAACTGAATGCTGTGCAAGGGTGAAGAATTTTAGGCTGGGAATTTCAGGACCACAGGAGGTACATCTCTAGGACCAGAAGACTCTCTGCCCTGGACAGCTCTGGCTACCTCGGGGTTCTTGTCCAAAGGGTGCAAATAAAAGAGCTGTGTCACAAACATTTACTTTCACTCTTTACAGCTGCTATCACAGGGTTTATCTTGCTTGTGAGAAAACTCGGCTCTCATTTTCCATTCAGTGAGATTTCTGCGTTACACCTGTGGCAGGAGTAGGTGCTGCTGTTGACCACTAACCGACAGAGATGAACATTTTAAAAATGGATCATCCACCTCTTCATCAGCCTGGGTTTTTTTTTAATTAGAATGGCA
This sequence comes from Amblyornis subalaris, assembly GCA_018881555.1. Classification (NCBI taxonomy): domain Eukaryota; kingdom Metazoa; phylum Chordata; class Aves; order Passeriformes; family Ptilonorhynchidae; genus Amblyornis; species Amblyornis subalaris. The sequence goes on along the minus strand of JACAXG010000023.1, from coordinate 4,667,643 downwards.
TTAAGTCACAGTAAATAAAAAAAGCCCAACACTCTGGGATTCTCTAAAGCATAACCCTGGTAGTTGCACCATTGCCATGACCCCTCACATGATATTTGCCTTAAAAGTAGGAACAGATAAAACTGTAGGAACACAGTGAGTTTTTCAACTCGACCTGTTGCTTAGAATTCCATTAAAACAAATTTTGAAACAATATGAGCCCATACTTTTTGTTTGATCTTCTAATATATTCATATTTGCAAGTAGATAAACTAATTTCAAGACAAACTAATTGAGAAAAGCTTTAAATCTCATGCACACGCCTGAAGATTTTAGGAGCTGGGCCTAGCAAATGGTGTTGGTCTATTAATAAATACCAAGGACATTTGTTGCCAGCTCTGTTAAATGCTTCCATTAGCTGAAAGTGTATTATTTTGCAGTCAGAAGGGTGTTAACCTTTTAGTTGTGTGGGAACAATAATAAATCCATCCTCTTCTAACATGGTTTATCGGGTAATGATGGCACTTTAATAAATAACAATGAGCTCTTTATTCAACAGTACATAAAACATAACTAGAATTTTGTTTAATGACTCATAACAGTAATTCCTTATTTTGCTGCCTTTTTTTTTGTTGTTGTTGGCAATTCCCTGACCTATTGTCCCCGGTATCCATAAGATACTTATGTGTAATCCTTAAGAAGTGAGATTTATCATCATGTCTTTGAAGTACAAAGGATCACAAGCCTCTTTCCTGATGGCTAAGATACATTTTTCAAGTCAGTGCACAATTTTGAAGTGTTTCTTTTCTTGGCCACATACCACCAGTGTCATTGTACTCTGCACACAATGATTTACCAGGGCTCCCCATCTGRGGACAGCTGTAGGATTGGAGAAGCAGGCAAGGCAGATCTTTAAACTTGTATTTTCAGTGACTGCCTGAGCTGTTGGCTTGTGAACTCTCAGTATGCTCTGAACTAAACAACTRTGCTCTGTCTGACATATCAGACTTTATCCATGCCTCTGGCAATTAACGACTTTTTTAAAAAGTAATTTCTGTATTAGAAGGTGAGATATCTTCTCCAGACTGACCAGAAACTTCATGTAATACCAGAACTGTAATCCCTCTAAAGCATTTCTTAGTGCAAAATCACTGCCAGAGAGAATACAGAGGTCAGCAACACTTTCTGTCCACATGGAATTATCTGGAAATATCAGTTTTTCAGGAAACTGATTCAAGATCCATGTAGCACAATGAAAGAAAGTATTTTTTGACTGGGATGAACTTTGGGCAAATACAACTCAACTCACCARCTTCCCACATCCAGGATCGAAGATGGAAAAGAAAGGGAACAGCACTGGCTCCAGGCAAGCAAAGGGCTGTGTTCTCCAGAAACCAAACTCCAGCTTTAGCTTTGGAAAACTGGCAAACCATGCTCATACTGGTTTTACCTCTCTAGAGGTTGTAAGGGGAATCCAGCCCAAGCCAACTGTTTTTATTAGTGGAAGATACAAGGGAAGAAAACGAGCAAAATGGGCACCTAGAGGGATGTTTTGGAAATCACAGTTCTTSTGTTATCTGATTGCTGAATTCTTCTGGCCTCCCTGCAGCTGTAGTTCTGTATAAAGGCAGCTAAGATGCAACGTGGTGAGCAAAGGTTTAACAAATAACAGCCTGGAATCTATTTATTTCCATCTGCAAATTTATACATCTTGCTATTGACATTTGCATAACGAAAAGTGGATTAGAATGCAAATGTTCATCAACTCAGAGACACATTCACTCTGTTGGAGGGATGACTTTTGAAGCCTCAGTTCCAGACCTGATCCACTGGGTTGGAAAGTCAATGCAAAGTCTTCCATCCCTGCAGTGGACCCTGTCCTGACATTCCAGGGGTTTTCAGCCCTTATTGAAAACAAAATTCCACATTTCAATATTTGAAGATTTTCTCTAGCAGTCTCTCGTTTTCCAAAAGGTCTGAGCAAACAATCTGTTCTCAGCACGACGAGAACAGCAGACAAGAAGGTATTTCCAATCCCAAACGAGTAAACAATCAGAATCTCACATTCCCCAAGAACAACACATGTTTTTTCAGACCTCCATTCATTTGAGCTCCAAGGAGGCAAGGCAGGCTTTTGGCTGCATCCTTGGACTTAGGAGCAGAACCAGGTTTCCCATCCCTTTTATCTGACCGACTCAGTGGTCTTGTAGAAGGTACTTCACTTCCCTGCTTCTCCTTTACTTTTTACATGTTTTGATTAGGCTGTATTCTCAAGTTRGCAACTGCCAGCTGAAGTGGAACCTCAGTCTTGATCAGGACCATTAATCACAGAATAGCAAAAACAAGAATTGTTCGTAAAATTTAATAATATTTTCACCATACCTGCTCATACAGAATAGATCTCAACCTATCAGTAATCTCATTTTCTTAGAACCSAAAGCAGCACCTGTAAGAGTAGACAAGTGTCAGTATAAAGATTTTAAATGATTTCTTAACGCAATGATGAAATAGTTTTTATCCTTTTTCTCAGTAGCCAAAGACCGTAATGAATCACTGCACGTTTAATGAAGTCTAACACTTACCACGTTAAAAATATATTTAAAATTACAATGGAAGCTTCATTTTTGCTTTGTCCCATAGTAGCAGAATACCAGCACAGGTATTTTCAGGTTGTTTGACGTGGTCTGGGGGCAAGARCTCCTTGGATACCGTGTAACATGCGCATATATTTGCACAGCTTTTTGCAAAAACACTTTGGTAGCTGTTCCAGCCCATGTTTTATTTGTGACCGTTTTACTCCAAAAACCCCTGATCTTTTTATATCTTTTTTTCAGTGGGGTAAAATGGAACAAAATCACATTCTGATTTTGTAATAAACTGCATATTCTGCATGGGTTTAAAAGATTACACCAAKTATTACAGAAGCTGCTCCTTGTTCGAAAACCCCCAGCCAGAAAATACTATTTGTTCAACAAAGTAATGAATTTGAGTATAATAAACCTGCATTTGCTCATCATTTTGCTAACGGCCGGTGTGTCCRACACGACGGACAACAACTGCGTGTTGACAAATACAAGCAAGCCTCCAGCTGCTCAAAATGATGCCTTATATGTTTGGAAAGTAAAGGCTGAGGCCAAATAAGAGGGTAAAAAGTAAAAATTTATTARAGGATTCGGAGAAAGCAAAGCTTTCCCAGAGATAGCCCCGGGACCCATCCCTGCGCAGGGTTTGGGCCCAATCCTGCCGAGCGAGGTCCAGCRAGTGTGAGTTATACAAAGGTAAAAAGGGTACAAAAAGTGCAAAAAGGGTAAAAAGGTGTTCGTGCTTCTACTAGTATAGGGTAACATAGTTTTGAAATATTCTCCAATGAAAAGCAGAATTTTGTCACACTATTCCTTGTGGCAAGTTGCTATTGGAAGTTCTCTGCTTTTTCAGATTTTTCAGATATCAAGTCCAACTCTGGAATGCTTAAAGGCCGATAACTTGGTCCTATTTTGTCCATAGGAAAGGGATACAAGGTTGCAGAGTAGAGGTTATAGGRTTACAGGGTTACTAATATATAAAAGTATAAAACTGAAATGCTACTAATCTAAAAAGCGTAAAAGCAAAAAATCTCTCCGGCACCAAAAACAACTCCGTCAGCTTTAGGAAAGGGCTGGTGCTTTTCCAAATCCCGCTGTTTAGCTGGAGCTGTGCGACAGGGCCCTCTGCCGTGCGAGCGCGGGCAGGAATGGCACAGGCGGGCACCGAAAGCCTCCTCCCGTCCCTGCTGCTCCGGGAGCTGCGATAATTGATGGGTTCGCTTCTTGCTGGGGTTTCAAAACCTTCCTGGGGGCGAGCGGGTGTTATTTGCCGCCCAGCCCGGGCTCCCGACGAGGTCAGGCACATCCCCTAACCCCGTCAGCTGGCAAAGCCATCCGGCTGGAGCTGGGGATGATCTGGTTTCTGTTTCATAAACTGAACTCCCCAGTCCCTCGAAAGGGAGACAATGGCCTTTTTCAACGGCTCTCTCGCCCTTTGTTGCTCTGTTTAAAGGGTAGATGTCTCTTTGGTCTTCGGGCAAGGACGCTTGACCTTGTAAATGTGACCATTCACAGCGGCTGTAGTGCTGGAATGTGCCCTCAATAATGCTCCAAGGCTTCTTCACATGATCTAAGGCAAATGTTTGTTTGTGAAAGTTGAAGTAAAACATTCACACGATCAAAAGAGAAATGAACAGGCACCTGGTATGGACAGCAGAAAGATCCCTGCTAAGAGGAGACTCCTCTTGTTTCAGCTACTGTTCTGAGTCCAGTTAGGACAGATGAAAATATTTCTCTCACTTAACTCTGAAATTAGAAAAAGAACAGGAACCATGAAAAARAAAAGACAATATCTTAACTAATTTGCTCTCCTGTGTTTGTGACTGCTGATACAGTGCTGCCAACAGGTGTATTAGTCCATTACAACTCTTGGAGAAAGGACTCTGGTGRCCTTTCCTTTCCCTTGGGACACAGTTCCCCAGTGCTGCCGAGGCAGCCCAGCCACCTGCTGTACCTGGAAGGGACAGAGCTGCTTCTCCTTCCCCTTCGCTCTGCTTCTGCCCTCTCATCTGCTCACGGCTGTCTGCCTTGCACTGCCCGTGGTGCTTTTTGGGAATCTTCACCGGACTGATCTGATTTGTCAGACAAGCAGAAAATTATTTGTGTTTTCTTTGTCAGCTTTTTTTTCTTTCTGCTGCTCATGTGAGCTGAACCGTTTTAGTGGGGAGCTCGGTGGAAGGGAACCAGGAGGGAGGTAAAGAGGAGGTAAAGAAAGTCCTCACCTACCATTGAGCTTGCATAACTTCTCACTTGGAATTGCCATTAAGCTTGTTAATAAGGCACTGTAGGTAATATCAACCTCAGCTGGAATGTCTTAAAAGGCACAGGCACTTTTCACTACCATCGGTTAAATGAAACAAAATCTCCTTTCTCTCATATGGCTGTTTTATGGGATTGGTGTTATTTATATTAAGCAGCTATCTAAATGCTCAGACTACACACTGATAGCTTAAGCAGGGGATTTTTTTTCTCATCTGTTAATACCAAATACATTCGTTTGCTCACTGAAACACAGTTCTGATGTCCCTGGCACTTCAGATTCAATCTGCATTAAAGAAAACTCTTACTTCATACCACGACTGAACTGTGGTCTTGGAATAACACGTGTAGAATTTGGAAATGACTTTCTGTAATCCTGACAATTGCTAAGACTGAGAAATGAATCTGGAAGAGTAAAGGTAACCATGGTCTCTTCTACTCTTTCTTCATCTGGAATTCAGAACTAGCCCTAACTGCTATAGTACCTACAAGCTTCATGACAGAACCCCTGCAGTACCTGATAGGATAAGGAAAAGCTGCTTCCTGTGATGTAGAGAACTGGTTCACAGAGGAACTTAAGTCCAACTTCTCTTAATTTGGTACCCAAAAGGAACAGAGAGGCTGAGATTTTGAGGCTTTCTTTTTATGAAACCTTTCAAACTGACAGAGATTGGGTAGCTAAGAATGGTGAACGAAGTAACAAACCAGCGAGATCAATGCCTGGTTTAGTTTGCCCGTCCAAGGAGTGAGCATAGGAAATTCAGCTGAACATGATGTTTAAACCATTGTCATCCATCAGACAGAAAGAACAGTGATATAAAAGACAAATGTCTGCTAGCAGATACTCTAGAAGATGGTGAACACTTCAGACTGTTCTTGCAAGTCRGGAGGTGGATTTTATAGATGCTTTTGAGAACAACGTTGAAACTGCTGCCTTCCAGGGAGAAAGAAAGGGGCATTAAAAACATGTACTGGCTGTTCTGGCAAGCAGAAGCATCCCACAGAACAGAGAGAGAAAGTCCTGCACAAAAGATATGGGCTTGTTATTTATAGACAGGTTGTGAGTACGCAGCTATTTTGCTTCCTCTGGATGAAAGTCATTGTGTTTTGGGTAAGAAAATGCTGTTGATATTTGAAATCAGAACAATGACTGTTTTGAAAGTACAGCACAAGCCTTCTTAGCAGAAAATTACAGAGAAGTCCAATTCCTACGCTGCTGATTGCAAGCTTTTGTATCCAGACTTATCCAAGACAGTTTGTGCCCCGCCTCGGACAAACATGGAATGTCAGCCTGGAGGTGCCAGTGCAATATAATGATTTAATAATGAAAGACTGCTAAAATAATGTATAATAACGTAACATACAATAAATATTATTATGGATACTCTAGAGAATAAAAATGACAATCAAAATACATTTTAATAAAAATGTTTCTATTGTATTGACAATAAAATCAAAGCGTTCTCGCACGCTGTCATGTGTGGTTTTAAATGAAGCCTCTTAATAAAATTAGAAATGAGCAGCAAAAGCTCTCTTGTTCAACCCTCTTAGAAGCAGCTGCAGATTAATGCAGTATATTGTTACAAGATAATTTCCCCTGAAAGAGAGTCCCTTAATTTATGTGGTTAAAAGGTGGTTAATACTCTGATGAATGAGGGCTTTTAAATTTTCTGAAAATGTTACTGTTGTAATTTCAGACGTTGTCAACATAAATTTCCCACACTTTTTTAACACTCCTGATCCCTTCCACTGCCGGTGTCTGTGCTAAGGAGTGCCACAGACGTTGCCTCTACTCATAAGGGCAATTTAAAAATTGCTGTATTGCAATTATATTGAATATCTCTTTGGCCTTACATTAATTTAAAAATTAATGAAATTCCTGAATTACCTTTACATTATTGTTCATTATTTATGCCATTTAGTCATCTCTACTGAGAGCAATAATTTAACTGTTAACTGTTCTTACCCTGTCCTTATGGCAGTGTAGGTAAAAGGCAAGGATGTCTCATTGAGCAGTCTTGCTTTAGGTTAGTACATGTTTGAATGCAATTGTGGAAATTTGGACAATCCSTCCCTTTCTACCTTTCATTTTGGCAGGGTGAAGGAGGAACAGGACTGATAATATAAAAATCATGATGTCAGCCTTAAGTCTAGCTTTTTAAGCACAGTAAAATCAAGGAAACTCAAAAAAAGCTCATCCCTGAGTCTTTATAAAGCTGTTTTTTATGTTAGCAGACAAAAATGACTTCATGTACAATCTATTCCTGGCACTAAATGTGTGAGCCATCATTCAATGGAAAGATAACTCTCAGCCTCAAATGCCAAGTTTCCATCTTGGTACTGCAGACAAAAGTCCTCCTGTTCTGAGAGGATGATTTATCTTTGACAGTCAAGAGTTAAATAAGTCTGTCTGCTTCACACATGGGCCCTATTAAACTATTGATCAGAACTCTTTAAATTTATGGACTACATCATAGAATGGTTTGGGTTGGAAGGGACCTGAATGATCATCCAGTTCCAGCCAGTGCCATGGGCAGGGACCCCTTTCCACTATCYCAGGYTGCTCCAAGCCCCATCCAGCCTGGCCTTSGACACTTCCAGGGATGGGGCAGCCACAGCTTCTCTGGRCARCYTGTGCCARGGCCTCACCAYCCTCACAGTAAAGAATTTCTTCCTAATATCCAATCTAAACCTACTCTCAGTTTCAACCTATTCCTCCTTGTCCTGTCACTCCATGCTCTTGTCAAGAGTCTCTCTCCATCTTTCCTGTTGGCTCCCTTCAGGTCCTGGAAGGCCACAATGAGGTCACCCCAAAGCCTTCTCATCTCCAGGCTGAACAATCCCAGMTCTCCCAGCCTTTCCTCCCAGCAGAGCTGCTCCATCCCTCTGCTCACCCYGGAGCCTCCTCTGGACTCTCTCCAGCAGCTCCAYGTCCTCCCCGTGCWGGGCTGGGGCAGCTCCGCAGGGAGGGTCTCACCTGAGCCGGGCACAGGAGCAGAATCCCCTCCCTTGATCTTTTCCCCTCCCTGTTTTTGGAGCAGCCCAGGATGCTGCCAGCACACGATGCAGCCYAGAGCCTCAAAGTTCCCCCACAGAGCTACAGGTTCAATCTATTTCTTTTTTGAGCAGCTTGAAGTTCCTCTTCTACCAACTTCTGCTGGCAAAGATGTTCAAAAAAGCAACAAGCACTGACAGAAGAGTTCTGTGGAGAGCTTTCTGCCTTGATCTGTTCAATCTAAATAAAACGCTTCAGGAAACTGAGCTGCTTTTTGTAACCACAAAACCTGGTGTATCTGTTATGAAGGAGGAAGAGCAGGCAGACTCACCCCCTCAGGAGTTCCTGTTGATCCCTGGGGACGTTATAAAGTGTACATCATCGCTCTGTGCATGTCAGAGGCTGCCAAACTGTGCTCTTCAGGCCACAAATATTTACTGGGAACACAATAAATAGTCTGTGGCTCATCTGTGGAGTCATATCACCTTTTGTTTTTAATTAAAATCCTCATTATGGTAACAGTGATGGTGGTTTCTGTGAGAAATGTTCAGGGCTGACTGTTGTCCTTTGATCCAAAGACCTACTTCTCTAAAGCTTCTGAAGTTCATCCCTCACTTTAACATCCTACTCTCAATGCCAGAGATTTCTATGGGATTGGTGACACTTGCAAATCAAAATACACGTGGGTTCCTTCTGTTTCTGCCATGTTCATGTCAATTAGTCTGGAGACGTATTTATTGAGAGTTCAGCATGGACAGTTATCAATCACTCTTTCTTTTTTTGCAGGACATGCATATGTTTCTCCAAACCTGTTTAGAGGCCATCCTAATCCATTGGATGGCTAAACTGTTTTCTTAATACTTCTGTAGTTCTGTTTGTGTGTTGTTGTTGTGTTTTTTTTTTTTTTTAGATCTGCCCTAGGACACGCAAGAGTCAGCATTCTTATTATTAAAAAGACAGCTGTATCTAAATTGCCATTTAAAATCTGTTTCTTGCAAATTTCCTTCATTTGATTGGGAAAAAAAAATAAAACCAGGCAGAAGTAACATCTAAAAGTTCCTACTCTTTGCTAGATTATTATTAATTTCTAACTAGGACTATTTAATTGCTTCTTCACCAATTTACAACAGTTATTGGCCACAGTAATCAAACAGCTATTAAAGCAATTTGAAGCATTATCCTCTTGTAAGACCGTATTTGTTTTGCAACGTTTTCTTTATAAATAATATGCATTAGTTTGTAACATTATCCTCATCAGCCCAGAGGGCTGCTGAAAAGCAGCAGTTACGCGAAAGATTGAATTTCAGMATTTCAGGTCCTATTATGCCGGGTAATTAAATGAGAACCTCTTCTAATTGTACCGCACCGAAGCCCGGCAGCGCCTGGGAAGGAGCGGCGCGTTCCATCCATTAGGCAGGGATAATGCGCTTGTTATGACCGAATAATCCATCCCGATGGGAGCGGCCGCCGGGACGGGACGGGACGGGACGGGACGGGACGGGACGGGACGGGACGGGACGGGACGGGACGGGACGGGGCGCGGCGCTCCCGGAGCGCTCCCGGCGCAACGCGCGCCTCCAGCGCCAGGGGGAGCTGCGAGCGCTGAAATCCGGCCCGGGAATCATCATCCTCATCCCGGGAATCATCATCMTCATCCCGGGAATCATCATCATCCCGGGAATCCATCACGGGATTGTCCCGGCATCCCGGACCTCGGAGCAGCTCAGCGCTGCAATCCGCCTCGAAGGAGGTTTCTCCTCGCTCCCGGCCGGCGGCTGTCGCTCGGTTCCGGTTGTCCGGGGATACAGCGGTGATAGGAGCATTCCCAGGGCCGGGATGCTGGATGCGGCTCCAGGGACCGGTGATTGTGACCACGCGCTCGGAGCGATGGGTGAACTCCAGCTCGGTGTCAAGGGGCTCGCCCGGATCAGCGATTTATCCCGGGCACAGCACCCTGAAGGAGCTCTCCTTTTCCAGAGTGCAGCTTGCAACACGTGGGACTTGAGTGTTCCAAAGCTTTGCAAGCAAATCCAAACGTGCAGCAGAGAAGTGACAAACACCTCTGCAATACCTGACAGGTTTTTACCTTCTTAAATTACTAAGTACATTTGAAGACAAATAATTGTCTTAAAACTGGAACCAGGACACTGATTCACACTGCAGAACACATACCAGAGTGTTTCACGGTGTACATACTTAAAGCTCATCAAGAGACCATAATTTATTTCACTTTATGTAAACAAGAAGAGCAAGACTAAGAGGGATCAGAAACACTTGCGGGTGAATTGTTCCAAAGGTTATTCACATATATAAATGCTACCAAATAGACACATGAAAAATGCTGCGTAACACACAGACATTACTGGTTTACAGAATTCCATTGCAATAGAATCTGGAGTTAATATATTCCAGCGTGGTCCTTCCCAAGAGGATGTAGTCCCCGGTTATAATATTTATATAAGACAAAGAAACAAAGGGAAGAATCATTACAGATAAAAAAAAAATATATTGCCAGGCATTTCAGTAAGTATTTACTATATAAAAATACTTGTTCTTGGCTCTCTTCAAATTCTGTTGCATTTGCTGTCCTCAAATGATGAAATTCTGCTTGTGTTTTATGTCTCATAGTCCCAAATGTTACTGTAATTGAGTATTTACTACAAGTGTGGATGTCTTGAAATCTGATCATTATAATATGGTTATCACAGTTTGGGAATTAAAACAACTAAGGAACGTGACATCATCAACTATGTATAAACCCACTGGCATTTGGCCTTAGAATAAGCACCAGATTTGTGGATGCTCAAAAATGTAGATGGGTTAAAAAAAATTGGRGAAATTCCAGGGAGAGAAATACATCAAAGATATTGATACAATTGTTGGCTTGAGAATTCTCTGAGCTTCAAATCTTGAGAGCCTGGGAAAGGACCATCACTGCACATTTGCCCCCTGTGCTCTTCCCAAGGCATCCAGGTTTGGGCCAGTGTCAGAAAGAAGCCAGGTGACCTTTGGTCTGAYCCAGTGCAGCTCGGAGTAGTGTACAAATTCCTGGCACATTGAGGAAACACATCGGATTCCTCAAAAAAGTCAAATATTGAGAATTTTGGAAAAGCGTTTGAACGCACATCATTTTTTTATATAAGTGCAGAAATTAAATTTGCATCCAGCTAATGGCATGGCTTTAGAAAAGTTGATGTGCGAGGTGAAGCCTCTGCACCCAGAAATTCAAGTGTKGAAAAGATTCGCTGATCCTGAAACGCCTCACTTTTACCATTTACCTCATTTTGGTAGCAGTGCCRATGGTAGGATGGAAGGCCACACATTTATCCCTTGGATATCAATGATTTCAGTATCTACTGGTTTTTGGTTTGGTCATTTGCATTTTGAGGAGTGGCTTTCTGGTCCAAAAAGCCACCTCTTCAGATCTAAAGCCGAAGGGTATCCACCCACGGCACCCCAAATTTTTGATCCATACCTACTGCGTACTAGGGAAGATCCCAGTGACCAGGTGAGCCGATTCCTTCTGCAAATAACAGCAACTTGTGATCCCCAGCCCTTGTTAAAAGCATTTGTCAGCCAAAGAGATGACAATGCCAGGCCCTGTGGTGGAAAAACGCATTTCAGATGTACTGAACACAAAGGCAGGCCGTGCTGCCTGCACGCAGCCCCAGCCAGGAGCCGTGAGAGATACAAGTTATATCTCTATTACAAGGATGGATGCTGACACCGAAGTATAATAAAATCACTTTAAATGGCAATACTCCTAACTGCAAACAAAGCACAGAAGGCAGGAGAGAGATGATAATGCACCYGGGTACAGGGATGGGATAAAACGGAATGTTGAGTATTTTTTCAGTCTATTCCCTTTTGTGACTTCAGATCTCTGGCAGAAGTTGGGGTGCAGCCCTCTCCCGTGCTCTCTGTTGGAATCCTGTATAGATGGGAAAATACAGAATGGAATTTCAGTGTGGACACTTGCAGGGAGCTGYCACAAGCACATTCCAAGGACTTAAAATTCTATATTTAAAGAGAATGRGCTATGAAAATCATAATTGTGAATAATTACAAGTGAGTGAGCAGAAAGGCAGACATTGAATGAGAAAGATATATATTCATCTAGTCCTACTAATGTAAATAATAGCAGAATAGATATGTAGCTTTTTCCTCTGTGCATCCATACACAAACTATGAGGTGTCATTAGCCCACTATGCCTATAGGGACACTGAGACACAGACTAGGGGACTTGTTTAAGGTCACCCTAAAAGACAGAGTCATTTGGATGATGTAGTGCCARGATAACAATACATGGCAAGCTCAAACCCAGAACCAGTGAAATGGGCCTTTGAGGAGCAGACAGTCAGTGTAAATGATCACATCTAAAGCCACTCACATGGATCCAGGGCAATCTACAGTTCTGGCTAAATTAGTCAGCTAAGATTACTTTTCATTASAGACTGACTAAAATCAAGATTACAGACTGCAATGTCTGTTATACTCATGTATGTCATGAGTGCTGAACTGCTGGGAACATCACAGTCCCACCAYCTGTTTTCTGAAGTTCTGTCAGGTTATTCCTTCTGATGCACTTTTGCATCCAGTCCAGTCTTAGGGYTGGCTGACAGGTTTCTGATTTTCTTTTAATATTGAAAGTCTACATAGTACTGACTTCAGTAATTTTTTGCCCTAAAACCCCCACATTTTCATATCAAGAAAAATGTGTACAGTCTTGTACTTCTAAATATTTTCCCTTTTACGATGAACATTATCCATCCCATTCACAGTAAAAGACAACTTTATAGCTTTTGCATTCCCTAACAAAAAAATAGCAATTTGGATAGCTGTAGTACCCATYGTAATGCTCAATCACCTACACAAAATGCTGCTTCTCAAAGTATAYGAGAAAAGTTGGTGAGATACATTTGATGCACAGAACTTCTGCACGGATGCAGTGGGTGCATCGACAAAAACACAAATTGTACAAAACACCCCAATGCCTGCACAGGGGTTGGAGAGTTCCACTGGCAATTGCTGCCTGCACATGGAAATAGGAGCTTGGAGTTGATGGATTTTTCTTTCTGCTTTCATTTTTCAGCATTGGGTCAGTGAATTGGCACGTGACTGCCAACAGTGTGGTTGGCAAAATACAGAGAGGGAGCTGAGAGACCTCAAAGGTTACATTTTCAGCCTAAAGTACATTATATGCTACATTTGAACATTTTTAGAGGCTGACTGACATTAAGAAGACAACTTTGGTGCACTGTCACTCTCCTTGGATCTGAAAATGTTCCTTATTTCCCTACAGTTATTGCGGGGAATGTGCTACACGGAAGACTGAAAATGTTGGTTCTGCCTATTAAAAGTCGTGAGAGCCCATAAAGACTTCAAAACTGAAACTCCTGAGATTCTGATGTTCTGTAGTTTCTGCAAACTGACCTTCTTAAAGTCAACTGCATAATCTGAGGAGCAGCACAATTATCACCACGAATGAAATGTCAGAATTGAACTTTAAATGTACAAACCTCCTCTGGAGCAATAAAACATAATGAAAATCCAAATTAAAAAGAATTTTAAATATACAGAATGGGTTTGATTAATGTCGAGAGAGATAATTTGGACTGTATCAAAGGTAGGTAATGACATTTTCTGTATTATTTAGTCTCAGTGTTACATTTTCCTTTTTCAGGACTCCTTATATACTCTCCCCTGCCTTCAGACACACTTCTCTGKTTTTGTGCCTGGTGTTAATTGTGCTGTTGTCATAAATTGTTCACAGCAACCCATATTTTCATAATAAATGCATWAAGAAATAATTTAATCTGGGTTCTTTGAATTTGAGTGTGATTTGTGTACTTAACTCCTCCAGTTCCATTTGAAAATGCAAGCCTAAACAAATCATCTTTGGCAGAGCTTGCGCTGAAAATTCTGGTACTCAATTACTGTACCTCGAATGACAAGAAATCAAATTTCAAAGGAATAAGAATAGTTGTAGCAAGACCTATTCTGTCCAGACTTCTTCACCATTTTCATCACCTTGCTATCTGACTTCTACCTCTTGGCCCTGAAAGTCTCTGCCAATGGGCTCAACGTGCAACTTCYAAAACTTTGTTCTCTTTCTGAGCATGTTATGGAAATAAAACAGAGACTCCAGTTCCAACTTGATAAATAGGACCTCTACTACCTGCCAGTACTTCTGAATAATCTCATGTTCCATCTAATTTACATCACGCTGAAATTTTCTGCACAACCCAAAGGAGACAGATGTTGGTAGTTTATGAATGATGATAGGATGGGGTTTTGGTCCCTCAGTAAAAGTTGCCTTGGAAAGAAATGGCATTTCATGTCACTGTGTCTGCTTGCTTTTATAAATGAGATGAATTGTCTACATTATCTACAAATTCAAGTGCAGGACATAAATGTTTGATAGCTGCTGTGTTTTACTGTCAACTGCTGGATTCTCATATTTAAACTCATCCAAGAAGTATTTGTAGTGTCTAGCAAAACCTACAATCGAGCAGAAGAGACTAAAGCTGTTACACATTTTTGAATGAGTTTTTCAACAAGAAATGCTTCTTTACATTCTTGTGGGAAAAATTATGTTGAAATTGCCTCCATATGCCTCCTTCTCTTTCTGCTTTTTCCACATTTGAATTAGCTGCTACTGACAATAAAACCGTGTAAACCATGACAGCACAAAGCATACTCCTGACAAAGTTCTCTGCAGTTCCTCCMTGGAAGTCTCTGTGCTAAGGTACTCTTTCCAGACTTGGCTTATCAAACCAGGAATAATGGCTTGCATGAACAATAGGCTTTCTAGAATCAGCCAAAATGTGTTCTACTCGTTTTGTGTAGGGTAATATCTAATGATAAACTTTGACCCCTGTTTCAGGAGCTGACTACAGACAGAGAGAACCTCACTGATTTTGGTTGATTGGCCAGCTCCAGAGGACTTGCAGTATCTGCCTGAGGGATCAGAGCCTGATTTCTCAGCGTAAAAGCAGCAGATTGTAAAATAAGCCACCATTTTCAGGTGGTGTTTTGTCATAGCGTGTGTGTGGAGGGGTTKTTTCACTGCTTAGGTGATTCCTGCCCTCAGTACCTCTTAGACTAAAATATTCCAAATACTCACTGCTCCTTACTAACCTGCTCCTTGCTTGCTGTGTGCCGTAGATGTAGTAAATATTATTAAAAGCGTGTTTACTGTTGGGCCACAAATATTTACTTCTTTTTTTTTTTTTTTTTTTTTGCCACAAGGAGGAAGAGATGCCAGCTATCCAGGATGCCCAGGGGAAAGCATCGAATTAAAGGAGCGGGGATGAAACGGCTGCCTGTGAATTATGCTTAGAAGATGGAACTGTAGATGTGTACAAAAGGCAAAACAAGAGGAGGAGGAGGAGGAGGCGGTGGCAGGGCTGAGCTGAGCTGAGCTGGGGGAACACGGGTGGGCCAAGGTGGGGGGACACAGGCGGGCCAAGGTGAGGGAACACAGGGGGGCCAAGGTGGCTCGGGGTGGGTCCCCCCTCTCCGGAGGAGAACGCACCCAGCGCAGTCTCCTGTTTTGACAGGGCTCTTTTCTTTCGGTCCTCTGTGTTTACCGTGCGCTGCTTCCCAGCGGGACCGGAGGGGAGCGGGAGCGCAGGAGCGGCGCGGTGAGGCCGGGGAGGGACCGCGGAACCTCTCCCGTCCCCGGGCCGAGCCGCCCTTCGCTCCCGGGCCCCTCTCCCACCCCGGGGCTCCTCTCGCCGCCGTGTCCGCGGTCCGGAGCCGCGCAGCCCCGCGCACCCCTCCGCCCTGAGCCCCCGGCGGGGGCTCGCCCGCGGGTCCCGCTCCGCCGCTCCCTGAGCCGCGCGTCCCCGTCCCCTCACGCCCCCCGAGGGTGGGGCTCGGCGGTGCCCCCTCCCTCCCTCCGTCGCTCCCTCCCTCTCTCCTCCCAGGCAAAAGTGTCTGAGCGCGGCGCGGCCGCCGCCGCTCATAAAGGCGGGGAAAGCGACGGAGGGCGCTCGGGGCCAGCGCAGCCGGACAGCGGCCGTGGGGACGCGCCGGCCGGCCCCGCCGCCTTTCCCCGCGCCTTCCCCTCCCTTTGCTCGCCCGCTGCAAAAGTTTTGCTCGGGGAGCGCCCGGCGGTGCCGGGGCCCCGGCCGTGGGCGCTGCCCGTGCGCGGCGGGGTTAGCGCGGAGCGGAGCGATGGCGCGGGCGGCGGGCGCCCGGAGCTAACGGCGGAGCAGCCCCGGGGCCGCACCGGGACGTGCCCCGGCCCCTCGGCATGGCGCGGGCGGCCGGGCTGCTGCTCGGAGCGCTGCTCTGCGGAGGTAAGGGGGGCACTTGCCGGTGGCGGGGCTGGGGGCGGCCGGGGCGCGGGGAGGAGGCACCAGTTGATCGCGCACGGGCGGCTCCGGCTCCGGCTCCTTCCCCGGCGGAGCGTCGCGTTGTCCGCCGTGTGAACCACATTCCSTTTTCCGTTGAATCCTGCCTCTGTCTCTCTCGGCTGTTTTCTCGCTCCGCTGTTTATTTGAACGGTGGGAAACCTTGCGAGCTTGCGTTTGACTAGGATGGGAAACGGGGAAAGTTTACTTTCGCTCTTCCTCGGCGATGATGATCTTTGCAAACGCATCTTAATCCCTGCGCTGTGTTAAAGGAGCGTCTCTGTGGGAGAGGGGTGTCCCGGTCCCAGCTTGGAACGGAATGTGGGGAGCGGTGAAAGCTCCGAGAGCAGCACGGTGACAGTGTTTGGGAATAGCGTCCTTTAAATTCTGCTGGAACTGAGCGGTGTCAGCGCCAGAGCCCGGATAGAAGCGCTGTCACCTGGGCTGGACAAGATGCTCGTTTATCGCGTTTAAAGGGACAGCCGAGGAACGGGTTTGGCTTAGCAGAGAGGTCGTTTGAATGATCCGCTGGCTTTTCTCATCGCTGAACTTCTGTGATCAGAGAATCCCTTTGACAAAGGCAAATCTTCTCTGAAGTGGTTCGGGGATGCAAACAGTGCATGATCCCAGGAGGGATTTCTGTGCGGAACAGTCGGTGACTGCCATGTCTCGACACTTCTTGTTTTCTTGCTCAGACTATGATGCTTGTGGATGCTTTATTAGAACATGCCCCTCGGGCTGGGGGGTGGGAGGGTGTGGAAACTTATTAAGCTATCTGCAGTGCCTGCTGTTGTTGCCATTCCTAGGAATAAAAAAAAAAAATAATTTTGCCTTTCATCCTGCTGGTATTAGTGGTGCTCTTTGACTGTCGTAAGAAGATTACTCCTGAAAGACTCTTCATTGTTTAGTTTGGTCCAGTCCTGCCAACCTCTCTCCCGGGGTAGCTGATTGTGGAGGCAGCCGTGAGAGATACGGAAGTGTCTCAAGAGCGAAGCAAGAGCGGAATCAGTGGCAATTCATAAAGGGACTTTTCCCACCCCGGTCGGCAGGGAAAACAAAGCACTTGGCAGAAAATTGCATGGCCTCTTAATGCCGGTCATTTTAATGTACATTAAAGTTAATGGGCATCCCGGTGACTTGACGTGCTCTGAAAGTGCTGATGTGAAGGACATGAAATGCGGGTTTGTGTTTGGGTTGCTGTAGCCTGGGGGCGAGAGTTGTGTCAGCCTCGTGCTCACCTTCAGAGACTGCACGGGGTAAGAGTGTCTGGCGTTCTCTGGGGCTGCTCTGACAGTCACAAATGCATCCTCTCCAGTGAGCGTTAGACTTAATACGCTGCGTTAAGCACCAATATATGGGCGTTTTCTCTCTSAACGTATTTCTATAAGAGAACTAGGAGGTTATGGTTCTTCTTAAAGGCAGGATGAAAGTGCTACGGTSAGAGTTTATAAACAACCCAAGTCCCTAAGCCATTCCACCCTGCTGGAACCTGGGTCAGCGTTGGCTCAGCCATGCAGGGAAGAAGTCAGGAGTGGTGCCCCTGCCAGCAGCTGCTGCTGGGGGCTCCGGGGCTCTGCTCTGCCAGAAGAAAGGACAAAATATTACTTTCCTTCAGGGAAGAAAAGCAGAGGTTCTGAGCGGGGAATTGGCCTCTCAGCATTGTTGGGCACTGTATGATTGAGAAAAGAGCCACTTAATTAAACTTATTTAATAAGGTGTTTGTATAGTTTCCTAGTGAGGCCTTAACGAGCATTTCATTCGCGCTCCCCTCGTGTATTTGCACTCTCTTTGTTGGCGTGTGAGGATAGTGATTGTTCTTGAGAGCTGAAGTCCAACTAAATGAAAGTCACTTTATAGCTTGCAAGCAAAAACGTTTGTAAATGTGCCGAGAAACTTACTGTTATAGACAAGTTGTCGTTTGCTATTTAAAGAGCTATATTTACTTCTCTAAACTCATTAGCATCTCCTATCAGGCTTGAATTTCTAAGAAAATTCTCCTGAGATGTTGCCTTAGGCCTCAGTGTGCCATTATGCCGGGGTTATTATCTGGCCAATAATGTTAATTCATTCAATCTCAAGAAAGAGGCTTGGCATTTAATTTAAGCCATGCCTCTAGTCAGACCAGGATGTATAAAAGTCAGTGTGCAAAAGTGCTCTTGCATTTAGGTACAAGCACATGTTTTACATACCAATTATTGGATGCCTGTTCCCTAGGTGGAGAGTATGTGTGTGAAATTGTATTTACATAAGTAAATCCCAAGTGTATATATATTCCTTTCAGGAAATGACCTCTTTTCAGCAAAGTGCTAATGCATGTGCTTAAGCCTCTTTATAGCCTATAGGAGGTATTCATGAGCTTGAAGTAAGATTATTTATTTATTTCAATGGCTTTTCCGAGGCAGAGCATAAATGTGAACGCAAATGTATGGATTTACTTCATTTTGTAATGCAGAGATAACTGGAGAATCTTCAGTTTCTTATTAGCAGTGAACTAGAACAAGGATCACAGAAACTGGAAGTACAGGATCTAATAAGCCCTGAAAAAGCATTTAAGGATGCACAGCCAAAGGATTGATTTGTTGGCACAAGTGTGTATATGTATGTGCAAGAAAGTGTTGAACAGGAGCAGATGCTAAAGGTGCATGGAGTTACCAGAATTTTTGGTGCAGGAATAGTGTTTGAACACAAACGCGAACAGAGCTGTGCGTCCATGGGGTGGTGCAGCACCTGCCATGGTTCTGCTCTTCTTCACACCACAGTCATGCAGCCCATCCTTGTTGTAGTTACACTGCAGTGGGAACTGATTGGGGCTCTTTGTTTTGAATATTGCTTCGTTCTGATTTGAAATTAGTCAAGCAGTGAAGGTTTTTTTAATATCTTATTTTGAAAGCTCAGTAGCGTGGCGTACCCTACCGTTATGGAAAACKTCTTGAATTTCCTTTTTCTGAATTTCATCACGTTAGTGCTAGCCAAGAGCACAGCAGGAACTTGCATTATGTTAAATTATAGCTGCGTGGAGTTTTTACAAGTGGCTAATCTCTCTTCTGGCTATAACCCTTTCGAAATGGAGAGATAGTGCTATTAATACTCCAATTTACTTTGTTTTCATATTTGGTAGTAGATCAAAGTTTATTAGACACTRTGCTTACCTAGTAAAACACCCAGCAGTTGTAGTACAAATGGCTGCTCAAAGATGCTTGTAAGTGCATGACTGTGGGAGATAAAATGTCATCCCTGTGATCACTTTTCTAATGCAGAAATGTGTGTCTGGCTCTTGAATTGCAGAACAAAATATTTGTATGAAAKTAAGTATTAAACAGCATAACGTTATGTATTCTTAAATGGCGAAATATTCATAAGTATTGACAAATTCTATTCATTGGGATGAAGGGATGGGGTTTTTTTTGTGAATTGGGGTTTAGTTCTGTGTTTTTAAACTCTAATGGCAAAGGACAAGTTCAGCACTACCGGGAGGGTGGCTTGAAGGAATAGCCAGAAGCTCTATGAATAATGGCAAATTTGGCCAAAAGTGTTGGAATACAAACTTTCCTGGTTAGAGTTTTCAAGGTAATGCCCCTCTGCAGTAGATCTCTTGGAGCAGTTGTTCATAACTGTGGTTAAGGTTGTGCCTATTTAAGCCAGTCAARTGACAAATAAGCAAATGAAAGCCTGAAATCTTCAGAGTGTGATCACTCCATTAAAGAGGTGTCAGAGRTTTCTTGTGCTGAATCCCACTTTTCTTCAGGGCTTTGGTCAACTCTTTAATTTACTCAGAAGCTGCATGCAAGTTCGTGTTGCCACACTSAGGTTTTGGCAGTGGTTCATATCTGGCAGGCTCCTCTAGATATGCCCCAGCTACTCCCAAGAGACAAAAAACATATTATGATAAAAGATGAAAAATGGCAACAAGTTGAGAGAACTGGTGTRTAAAGGCAGCACTGGAAAATCATCTAATATGGATGTTAAGCAGTTAAACTGAGGATGTGAGGGAAAGCAAACACATGTTGTGTTCAAATCATGTCCATCAGTTTGAAGGAGGCATTTACATGTACAGTAGAGATCTGATAGCAAAGAGGACACTGGATTTAGTGTAAGGAAGGCTGTGCAGCAGGAATTGTACCTTGTCTCTGCTGTCAGGAGTACTGCCTTGCTGTTTTTGTCAGTCATTTCCTTCTCTCTCTTATCCACTGTGATTGTCACTTTGTTGGTGAAAGGCTTGACCCTGCTTTGGCCACCTTGTCCRGTGGGACCTTTTTGATTTCTTTGGTATCTAAACACTACAGTGATACAAATGCAGGCAATATTTTGTGATGCTATAAGGTGTTAGCTTCAGGTATTTGTCTGAAATTTGTCTTGTCTGTCCTTCACAGTTATTAGCAATAACTTCCTGGCCAGAAAAGTTGTTTTTGTCTAGTTCGAACTCTTGTCCTGACTTGCTCTTAGAGGCCTGAGTCCTTTATATTTTATTCAGCYTTCCTTACAGACTCAGTACCCTGGCAAAACAGTTTCACAGTGTTCAGCTCTTCAAGCAGTTGTACTGTTTTGTGTTCTGTGGACTGGCTCAGGCTCTAGTGACAGATGTGACCCCTTTGAAACAGGGACGGACAAATGGTGCATTGAAAGTTCAGAGCTTCTGCAGTCTCCTCACTCRGAGGTATCTGGTGAAAGCCTGCGGATGCATCTCGCTTGGGAAATAATCTCAGTCCAGCAGTGCYTGTGTTTTAGTTAGCAAATGGAAATTCTCTCTCTTTATCTAYTTGTTCACATTTTTTTGGGTCAATACACAGCCTCGGGTCACCATTTTTCTTTTCAACTGTATCTAGTGAAATGACCCAGCGAGCGTACTCTCCTATTTTCCTCTCTAGTCTAAAGCATATTAATCTGTTGAGCTTGAATTCCATAAACAAAGTGTCATCCCCATCACTAAAATTACTGGCATCTTTGCAGCGCTGGTCGATGAAGTGAACTTTTCTTTAGGGAAGTACATTTTGACTAAGTGGTTCTTTGCCACTACACTTCAGAAATGCGCTGATGTCTTCCTATTGCAACGCTGACATCTTGGGTCGGTAACTTCGTGCTGGGAGACAACCTTTTCTGGCACTTTTTTTTTGCTTGAATAACAGAGATCATGCTAATTGTAGTTCCACTGTCATTATCCAAAGCCTTCTCTTGGAACTGTGCGGTTTTAGCAGCTTGACAGATGTAAGCAGCCAGACAAGTCTCCTTAAGTGGACACTTTTATTATACACTGCTGAAGGAATTTAACCTGATTTTGCCATCCGCTGGTGTTACAAGTGTCATGGGTAAGGTCAAACATCTTTTTTTTGTTAATAATTTCTTCTCACGTATTTTTCATGTTCTACGATTGTTATAAAGTTTCTGTCATTTTGTATAAGTGCAGTGTGAAACTTTTTTWATCATAATTATGTTAAGAACTGTCGCTGCCAAAATTTCTGTGTTTGGTGCTTTTAGYTGTATATTTCTTTTTAGGATCAGGAGAGAACATGGTGCAAAGGGAGGCTCTAAGTAGTTGCCCTTTCCAATTCCATGAAGCCAACACTAAGCCCCAAAACAGTGGTTAAGAATTTGACATTTTTAGATGAAAACTTTGAAGGTAACTAAGAAGGTAAAGTTTGGGAAAGTTGCTTATTTATGACAAAAWAGACATTGAAAAAAGTTTATGCTTTTGGATGGAAAAAAAGACTTAGTTGTTTCCTGAGCACATTTAAAATCAGTTTTTCTGTGCCTAAAGAGGAAATTTTAAGTAAATAAAAGGTAAACTGATCTCCTCTGATGCTGGTGCAGAGGGGTTGGACCACAGGTTTATGCTGTGGTTCAGCAAGCAGTCACAGGGTGCAGATGTTGAAATACCCCCACCAGTGTCTAATGTTGTGTTGCTTGTGGAGCTGCTGCATTTTTCTGCTTGGCAGCATTTTTCAGCTGGGCAATTCTTCATCTGAAAATATTTTTGAAACTGATATAGTTTACAAAACAAGTTTACTTGTAAAATCGGGCTTGCATCCAAAATTCACTTAGATGATTCTTTATTTTTGGCGAAGTTAAGTATTTCACATAAAGTTACCATTTTGACTTCAAGTAGATGTAACCAGATACAAACTGATAATAGCATAGATACTCAATTAGTGTTTTTCTGTAATATTTATTCATATTCCAAAAACGAACTATCTGTTTAACTGCTAAGAAAAGATTTGTCGTTCCAAATGACTTTTGAAAAGCACTGTAACTTTATGTAACCATTTAATTTTTTTCCTTCTGATTAGGGATGAAAGTTAACTTTTGAAATGTTCGTTTCTGTCCTTGTGAAATTCCATTTTCCAACCGGTCGTATTGCCTGAGGCTGCTGTTCCTTCCCAGCTTGAGCCAATGTAAATTGATGCTGCCAGGTTTCTGCCCTCTCCCAAACCRAGCCACCCTCTTTTTGTGCCAACCCTGGCGTGCCTCTAATTCCTCTGGAAACTGCTGCGGGGAGATAAAGCGCGGAAAATACACTTTTTTTTTTTTTTTTTAATAAAGGGTGAGTTTGTATCACCTTGGGATCAACTTACTGCTTGTATAAGCAAGAAAGAGGATGGGCCTGGTGGGGGAGGGACGGCAGAGCTGAGCTGGGTCCTGCAGCCCAGCAGTCGCAGTGGTGTGGCTTTAATTTGGCCGTGGGACACTCCAGTAAAAAAAGGGATTGTTCTGGGAGTTGCTTACATCATATACCCACTGCAGGATATTAAACACTGAGAGGTTAGAGAACGTGAGAGGCTCTCAGTAAACCATGGGGCTTTCATTTCTCTACTGGGTGGGTTTTTCTCATTGGGCTGATTCTGTATCGTTTTGAGCAAATAAAAGTGAGGCTTACATTAATATACTGCCATTTCCTCAGGCAGGTAGAGTGCWCTTTTTGATGCTGAACATAAAACTATTTTCCTGAACTCAAACCAAGCACACACCACCGCCGCCCCCACAACAAACAATAAAAAGCACCAAACCCTGAGTTTCTTGCACTATYATTACAAGCAGGATTGGTAGCACTACTTATTAGGGTTGCCATTAAGAGAGTTTGGTTTTAACTTCTTATAAATTCCCCAACCATTAACTGTTTCAGCTAAAATATTCTGTGCCAAGCATCTGCCTCAGATTGAATAATTTTTTTTCTTTTCCAGAACTTCAGCCAAGAATTCAGTGGTTTACAAGAACAGAGCTCGTGGAGGGGGTGGGGGGAGAAACTCTGGATTTTCCTTTGTTTCAAAATAGTTGCTGACCTCTCGTTTGAGAAGCACTGATACCCTGATGCAACATGCCAGGAGGAGASTGGTGAGCTTGCTGAGAAAACAGCCCGTGGTTGATTTGATGGGATGTCAACTTAGCAACGTTTGAAAGAATAATTTTGCTTATGACAGGGAAAGACTTGATGTGTCCTTGGAGCTAAAACCTTTGAAAATGGCTGTGCTCTGGGCATGTGCCGTGCCAGGGTGAGCTCTGCCCTCCTTGCAGTTACACATGTTCCCTGCAGGAGTCTGACCTGGGCAAAGCACGAGAGCTGTGGGCAGGGACAGTGTCCATCCTTGTGCTGTCCATGCTCTGTCCCTCCAGGAYGCTTTCCTGGAGTGGTGATGGAGGGGAAATGGAGCTGGCCAGGTGGGCACAGACCTTCTGGGGTGTCTCCTGCTCCAGGGCCCGTTGTAACCGGGTGGGACCTCCCTCCTGCCATCAGTGGATATGGAGTCAGGCCCTGCTGCTTTCTGATTTAATTACCAATTTTCATTCCTGCTGTCTGCAGCTGAATTGCCCTGTCAGTCATTGTGCAATGCCATCAGACTTGCACTGAGACAGCGAAGCCTGACCAGTGGCCTGTATTTACTGGGCTGTTAAAGTGTGTTTGTTCCATACACTCATCTCCAGCCGTTKTTGGGGTGGTGGAGAAAGTCACTATTCCTTATCCATCTTTATTCTTTTACACCTGATTCATTTTTACATGACTTGATGTTGTGGTTTTTTCCTTTCTAATTTCAGATCTCTGTAGAAAGAGGCAGAATGTTTGATTTTTGCACTGTAGAATCAAATGACCTATCACTCTGCTGGCATGAAATAAAGAGTAGCAAATACAATAAATAACTACTGTGGAGAAGGTAATATAGTATTGACTTCTCAATACCTGTTAATTTTCACTGATCAGAACATCAGGGAAGAGGSAGATTGAATTTGGCTGCCCCTTAGTGAGGGTGGATACCTACTTGTGAATAATATCATCCTAAAAACTGATGAGGGTTTCARTTTTGCATCAGATTTATGTAAAATCTTGTAGAGGATCAATTTGTATTACAGATTTGCCCTGCTTCCTAATAACTTTCTGTTGTTGTTCCTTGCATTTCCACGTTTGTAATGATGAGTTTAGTCTAGGATTTCWTTCTCCCCTGTGCTGTTTTGGTGGTGTGTGAAATGTGATGTGTTTCGTGGCTCCCAGTGTGCAGCACTGAGCTGTTCAGGTGGAAAAGCTTCTCTTTGTGCGTGGCTGTAATTTGGGGTTTAGACTTGAGTCTGGGCAGTACAAATAGAACAGGCCCCACATTTTCTGGAGACTGTCTGTGCTGTGAAGTGCTTGTTGGGTGACTTTGTGCGTGACAGGCTTTGGCACCAATAGCCAAAGGGAGCTGCACATGCCTAGCCCAAGTGTAAAGCCTCTGCCTCCTGGAAGAGCTGATGTGACACTGCATGAGCTTGTCATTGTTCCTGACGGGGTCTCTCGTGTCTACCCTGGTCTTTATCTTCAAATCTTTGTCTTTTAAATGACAAAACTTACTATTGAAATTAATAAACTGTGTTTTCTTTGGCAGAGTGACTAATTGTTGTATTCTCCATTCTTTATAGGTGCTCAAAAAGACAGTCTTTTATGAGAGATGTTATTGAGCTCATACTGTCTTAAMTGCCTTTGTGCTTCTGTTGTTCGTAATTATCCCATTGACAATTTCAGAAGGAAATCTGTTAAAAGGATTCAGRAATAGGGAGCTCTCTTCCCATGTATACATGTTGAACATGCCCCCTTGTCATTCCATCTCAATGGGATGAGCAAGGAATTCCAAGTAGTGTTTTTCATTTTCTGTAACTCTCTCCCCAGCTGTATGTGCAGATGTGAATGCTTAGGTAACCTGTCAGGTTTCATTTGTTCATCTGTAAAATGGGAGTGACTATAGCACTGGATTACCTTTTTGTTACCATAATGTGTTTAGGAAAAATACTATCTTCTTTGGGGTAAATTGCAAGCTCTTTTTGCAATAGTACCTGCAGCTGACTAGACAGTGCTGTGAATTATTGCTGTTTCAGGAATAGTCCCACTCTGATAAAAGACCAGGATCACACGATGGCACTCAGCAATTCACTGCAGGTGCCCATTAGTTCTATTTTCATATTGATCCCATAAGCTAATGTGTTGTGCTCTGGAATGTCAGCAAGCCAGTAAAAGGAATTTTTCCAATTGTATGTGACATAATGGAATTAGTATATTCTCCTTTCTCCTTTGGAGTGTCATGAACAGTCTGGAGATGAAAGGAGGGTGCTGGCTGGTCTGGAAAGACAAATGTGGAAACACCTCTAGTGCAAGGTCCATCTGGAAGGTCTTTATTGCATTATGCCTTTATTCAAAGAACCAGAGAGTCGTGGTGTTGCCTTGGCTATTTCACGGATTAGAGTTGGATATCGCTCCGTTTCAGCCTCAAAGCTTCACAAGTCCTCAAAGCTTCAGGCTTCCATTGAACTTTAGTCTTGGTTTTGAAAATTCATTTAGAATTAAATTAGCTGTAGTGATGAAACTGTGGCACTTTAATAGGAATCATCAGATGACATTTAAACACGATCCTGTGGTGCCGTAATGTCAGAACTGGTTTGAGGTAAAAAAATCACGCCCTTAGGCAATATTGTTCAGGAAAGTCACAGAATGCAAATGGTTTCTTTGAACAGTACTTATATTGATCTGTTTTTGTTTTATTTGAGAAGAGGAAAAGGATCCGCTTTTGTCAGTAGCACAGAGGTGTAAATTGGATTTGCATCTCCTGTTCTGAGTGCCTCTAAAATTTGGATCCTGATCTAGAGCCTGAAATGCTTCTCTCAGCTTTATGTATCAAATCAATTCAACAGTGCTTCCAAACCCATTTAGACTTTAGGAATGTTCTGACCTTTTTTTGTACTGTGTGGCCCTTGCACCTCCCTTCATTTATCCTTTAATAGGAGAATGTCAGATTGGAGCCGTGGGTCACCAGGGCTGATTAGTTTCTCTTGACTTTGTGTAGTTCATTATTTTATGACTGTGGACTTTTCTGAAATTAAAGATTAGGTTTTAGTGTTAGAACCTGTACAGGAAGGACTGCCAAGGTCCTGGCATAAGCTGTTAGCTGATACAGTATATTTATCTAACAAGTCAGGGTTGCTTGGTAAAGTGTCTTCAGCCCACCTTGTTTTCTAGATCTGTTGTATCAGACATTCATAGTCTTATTCACAGACAAAAATAGTTTACTATGAATTCTTCTTTTTCCAGTATTTGCATATTCCTCTGTTGGAAGAGAGGAGCTAGTTCAGGATGCCAGGTACAATTTGGCACTGCTAGACCCTGTCAGAGCTGATATGATTTTGGAAATTTCTCTTCTTCGTGACAATTACTCTGTTTGTAAGTGATAGGTGCAGTTCAAATAATTCTATTTCAGCATCCTTCATGGGAGGATGTTTAAAACAATTCATCTGAGTCCATTTGTTCAGCTAATTTAAAGTACATTTAATCCAAATTATTTGGCTGTTACAAGCACAGGCATTTTAAATGTGTTTATCCTTGATTACTTATTTAYTCTTCACCTCTAAAGAAATAAAATGTAACCAGAATTTTCAGTTACCTTGCTCTGTGTCATGCAGCAGCCCTGCACAGTTTCTGGAGGCAGAGAGAAGCTCAGATGTTTTGGTGGAATTTTGGTCTGGAGTTTTATCAGCATGGCAGTTACTCATTTCATCTCTGGCTTTATCAAATAATAGCTCRTGTACTGGTTTCTGTCTTCATCTAATGCTGAGAACTCTGGAATGTCAATATTCTTTCCACCTGATACAACTGAGTGATATGCAGGGAGGGTGGAAAGAAAGCACGATATTTTCCTTAGTGGACCACAGAGTTTGGGTGTTTTGGATCTTACTGGTAATTGGGGCTCAAAACTCAGTGTTGGGTGTCAATGTAATTGCTCAAGTTGCTGTTGCTGGTGCTCAAGTTAATGGCCTTTGTTCAGGAGGGTGATTTGTCTTACCAAGTGCAATGTCTGCTTTAGAGGGAGGGGATTGGCTCTCTGGGCTTCAGCTAAAAGTGTTTTCTGTATCGTTGTGGTGGGAACARTTGACCTGTACTCAGGTGCTGGTATCACAGCAATGGAATCACTTAATTCAGCCCAGTTATTTGGGAAGCTTAATTCAACCCAATTATTTTTCAATGAGCACGTGGGCCTGGAGCACCTGTGGAGTGGTCAGCACTCTTTGGAAAYCCATCCCATGTGCACAGATTCAAACTCTTAACTTCAGTACATAAGGTAAGATCCTAAATTGCTATTTGTTCCAATGGTCACAGRAGAGTAAGGAATGCTTCCCGAGGATGATTTCTATTGATGTGGTGTTTTGACTCCAAAAGGACCTTTATTCTTCCATCAACGAAGTCTTGAACAACTAAGTTAGTGTTTCTGTGCATCAAATGTTGAAGGATGTGGCTGGAAATCTCCCTTTTCTGTTACCTGTGCTCTGCTTTGTGCATTTGGTTATCCAACCTTCCACCTTCTTAGGAAGCAAGTTATGAGTTGCCAGCCTCTGGTTTTGGTAATTTCTATTTGTTATTGAAGAAATACACTTGGATTTATATTGAAATTTACCTTCTATAGTAACATGGCACAAAAGTAAATAGCACTTTACATAAGGAGGGTGAATATATACCCCCCTCCCTTACAATTTTTAATTAGTCTCCCCACATTTCAGATTTTAAGCTCCTCCTAACTGAAAATGAAATCAAACAGCATGAGCTTTTGGGAAACTGTTTTGAAGAACAGAAAATGCAAACCACATGGTGTATTCACAATGTGAAGATTTAGTGGAGAAATCTTTTCTTCATTGGAAAAACAAACTCTACTGGCTTTACTAAGTGACATTTCAAAGCACTTTGAGATGAAAGGACTGTGGTCTAATTCGTTGCATATGTGATATTTCCTAATGGATAGGTGTTACATTGAGAAAGAAGTCAGGGAAGTGCAGTAGAATGGAGAGGCTTTTTGCTCGGAATTGGTTTAAAAATGAGTCTGATCACGTTTTTTTTATCTCAAAAGTGGCAGATATCTGTGATCAGAAGATCACATCTCGAGTAACAGTTCAACATTTTTCACTCTAATACTTCTAAAGTGGGACTTTGTCAAGCTGTAACAGTTTTAGCTGAGGTTTCTCATGCYGCGTGTTTTCTGACTGATTTGGAAAAAGTCTCTGTGAAGTGGTTCAGTTGTTTCTGAGAACAAAGCCAGCTCAAAATCGAGTCGTAGCCAGCTAGAATCCTTTCCATGAGCAGCACTGGTTGGGTTAAATCCTGTGATTTTCACTCTTGGAGGCAGAGATAGATGGTGTTTTCCTTAATCTCTCTTTCTGAAGTGATGATGATGTATGAATGCTAGCATTCATTTTTACTAAGTGAGATTCATGACTGCAGATAACTCCTGCAAACATGCCCCTGCATTACAAAAAGGCACATAAAAAGGGGGATGAAAATATTTTGAAGCTTTTGGTCTAATTCCATGAAAAAATCCATTCAAAGTTGCCAGACTTTTCGAATCTGAAAATTGGGTTTAGCCTGCTCTTAATGCAGAATTGAGATGGTGGCAGCAGCTTTATTCTGCGAGTCTTGTCTTTGGGGAGCAGGCTGCAACTGGGGTATGGATTTTCCTGGGTTTATTCCTCTCTAGGTGTCAGAAACCATCATGGGCCGAGTTTCCAGAGCTGCAGAGCCTCTCACACGCTCCGAGTGCCTCCTTGCTCTGTGCTGTTTGATCCAGACAAGGAGGAGGAAGCRGTCCCGGGGCATGCCAAGGGTTAAGGAACAGGTGGTTATCTACGGGCCTGCTGTCTCGTTTCACGCACAGGATGGATGGCTTCCTGGGAAAAAATCCCAGTTTTTGTGCTGAAGGAGGGCATTGTCTGCGRGCTTCTGCTTCGTTTGTTCCAGGAGCTGGAAGGTGTGCGGATGGCACGGGCTCAGCGTGGGTTTTGGGAATCTAACAGAGAGGAACTCTGGCATTTTTGGGGATGATGTGGCTGTCGCTGTTTTTCCTGCTCAGTGGTGGTGACAGCATCTTGGAGCATATTTTTCATAGCCCTTCAAGATTGTTCTCATGAACCAAATGCAAGCTATAGGAGGATGATATCCTCTCTCTATCTGGTTCTGGGCATCTTATATTTCCTCCCAGAAATTTCCCTTGGCATTCAGGACTCCTTTTTCTGAATCTTTCTTTTATCTTCCCTTGCTGTAGCCAAACGTGCTGGATAAGTCTGCAGGTTAACTTGTGTCTCATGGAAGGAGCAAAGATTGTAGAAGGATAAAGAGAAGTTTAGTAACACTCTGGGGGAATTACATTCTGTTCATGTTCCTTTTACAGAGTTAGCACTATGCTGGGGGGAAAAAAAGGCACATTTTTGTTATGCTTTCATATTTTTTTTAATAGCTATCCCTAATGTAAGCAAGAGATTTGATCAGAACATGCACGAATACTGAATTCTTCAGAAAACCAGGCCACAGGTTTTCTAAATCAGGCATCTGTATTAGCAGATGCTTCTGAGAGTGTAGCTGCTAATTTTGCTGTGCTGCAGTTCAGCCTTTTAAAATCGTGGAAAATTCTGTTGAAGCAAAGGGCTGTGTAAGTAAATGTATTAATATTTCTGAAGTGTGCTGTATAGTACCATGACAAGCTGCCTGAAAAGTTTATCAGAATTTTCATAATGCAGTACAACACTTAAATATTGTGTCTTAAATTACTCCAAGGGGTTATACATAATGATAAAGAAATGGTGAGCAGCTGTCAGTTCTGTCAGCCTTACTCAGAAGTACTCTGGAAGAAATAAATTGTCATTAAAGGCTGTATCTTAATGCATATGTATGTGGGGATGAATTAAGTTTAAGTCTGGATTTCCTTATTACTTTTTTAGTGCTTTCCTTGGCAAACTTCACATTCTTTTTTTGTGAAGGAACCTTCTGGCTCATTGTAGGCTATTCCTGCTGCTTTTAATATCCTTTGAGATTGATTCATGAAGTGCCAACATCTTGAGCTGTGGAAAAAGGGTAAGAATCCTAAAGAAAGACCTTGGATACATGAGAATAAATTTGAACTCAAGACTCTTTCTGTGCCACTTTGATCTGAAAGAGACATCTTGTGATTCAAAGAACCTTTGCTCTTAACTAAGACCATGAATTCAGTCAGTTYCATTTTGATTAAAAACTGATAGCATTAGCAAAATATAGAAAGGCAACATCTGGTTCAGGTTTATGGGAATGGTATTTTAGAAAACTAAGAGAGGCACCTCTTGTAATTTTTGAGTGTGTCTGTATGTGATAAAAAAAAGTCTCTGTGGATAGATGAGCTCAAGAACATTTTTGTATCAGGGATGTTCCTGATTAGTGTGCTGGTGCAGGATAGGTTGATGTGTGTTTCCATTTCACGGGCTGGCAGTTCAGCACAGGAGGATGAAGCRGGGAGGAAACAAAAGAAAATGGGAGTGGAGAGTTCAGTGGAAGGATGTTGGGATACCTGGCACACCTGCAGGAGGTGGTGGTGGGCCCAAGTGCAAACAGCTTGGAACTGTGCATGCTTTGGGAATTTACCAGCAGTACAGGGCATGGGAAGGAGAACCTGGGACCTTTGGACTTCTTTTCTTTAGGTCTCTGAACATGGGGCAGGAAAAGAGTCTCAAAGCAACGTTTTGCTATAAATTAGTCAATCTAGGCCATCTTTGGCTTGCTGTGTGTGCTCTGAGCTGTGTCAGAAGGATCTGCCATTCCCTTGTGTCACCCTGAATGCAGAAGAAATATTTCTCCCCACCAGTTTTCAGGTGCTGTAGGATCCCCTGAAAGCTCTTTGCAGCTGCCAGGGAATGAGGACTCGACACAATGCGGGAAAGGCTGAGTGTGTTGAAGGTCAGCAATGGTATTGACCTGTGTGATTGATAAAAATATTGCAAGAACCTCCCCCAGTTTTCAATCTGATGCATTTTTTAGGTTTGAATTTAATTTTTCTTCCTAGGCTTCAACAACAAGAGTCAGACTTCCTTTCAGATCTTCATAAATATTCCAGCTAATTAAGCTATTGACAGTGAAGCTGAGAAAATCTAGTTACAGATTTTCTGCGTGTAGTGGTTAATGCTGTGAGAATTACTTTGTCKGGTGTATGAAGAAGTTCCTTACAGTCACCTTGCAGGATGAAACTTTGTTCCTTGAGTGTCAAAGTGGTGATTTCCTTCAGCAAGGAGCAGAAATAGGCTTAAGACACTCCATTAATTAATTTTTTTTAAAGAAAGGGAAATACTAAGTGTTAAGAGAAAAAGAAAAAGAGAGATGTCCTCTTTTAAAGTCTCCCAGAAGCCCGTTCAATGTCTGTAGAGTTCCTTGATGCTTCCTAGAGTGCCTGTCAGTGCCTCACATGATCATATTTTCATCTGTTTACTTACACATCACCACTGAACTGTAGGAGATTCTTGAGCTGATAAACCAAGCTTTTATCCTCACATCCTTCTTGCAAGAGGGCTTACTTGAAAGAAAAATAAATATTTTGTAGGTTCTTTTATTTTGCTGTGTGAACACAGGGCGCTTATTTGTAGTTCTGAGGGCTTTCTTCTGGGACCTGTTTTGGTTTCCTCAGGAAAAGTAGCTTATTCTCTCTTTTTTCTCCCTTAAATGTCATATATTAAAAAAAATAAAACCTAAGGAAATGGTGGTGTTCAAATAATTGTAACCGCGAACAGAAATCTTTGATTTAGGCAGCACAGCAGAACAGTCTGTGTTTCAGAAGCCTTCCTTTAATAAGCTGCAGTGACCTGGAGGGTTTCTCAKAAGTTTAAGTGGTGTGATAGCAGAGATTGGGTGCACTGTATAAAACCCAGCCCGAAATCCAGATTTTTGATGCAGACGGCGAGCCCGGCAGCTCTGCTGCGTGCGGCTCTGGCAGGTGATGYGCACAGCACGCGGGGCTGGGGCTGCCGTGCGCTCGCAACAGCTCAGGGAATCTCCAGAACAGCACCAGGCAGGTCAGTCTGCTGCTGCTCACACAGGCTGCCCGTGTCCAGGCCACAGCGGATCCCTGGGGGAGCATTCCGTGCTCATTCCGTGCTCCTCAGCATCCCCAGGCCGCAGCAGAGCCCTGTGGGATCATTCCGTGCTCCTCAGCATCCCCAGGCTTGCTCTCAAAGCTCTGTAGGTACAGCCAGGAGCTCTCACTTACTTCTGAAGGTAAATCCCCCAATTCCATCCCCTGGGTAGCAGGTGTAGATTTGGGTTCAGGCCAGATGGTCCTTAACAGGACAAAGTTTGTTTTATACTTTGTTTTTTGAACSTGGCCGTTCTGTTCTGGCCAAGCTCCCACAGTAAATTATTTTTGTGTGCCTAATTCATCCTCAATGAAACAGACCAATCCATTAAGGATTCTGCACTATTGTGTGTTCTTGTGGTGTATGACATCAGTAGAATGCCACAAGTTAATTACATTCTTAATTACAGCTTTGTATTGAATTAGGGACCTATTATACATAGAATAATTGAAAACCTGCTGAGATCACGTCTGGTAACATCTAATTGTATCCCATGATTTTTTTTCCCCCTAAACTTTAAATAAAAACTGGCATTTCATTTAGCATGGTTTTAATTAATCRACATGAGAAATGTAATTGGAGCTGAGGCAACAGACCAACTATCTTAAAAAAAAATGACTCAGAAATTAATCATATTTTGGGGAACAACTAACAGTTTCCAGAGCAGGCACTATTCTGCATTTCTGGAAAAACCTTGAGCAGGCACAACTGAAGAGAGGACTTGCTGCTGTTAGAGGAGGATTTGAATGTTCAGATTCATTCTCAGTGCTCTCTCAACTTGAGGAAACTCGATCTGCTTGCAGCTTCAGGCACAAGAAACCCAAGAATAGCACAGGAAGAGAAGGGAGATGTAATGATTTTCCCAAGTGTTGGGAAGTCCAGGGCATGGCTGCATTGTACCAGGAGCAGGAGAGGTTACTGGTGGCCTGAAGGGCAGGGAATTTCTTGCCCAGCTTTCATTGACTGCAGTGGAATTACCTGCTACCTGCCAAGAGAGGAAGAATTTCACCTCAGCATCAGCGAGGGCTGGTTGTGAGTTGGACTTTAACTTCCTCCCACGTGCCTGTGTGGCAGAGTTTGTTTGGAAGCTGCTTTGCCATCCACCATCCAAAGAGTTTCAGGATGTGTTTCAGGTAACAGGAAAGAAACTTAATTTCCTCTTTTCTTTCTTTCTGAACGTGTTAGCAGATTTTTGCCCTGAATTTCAAGGCTGTGGTAGCTGAATTAGGCAGGAGCTGGTAGTGAGAACAGTGGCCAGTTAGTTGGCCAAAATGTTCGGCATCTTTTCTCCTTTTGTTTGATAAAAATCTCGTCTGTGATCTTAAAACTCACTGGACTTTAAAGAAGTGAGCTGAGAAGGAAATGCTGCTGAACAGTGATCAGTGACAGAATTTCTGAGCCTCACTTCTAATCAGAAGCTTTGAGTCTGTCCCTCTTTTCCACTTTCCTTTTGTAGAAGCCTTGGAAATTGTTTGGGTTTGTGTTTTGTTTAACAAATCATGATATTTTTCTATTGGCGTTTTTCCATAGGGACAAAGCCTTTCATTTAAATCAACCTACAACAAAGCTTTAATTCCAGGGTGAAGAATAACGTCCTTTGGCTGTTTACAGAAAGATTTATTTGTTTCAGGACATAGAGTTATTTCCTGTGTATACCCTGACTTAGAGGATTGGATGTTGGATATCTCTCTAAAATTAATGTACACCTATTTAGACCTGCCTATACATAAATATGCATGTGCTTTGTTTATAAATGGAGAGCACATGCAGGGGTAAAACTGCTGTGTGGGAGCAGGTTTGAGAGATCTCGCTGTGCTTGGACACCAGCAGGAAACACTGGGAACATCAACTGAGCCCTGGCTGGCAGCCACGGCACACAGAATGGAGGGAATGTTTGCCTAAAAGACTGGATTGTGTCAGGCGTGACTAAGCAGGAATTTTAGCTAAAATGCGTTAGCAAATTGAATGCTTAGAGCAAAAGAAGAACGTTCATGCTCTTATCTTTGTTCACTCGAGGCTGGATCTGATTTTTAATATAAAAATCAACGGAGGGAGGGAAAGGAAGTTCTGCAGAGTGTTCCTTGATTTTTAGGAATGCTGGTATAGGTGACTGCTGACTATTTTGCCATGGCTCTGTTTACATTCCTTCTGGAATCTGTGTGCCCTTTAATAGCCTATGGCTCACGGGGCACTGGGCTGTCAGTCAGGTAGTAAAATACTTTAATTACCCCTGTGCACCAGACAGAGCCGGAGAGAAAGGGTGGGAGAGGATGAAAGGAGTTCACTCCAGGCTTACTCTCTGACTGTCAGAAGAATGATAAACCATAAGTTCTGGCTATTATTATCCTTCCTTTCTCCATGAAGGGCATTCCTGATGGGAAGAGCTGTCGGGGTGTATGTGCTTTGTAGGTCCTGCCCTGTTCTGAGTCTCCCCGGGTATGGGGATGGCCACTGCAGAATCGTGGCCCCATGGGCTGTTATCCAGCAGCTCAGATAACACAGAGCTGAGAGGGGAAGAGATTTCCTCCCCTTGGTGYAGGACCATTATGTGTTTAGGATAGACTATGATGGTGTTTTTCTTAACCTCTTTTCCTCCCTTCAAACTCTTAAATTTCCTTTCTCKTTTTGTTTTTGATATCAAAAACTCATCCTCCCCAGTAGAGGTCTTCAGCAGTTAAATTGTGCTCACCTTGAATAGATGGGAACCCCTGTTGCTATAAGGTTTCAGAAAAGCTGTCTCAATTAATTAATAAACAGGTAGGAAACTTTGCTGAAATACGTGACCCTGCCTGCTCAATCTTTTATTCACTTTTTCTTTTATGGACTGCTGTGTTCTTTGTTCATTACTTTTCCTTAGCGATTATTTTCAGCTTAATGAGCAAATCACCATATTCATGCTTGTCATCCACCTGGGTTTAGCCTGTAAAACACTGCTGCTCTGGCAAGGTTCAGGGAACTTCTGGAATGTGAGAATAGGGCAGCTGCAGGCTCACAACCTRGTTAAAAGGTAATTCTTCTACAACTTTGTTCTGCTGCTATATTCCCATGTTCTTGGGAATACAGGGAAAAGATGTAATAATGGAGCAGGTATTGGCTGTTGGAGCTGGAAACCATTACCTGGCCCTGAGGAGTGCACTCAGCCTAACCCAGAGTGAAGAATTTCCATTGTGTCACTGTATGGACCTGGGATTGAGCTGAAACTTGTTTCTGTGCTAGGAATAGCACTGGAGTAGTGCTGCAGGAGTCTGTTGTAGGAAATTAGGTTAGGAACTTAATGCAAAGCCTGTATATTGGACTCACATTCCCAGAAAATGCTCATCTTGTTTCCTGAAGTCAGGGAATACATCAGTGGGGGTGTTGATGATGCACAAACCGTGTATCGGGCACAGCARGTTCCTCGCTGAGATTACATCCAGGCTGTTTGCTCTGAATTGATGTTGTGATAAGCTTTTGGGGGCAAAACCAGGGATCCAATAGCCTGAACCGGTGAATTTAGTAAACTTAATTTCCCTTGCCGTGATTTCTGGCAGGTCCCTGTCTCCTGGAGGCTGTAGGAGCAGGCACATGAAATGAACTGACAGCAATGGGCAGCCGCCTGTCTTCTCATCTCCCTCCAGTGTTGCTTAAGCCTCCCATTTTTCAGTGATAATGCTAAATGAAGTACGAGCTTGGACAGCAGCCAGGTGTCAGCACATGGCAGAAGGTTTTAATTCTGCTTTTAGAAACTAGATAAGTGGTGTGCTAATATAAGCTAATAAAAGCACAACCTCTCTTCTCGGTTGGACAGCTTGAGAGTGAAGATGATCATGACACTGCCATGTTGTAGAGTTTTGTGKTAGAGCTTGTTAAAGCTCTAATTATTACAGCTGTCTCTGTAACACACTGTCCCAGTGTTAYAACATCTATTTGATTATCTGCAATGACAGAGCAACCAGATACATTAATTCCCTGTGAAGCTTTTTGTCTCTTGATTATGTGCTTTTGTCACAGTTGTGTTCAGACTCAGACACTGCTGTTGTCCTTTTCCATCCCCCCCTCCCGATTCCAATGTTGAGAGCTGAGTAGTCATCAGGTTATGCCTTTAGCTGCTTCCTCTCTGAGATTCCCCAATTTCTTTGGATGCACTGTAGCCTCAAAGTGTGCTGTAGCTTGTGCCCAGGACAAGCTGATTATGCTGTAGTCTGTGCATTCTGATGATCAGTGGAGACATCTGGTTTCACTGAAGAAATTCAAACTGGGATGCTGCTGAATGCACAAATGGACTGAAATTAGTGTTTTTAACATTAACTGCAGTAGTGCTTTTTAGCCTTTTTTCTCTCATTCTCTACAGATTTTAACCCCTTCCACTCTTCAGCAAGTCTGTTCTTGAGTTTATGTATAATCCTCTGCAGCATAGGAGAAGGGTGGCTTTTATTTTATGGCTTTTAAGTATTTTTTTTTTTTTTTTTAAGATGTGGGATTACTGTAAGTTGTTTTAGAGAGATCAGTGAAAAGAAAGTGACCATCTCTGCCTTTGTGAGACTGGCTCTGCTGTGGAACGTGAGGATTTCACCACAATGTGCCTGTTACAGAGGAGCTGTCATTTGACCCGTTTTTCTCATTGAGAAACTTTAGGATCTGAGTCYGGATTTGCACAGGGTAGTGCTGTTCTGAAGGGATCACAGAACTGGCTCTGCCTCTTGCAGTGCTGGGTGGGTGCATTTAAAGCCTGCAGCTCCTCTCCCGGGGTTCGCGGATCYGATGCAGGACAGAGCTGTGGCAGCGCGCTGGGTGGGTGCTTTGCCAGGCTGCTGTTTGCCAGCTGAATTTAGCATTCTCCTTCCCCTGATCAATGAATAGATTTCTCCTCAGATCGTCTTTTATTTTTTGGTTTCCTCTCCGGCTTTTTTCCCCCGTGGAAGATGAAATCTGTCACAGGGGCTTAGATTTATTAACTGCTGCCTGAGTCGCTTTGTGTGCTGTCAGGGCGGGAGAGGAACTGATTGTATCCTTAGAACTGGCTTAACAGAAAGGCTTTGGATAATTCCGTAGATTTTTAAGATGTTGGGTTGGCTTAAGTGATTAGTGTGAAAGCTTCAAAGAAGACTAAATATTTAAGGCTTTATTCTGCCCTTACTTGTACCCATGCATATCTCTGGATTTTCACGTTTGAATGAAAAAGTAATTCTGCATCTCTCTTGCACTCCTTCCCTCTTTCACCTCTCCCTCATTCAGGCTGCACAGAGTTGGTATTCTCTCTTCCAGCAGTTGTTGAGCAGCTATGGAATACTGCCAGGTGCATGGGAATGGGGGAAGGCAGTGTGCAAGAGGGAGCAGTGGATCCTAGTGGCACGCAGGACATCGTTCCCTGTCTCTAGCAGTGACTGCTGAGTGCTGCTCTTCTCGAGATGCTGTTTGCCATCTGTGGCAGTGCTGTAACCAGGAACTATTCCGTCAAGGTGAGGAGCTCACTCAGCCTGGGGTTAACTTTTGACAGTCCCAGGCACTGTGTGCTCGTTAGTGAAGTCAGAATGCAGGGTGGGAAGGACTGACTTGGTCCACTCTGTTCCCTTGTTCGTTTGTGCCTTTCAGAGTTCCATGTGTAGCTCAGCTGTGGATTTCCTCTTGGCTGGGTGGATTCTGGTTATTCCACTGACCTTCAGCTCCTCTTTCAGAAGTTTGTGGATGAAGGAGCGTGCTTTGGGGCAGTTCTGAGGGGAGTGTGTATTCCTTGCTTTTCAGCRCCATTACTGTATGGAGATTCTGGGGTACCCAGGCTTGCAAATCCTGCCAGCCCAG
Organism: Amblyornis subalaris; assembly: GCA_018881555.1. Taxonomy (NCBI): domain Eukaryota; kingdom Metazoa; phylum Chordata; class Aves; order Passeriformes; family Ptilonorhynchidae; genus Amblyornis; species Amblyornis subalaris. The sequence goes on along the minus strand of JACAXG010000023.1, from coordinate 4,629,336 downwards.
ACAAGRTATCAGTCATTACAGATTGTTTAATTGATCAATAGATGTATTTTCCATATTGGCCCTTCGGCTTGGTGCCTCAGGGGGCTGAGGAAGTTGTGCGAATCACCTCGGGCTGATTGCATTAGCAGCAGCCTAACAGGGCAGCTATTTGCCTTTTGCCTCCCAGGCAGCCCTTCCTGGTGCCCTGGCTTTGGATCCTGCTAGGATTGGAAGTGTGAGCTGGAGAGAGACTGGCTCTCCGCCTCTCAGCAAATTGCAAAGTACAGCAAACCCTTACAAGAACACTCCTGGAGTTGTTTAGGACTCTGTTGAGCATACTCAGTGTAGAGRTGCTTTCCCCAGAATGTACTGCTCAGCTGTGGAGCTGATGTATGGTGTGTTCTCTGGGAGGAGTCTCTCAAATGTCACTTGCAAGAAAGTTAATCTAATAACCGGAGCTCTGGGACAGGTTATAAACCAAACATCTCATCAACCACGTGTTTTGTGGTGASCTCTGTCCAGCCACAGCCAGCAAACAAGGGCACTGGTGTACAGTGGACAAAGGAGGATGTTGATYGTTCAAGATGTGGAGGGAGTTCTACCCCTGGAAAAAAGCCTAGAGGACTTTTTTTTTTTTTTTTTTAAATAGTAATTTTGAAGGGCACAGCATTTGCTCTGATGATTCACTACTTCTGCCAATTTGTAGTTGAAAGGTGTACTCTCTTCATTCAAACGGATTGATGGTTCTGAAGAAAGCAAATTTAAGTTGGTTTTTAATCCTTTTTTTTCTTAAGTAAGAGCATTGCTTTTCTCCCAGCTGTGCAGAAAGTGAATCTGATTGCTTTCCGTTGTTCCTTTGTGGAATTCATTTATGTTCCCTCACAGTAACTGAGGAAGTGACTGACTTTTTCATTATACTTTTGTTAGTACAGATTGACACAGAAGGTCCCTCTTGATCCTTTATGAAATGGAATCATGTGATTTAGAAGGAGGGAAGAGGGAAAGTCTTTTAAGGCTTCTCTCTTGCCTGAGTTTTTTATTTTATCATTCTTGTGCAATTAAATATTTGCTAATGCTTAGTAAAATCACTTGGAATTWATCACCAAGCTGGCAAATGGTAAAGCTTGAGAAGCTGATGATGAGGCTTTGGAGTTGATATTGGAAGGTTGTGAGCTCTGTGGAGGGGGTCTGACCTCAGGAATCCTGGATCCAGGGAGCATCAGAATGACTCTCGGGCCTGTGAGTGAGAAGCTGGATTCAGTTGATACTTTGGAGTAAGATTTATTATAATCTGGCTGTTCCACACCTGGTACTTGAAAATAAAGTAAAACCTCAGCTGAAAAATGAGCATCCTGTAAGTGTTGCATTGGAGTGGGTACTCTTGCTATAGAAGTCATTATTCTTTTCTTTTTGTGAGAGGATGAGGCTTCGTTTTTCCTCTGCAATAATCAAGATGCACTATCTCAGAGAAACCAGTACATTCATTTAGCTGTTTACTTTGGTACCTTTTTATGCTTAAAACACGTACTCAAACTGTGTTCCCGACCTTCCCTCCCTGAAAAAAAATTATGTGTACTTAAAATACATATGTATGTGTAAAAATATGTATTTTTGTGTCTGCCGTGCCGAAGCGTGTGTGGTGCAAGGCAGCAGGGATGTCACCTCGGCTTTGCCTGCTTAATGCTGCACTGGTTCACAACCAGGGGGGCTGAGGAATGGCCAGGTTGCTGCTGAGCTCCGTGACAGATTGCCAGGGGAGGGAGGGCTCCGGAGCCTTTGGTTTGGCTGTCCTGTGGGGAGAGGCAGCCGTCCATCCGTCCATCCATCCATCCGTCCATCCATCCCGCTGAGTCAGCGGTGGCCAAGCGCCCGCACGGCCCTTCCAGCGAGCCAGCCGCTCCCAAAATGTGCCAGCTGCTGCTGGGGATTCGTTTGGTTCATCAGATGAGTTGAGCAAGTTTCAAGAGGAGGACTGACCGAGTGGCCGCTGAAGCAGCCTGCGTAGAAGAGAAACGAGTGTGATAAATGGTATTTTTTGTGAGAGTGTCGTTTCAAATTCTAAACACTCAGCAGCGTATTTCTTCATCCCCAGTGTGTGTTGACACCTCTGTGTGGCTCAGTAGAAGACTTTAGACAATATATTGRGTTTGAGTCCAGTTCTTCCCAGCCCCTCCCATATTGCTTCCTTTCATATAATTTTCTGTACTTCAACCATCCCTCACCAATTGGCCCCTTCTCACCTCCTTTAAAGTCTCATGAGCTCAAAGAGTGACACTTCCACCTGTGGACCGTGGAAACACCTGTATTTGTATCCCTTAGCACTTCTCATCCTGCTTTTGTCAGTGAGGACCCAGGCCAGCTCACATTGCAGTCAGCAGGGAGCAGGAGCTGGGTGGGAATCTGCAAGCCAAGGAGGGCAGAAATGAGCTTATGAGCTCACTGCAAAAGGAATGGCAAAAACTGGGTTCTTAGTGCCGTCAAAAGCCTGACTTATTTCTTGTCACAAGGAAATGGAGAACAAGAGATATATATTTTTGAGGCACTGCCTCATTTATATCTGTATCTTCTGTAAAATCTTGTGTAGAATTAAAATGCCACGAAAGTTTAGCTGGAGTAGAGAAATATGGAATCTCTGTTAATATTGAAGAAGCCCTTTGACTTACACCAGTCGAGAATGTGGTGTTGTAGAAAGACTGTTCATAAGGAAGATGCTTTAAAGCTGGGTATTTTAAATGCATTTTGAAGTGGAAGAAGCCTTTTTTTCATTGCTGATGTTTAAATATTGTAATCGGCTATAAATAGTGGTTAAGAAAATAGAGACGTTCATACAGTTCTGGTTTTCCAGTCCTGGTGACTTRAACCTATTTTCAGTAAAAACTCTTCAAATTCGTGCTGATTTGCAAACTGAGATTGCAGCATTCTTCATTATATTGAAAAGCATATGTTACCACAAGGGTTTCAATAGAAATCAATATMGAATATTAAACTTGTTAGAAGTATTTTAATGGCGTTCTATTAATGCTAAAGAAGCTCCTCTTTTCCCCCCAGGATCTTTGGGTTGCCCTACTTTCATTTACTTATTTTGCRACATCTTCGTTACTTTCATTCTGTCGAGACTAATTGCATGAGCTCAGCTATTTTGTGTTTTGAGGAATTAGCCATTAAATAGCAAYGACTTAAAATCTTCTTTGATTGATTACATGTAACTGTCTGAATTGCAACAGCAATTCAATGTAGCGGCCCTTGCTTATGAGGTGTAAAGTAATTTATCCTGCTAATAAAACATCATTTTGTGCTCGCTAAGAGAAAATATTAAATTCATTCCTATTACTCTGTATTTTTATATCTTGATTGTGTTCAAATGTATGCTGTAATATGAAAAAATGTTCAATCACTTCTTGTAGGGAAGATGACTTTGAAATCCTTTGCAGTGGAAAAAATCAAGACAAAGACCTGCCAAACAGAGGTTATATTCTGTGAATGTAAATAGGTTCTGCACCATAATTAGTGATTTTCTAGGGCTGGACTGGAGGCCCTGTATTTTCATGGGAAAATACGTTTGAAGTGTACCATCCCTAATTTCTGCAGTGGTGAATAACCAGGCTGTAATTCTGCTGTAATGAACCATGTGTTAATGTTACAGCCTTCTGGCCAGCCAGAAGCCAAAACACCATGTCTGACTTTGTAATGAATCTTGCAGTCGTCTTGTTGACTCCGTGGGTAGGCTTTTGTTCCAAACGTGCCCTCAAATATTGCCAGTTCTCATTGAGACCTACAATGCTTCCTGCATTTGCTCAATTTGCAAACTTTCCTGGAAAGCGTGAATGTTTCAAAGCACTTAGGGAATTGTTGATTGGTTTGTTTCCTTGTTAGTGTTGGAACAGTGGGATTTCAAGCAGTGGAACTGACTAGGGCTGTTTCTATTTCAGTTATATTTCAGCTGTTTGTTTCCATTTTGTTTTCTTTTTTCTTTTTTTTTTTAAKCTGTGAGTCACATAGAACAGAGATAAGGATTTGCTGTGTATATCAAGGTGGAAACTTTTATTCTTGCAGCCATCAGTTTCTTAGTGTCATTTAATAATGAACACTTGTTGCTCTGTTGTTATCAGTAACTTTTGCATGTGGGTTATTTGGGGTTTTTTTCCTCAAATTTTCTGCTACAAGTTGAGCTTTTATTTCATTTTAGCTCTGATAGGAATCTTGCAAAGAGAACACAGTTTGGCACAGGTACAGTCAGACCCATGGAGATACTGACTGACTTCAGGAGCTGTTTGAGATTGAGGATGACTTACTCAAACCCTAACCCGAGTGAGTGGAATTCCTCCTTCCCTGCAGGAAAAGCATGTGAGACCAATTCTGTCGCACTTGTATTCTGCAGTGAGTCCCACAGTGGCCAGGACAATGTTCTCCAAGCACCTTCCTTCAGCCAGCAGGGCTGTGAGCTCTGTTTTGATGGGATGGTGGCTGTGTTGTGGTCCCACTGAGATCACCATCCCTGTGACCAGGACAGACCTTGCATGTGCCTACACCCAAAGCTTTGAGGCTGTGCTTTATAGGTTACAGACCGATGCAAAGTTTATCAATTGTGCAGAAGTGTTCCTGGTGGCTCCCACAGGATGAAGATAAAGAACATGCAAGCGTAAACCCATGTCCATTGTAAATGCTGGGCTGYGAGGTAGGTTTCTCCCGAGTTTTGTTGATTTTCAGGCATGTGTATGGCACGGCAAGTTTGCATATAGAGAGTCTAGCCCAATTCAAGCGAGCACTTGTATTCTTTGTGCACACAGCTCCTCTGCATTAGCATAGTTGTAACTCCTGAGAGTATGTGTTCATTCATCGCATCTCAGTGTGGCAGTCAAAGAATTAATTACTCTGAGAAGGGACAGGCCTCTTCTAAAGAGTTTCACAACTCCAGCTTTTAATGGATCCCTGTCCCCTGCTGGGGCTGCAGCGCTRCTTGTCAAAGCATTCGCGGCGGCTGCACGGGTCAGTGCCTCCCAATGCGGGGACGGTGTTGGAGGAGCCACGACACCGCTTCCTAAGGCTGATTTACTCGGAGCTGGAGGCAGCGAGGGAACAGGCAGGGGGGAAATTGTAAGCCCTTGAGTCATTGTTCACAGGAAACAGATTTTGAAATTCTCATTTAAAAAAAAAAGCAAAAAAAAAAAAAAAAAGTAGTACTTTATTTAAGGCCGCGTTTCTCGCGCGCTCGAGCGCTCGCCTCGCCGCTTGCTTCCGAAAGTGATTGCCTAAATGGCCCGGCTGCAGTGCTGCTGGATGTTTGTTTCATTATCTAATGTCGCTTATTGATTTTCATTAAAAACATGTCAGCATTGATTTCTCTAAAGCACCCTCGGAAATGCATTCTGACCCTTTTTTATGTTGAATCCGCTGCAGAGTCTCCCACTGAATCGCTCTAAAGCAGGATTATTTTCTGGCTAAGAAATGTTGATTAAATATTTTGATGTATGAGTGGTTAAGACTGCTTTAAGAACAAAGCATGCCACGGGGAAATGAACTGAGACAAGGGAGAGGCTGAAAGGGAGGATGCTATAAACCAGGCACTTTGTCCATTCAGGCATTGTTATTTAAAGTTAGAGATGGAAATAAGCTGAAGGCCTGGTCCTGTGTATGAGCATCAGTTCCCACTCCAGATTGTATTGACGTGATGCTGATATGAGAAAGGAGATATTATTTTTAAATGTAGTTAAATCTCAGTGCAGAAAAGTATTGTTTTTTCTCTTACCTCCTTACCACGACTTTCCAGGGAGCCTGGCGTATTTGTTCCTTAGGTTTTAAAATGCTGACAGTCACAGAACTTAAACTGATCAGCTGATTTTTGTCATATGCCTGGGTTATTATTTTCCTGCTTTCCTCCTCTGGCTCGTTATGCTTRTTTCTCATATCTGAGAGATCAGTTCTTAGACACGTGTGGTGATGTGCAGTGACATGTGAGTGATGTGCTGGGGTCCTGTAGAGTAACTCCAGCACAGCTGCAGGACACTGAGCTCACTGCTCCCAAACTGTGCTTGTATTCCTGCCTTAGTTCACATTCACAGCATTGACACACAGCTGAAGTTCAGTGACTGGAAAGTTCTGGTACTGGTGCATTGACTATTGAATTTAAAGCAGTGGCCTGGTTAGGGTAGTAGTGGACCACAGAAATACAAACTAATGTCTGAAAACAGGAAAAGTCAGCTTTGTGTGCATCTCTTTCTAAAGACAGACCGGCTGGTTTCCCTAGAATTTTGAATTGCTCGTCCCACCCCATAATCTGGACTTTGAGTAAATCATTTTGCTTGGTTTTCCTCTAGATTTTTATATCTCTGAGGCAGAGAATGTGATAGTTAATGTCTGTACAGCAGATTCTAGTCTTTCAGAGAAACAACACTCTATATTCATTAGGTAATTAATAGCCTTGTTTGCCTGGCTTGGGTCCCAAGATTTAAGAAGAAAAATTTCTATGTTGTGGGGAAAAATTTATTTGAGATGTACATCTATTATTGCATCTCATATTTTTACACTGCATGAGAATGTGTTACTTGAATAGTAATGCCATCACCAAAGCTGCTAAGGCAGAGGGAGTGCTGATGGAAACAACTTCTGTGTTGCTGGAATATAACCCTGGCCCTGCTTGGTTAGCAAAGTGTTTCCAGTGAAGTTATACAATTTTGGGAAGGAAAAAATATCATTGATAGAAAAGAGCATCAAGAAACTCAGTATGGGTGAACAACTCAATGCATGGAAGTTTCCAACTCTGAGATTCTCGCCCTGTCTTAATAGTCTATAGGAAGAGAGTATAGAGGAAAAGCACAATTAGAGTCTCTTGGTGGGTGTTTGTGTGCTTAAAAATAACTGCYCAGGTGTGACTTCTGTCGTGTGCGTTACAGAGCTGTGCAGGGTGAAGCTCGGGCCCTGCCCCGGGGCTGAGTGTGACAGACACTTGTGCCATGGTGTCTGTTGCAGTGGTTCTTGACCTTTTGCTCGCAGACACACAAACCCCCGGGGGGAAATCTGCGAGTGCCTCTGCACGTGCACCTCAGTGGATGCCTCTAACACCCCTCTGCCCTGAGCTCACGTTTAGCTCCTCTTTTCTCTGCATGTTCTTAAGCTCTCAGCCTTTCCTTCATTCCTCTTTTAATCTGCGTCTCTGTATTCATTGCGCTGCTGTCAACGCTCACCGTTCTGCAGCACAGCAGATTTTGGGGATAGACACCCTTTCAAATACTTGCTGCGTTCCCTGAGGGTTTGAGGATGCATCTGCTGGAGTGGGACCAGCTGGTACCCGCAGCACTGCTCAGCCCCCAGTGCCACCCTCCAGCTCCGGCAGGTAAGCAGGTCTCCAAAGGCAGATAGACCGTGGCAGCTCCCTAACATCCCAGCTGGCCTCTTCCATAGCACCACTCCTTCCCTCTCCATGGCACAGCTTTCCTGTAAGCATAGCTGTTGTTGCCCRAAGCAGCAGATGAGTGCTCCACGGTGTCCCAGCTCCCGAGGTGGCCCATTGCAGATGTCCCAGAGGAATGCAGTGGAACCCCCCAACGTGCCCGGCCGATTGTGCAACCCTACACCCCCGGCTGCACGGAGGGGACTGGGTTTCTTCCTGACCCCCACCTGTCAGTCAGCTTAGCCCTAAAGGATAAGCTGATCTTTTGAAGTCGAGGCTTAAAATTGTTGAGGCTGGAGGGCATTTCTAATGGGTTACTGGGTTAGCAAGGCAAGGCAGCAGCGCTGTGTATGGTATCAGCTTTGCTTTGATCACGCACTGTAGTGTTGTGCACACACACACAGGAGTTTAACAGCCACTGCTTAATGCTTACCTACACTGTTTGTGTTCCTAAATCAGAACCAGAGGATGGCTGATACAGTCCTCTGCTTGAGCAGACAAATCCAGGCTTTTTTCCAGAGCTGGTGACTAAGGAAGCGGTTCTTTTCCCTGATAAAACAATGAGGGAACGAGGAATGAACTCTGACTCGTGGGATGTGTATATGTGTGTGTGAGTGTAAAATGCTGTGGAGCTGCCCCWACTTGGAGATTTCAGTGCCAAAGAAGTACTAAAAGTAAAAGCAGGCACTGGCACAAACCCACCCAGAGCAATGCACTGAAAACACAACTTCTGAAGGGGAAACACCTTCTTCGCCCCTCAACCAACCAGACCATAAATTTTCTCCCTCTTTTGGTTTTAGTACTGTTGTAAAAAGCCCMGGCCTGCTTTAAAAACCTGAAACTTTCTCTTACAATGGCCGGGGCTGAGCTTTGAGGCACTGCCACAACTCATTGTCTATGGAAGGACCCTTGCTGGGAAGGCTGTGATTTATATCAGCCTGCCTGTCATGGGGTGAAAGGAATGCCCGGTTTTTCATTTTGATCAAATGTTAGGTTTGAAAACCACCCACTGCTGTAAACTCAGTTGGAGTGGAGAGATGAGATGGAGCACATTGCATGCTTTGTTGCTGAGATAGTGTTTTAAGGCTGGCTGAATGTGTTTCCCATTGCTGAGTGCAGGGAGGAAAGATGTGGGTTTAAAAAAGGGAAAACTAAACTGAGCGCTTTTTTCTTTTTCCTACTTTCAGTGAAGTAGAAAATGGGGTGAGGGCAGTTCAGGAATATGTTCTGTCTTCAGTACAGACACTAAAGAAGGAAAAATCTTTGGTGTAATTTGTTTGGAGCCTGAGTAGATGAGCCTGTAGAGAAGATGGGGGTGGAATTTATGGGGGTGGAATTTTCCAAAGGGGCTATCAGAGATAACCACCTAGTTCCTGCTGAAAGCTGATGGATCTGCCTTTATGCCTAACACTGGGAGGAGGAGAGAACAAAATAATTTTAATCTGTGATTGGGTTTATCTTCTTTTATCAGATTTCTTCAGTTTCTCCCATCCCCTCTTGTTTTTTTTTTCTTTTCATCTTCTGTTTAGCAGCTTTCCCATGGACTTTCCTGTCTGGAAGTCTGGATGCTGGTACAATTCTAGAACCATGATATTCTTTCTATTTAAAATGCACARTAATTTCTGTGGCTTTTCTTCTCTYGACTGTGCTGGCAGCAGCACAGAGGGCTTTCCCTGGTTTCGAGTTTCATCACAAATTTCCAGCTTGGACTGCCTTTAAGGTATAAAAGCATCTGATCTGAGTTTGTGGCTTTGAATTTAAGTGACATTCAGTTTCTGATCTTTCTTAGATTAATTCTCATTTGGGCTGAGTTTCATGATGTAGAATAACATTTTTACCTCGTTAATATGACTTATGTTTACTTAGTCCTAGAATGAGTATAAAAAAAATTGGAATCTGAGATTTTGAATTACAGAGTTGGGAGCAGCCCTTCCTAAGATTTCATTAAATAAAAGCTGCGAGAAGTTCCTATGGGCTCCTGCGTTAAGAACATAAAGAATTCTGTGCTGTTGAGTGTCTGTAGACTCGTGATCACAATCTTTAGATAGTTCTGTGTGATGCCCATGAGCAATTTTTATGATTAARGGTTGACTACTAGGAGTAAGAAAAGAATTGTATCTTACCCAGCTCTGCTGCTGTTCCATTTGTAAATGTGAAATTAGAAGATGTAGATAATTTCCCCGCTCTGCCCCCACGAGCTGTGCAACCCTGGGCAAACCATGTCAGTGTTCACCTGATACAAGGAGCGATAATACAGCCTCATGGGGGTGCTTTGAAACTAAGCACGTTCAAGATTAAAATATTATGGGGACAGTGGTGAAAAAAAATTCCCAGTGTGCTCCAACCAGTGCATTTGATCAGTCCCTCAGGTCACAGGAGATTTAAAGGCCATCTGTGGTATGACTCCATTGACTTATATAAACCAGGATCAAACGTGATTCATGCATTTGTGTGGTCTGACCCCTTTGAATTCTCTGGTCGAGTTATGTCAGGAAGGGGGAGAAGCACTGAGGTTTGCTATCAGTTTTTATGTGTGTCTCTACATAAAACAAAACCGTGCCAACAGCTGATGGAAGTTTTGCAGGTTTCTGTCACAGTTTCGGGGACATGAGTAACAAGTTGTGATGTGCCTTTCAAATTACAATATAAAAGACCTCTGAATATTTTTGAGGCAGTTAATGTGGGTGTTATAAAGTAAATTATTCTTTCCCCCCCATGAAATAATTTMATGCCAGGGCTGCTGAACTAGAACACTAGCTATTCTTTTAGGAATACAGTTTAAAAACCTCCTTTTTCCATATTATTTTTTTTTAAGCCATAGATTATACCTTTATTGGTTTCATATTTCCAGACATAAAAGGGGAGTTACTCTGTGGCCACATAATTCTTGTCCCAGCTGGGAATGACCAAAAGGGCTGACTGATTACAGTACCTCACGCTGCTCTACAAAGGTGGTTTGCAAATCTAAGAAAAAACCCGAGGTTTGTTTCATCAGGGCATCAAAGGCTGAGTTTTTTAACATCGTGCTAGTCCTGATTCCCATCTGGAATGTGTTAACTGCAGGCATTGTTGTTAGAAATGGCAAACATCAGGTAACATTGCACTGTGGAGCTGGAAATGATTCTCAGACTTGAAATCTGCATCCTGTATTTTTATTCATGAGGTCCAGGTCTGGAATTCTTGCTTCTTGGTATCACCTTTGTGCTTGTTCTGTTAAACGTGTGATTCGCTGGCGGGCAGGGTACCAAATGGGAGTGTTCTGGAATGCTTTTGTCAGAGATGTGCTGTTAGGATAACATTTGGTTCTGTGTTACTGTGCTGGTGTGTCTGTACCTGGGGTACCAAAGCAGGGCTGAGCTCTGACAGGTCTCACAGTGTCTGTCTGAAGCTATTGCAGATAAGGATTTTAGAGTTGGAATTCAACACAGGGCTTCTAGCAGTGAGATTTCTTGCTGGTGAGAGCAAAGGCCTTGTAAGTACAGGCTGAGGAGGAATGATGTTACAGCTCTGCCCAGCTTCTGTAATAAGTTTGCACAGTGCATCTTAGTGTACCATCAGTGAGATTCTTCCTAGTTGAGAAAGGAGATTATCAAATGAAAAATACAGTGTAAGTTCATTTACAATACGCCTTATTAGGTAAAATTGGAGACTTAGCATGTCTGCATTTTATATTCATATTTAATTGCTGCATTTCTATCACTTAGATCAATCATCTTTGTGTATGATCTCATTTCATTTGTGGGCTTTCTGGAAGGGAGGTGAAATTTTTCGCAGCAAAAACTGAAAAACTTGAGAGTGGATTTTTGCTTACTCTTAATATACCTATATAGATATATTTGATTCCTTGTTACTAGGTTAAAATGTTAATGATCACTATTGCAGGATAAGTGGGTATTTATRAGTCACAGGAAAGGAAAAAAACATCTGAACTTAATCCTTTTATCACTGCCCAAACAGCCAGTGTGAGCTGGGGAGTCCTTTCAACCAGTCCCATTGGACCCTGGAAGTTTGGGGACCTCAGTATTTCATGGAAGAACTCAAGCCACAGTCCTGTGATGGAGAGAGAGATCTGAAAATAGCTGGAGGGGTCAGCTCTGATCCCTCTTGTGAGACTGGAATTTGTCCAGGAGGGTTCTTATCTGTGATGTTCCCTCCCACCCCCAAGTTTTGTGCGTTTGTTGCAGAAGAGGAGAGCTGCTGAAAGCTGCCTTAAAAACGCAGGCTCCGAAGGGATCGGGGAGGGGAAGAGAGGGCAAATTCTTTTTAATTCCCATTTGTACAAATAATTCTCAGATTAAGGATTTCGGACGAGAAAGAGAGGCTCAAGTCTGACATGGATGGCCCYCATGTGGGGTTTGTGTGGAGCAGCTGAACAAAATGCTCGGTTTCAAAAAGCCTCAGCTCCCCACTCCGCTCTCAGGGAGGGGATGAGGAAGAAAAGACAGCGACTTTGCAGCTGATTAATCACTGGGAAACAGTAATCACTGGTGGTGTGCTTTGGGTCATTATTCAGGGACTTTCAGACAGAAATAAACCGAAGAACTACAGCAGTGGCTTTCTCTAATTATTTTTCTGCGCTCAGCCCTACTTTGTGTATTGAGCAAACCATTCCTCTTCTTCCAGTTTATAGCCAGTGATCTCTGGGGCACAGATTCAAACCGTGCTGGGGAGTTTGTGCTGGAAGATGACTCGATGTGGCCATATTTACACCTTTAAAAGAAGCCATTTATTATGGAATTAATCCAGGCTCTAAAATCACAGCTCTTATAGCATATTTAAATGTATATATCTGCTTGAAAAATACTTTGAGATAGATCTTAGCCATGTGTAAATTGGCACAGCCTCTCCAGAGCAGAAAGAAACTGAGTGGATTTACACCCACTGAAGTTTGGACCCCTTTGATTTTTCTTTTCCATGTGTATAATGCACTGAGAAAGAAGACAACCCTCTTTAATCTGGGGAGAATTTAGACACTAATCAAGCRCTAAAGAGGCACCATGCCGAGGCTGAGAGCTGAAATCCCAAGGATGAAATCAAGTAATTGCTTTATCTCTTTCTCTTCAGACATCTAGAGAGATGCTTAAAGGCAAAACGAAAAGTAAATGAATGAATGGAGCCGAGTGGCTTTAGAGGCGGATGGATGTATTAAACTTCCAGGGAAAACAGCAGCAAATAGGTGACATTCTGTCAGCTCACAGGGGCTGACGCTTGGCAACAGCAGCATTCAGGCTGCAGAGTGGCTCCCTCTGCCTTGGTTCTATCCTGTAAGCATCTCACTAAAGGCAAAACGTGCTTAATAAAGGGCAAACATTTTGCTGTGAGCTTTTTTTTTTTTTTTTTAAAGTGGCTTGTAATCAATTAACTACCCTAAATATTTTATTCAGCTGCCATTTCATGTCTGTAATTTCTCTGAAATTCCAATATTTGCCCAGACCCTGAACGACTGCAGCGGTGATTTAGTGATTTTTCTCATTAATATAATTTGAGAGATTCATATTCTCAGAAAGGAGAAAGACAAAAAATCTAGAGGAGGGAAGGCAGGGAAGAGTTGGGCACTATTTTTAAATGAGCTGTTGAGTCTGCATAACAACATGACCATTTTACAGTCACATTCTGGTGCAGCCAGTTTTTCATACTTTGCAATAGGTTGGGATCTGTTTATTGGTACTGGAGGGCTTTTTTTTTTCCCCCTTAGCTTTTTCTCACGTAGATGGTTTTATGCTTCTCATCTAGGCTAGGAACAAGAAATGCAAATTTCTTACCAGACCTGAATAACCAAGATGTTTCCAAGGAAAAAAGTTTCACCGACTTCCAACWGCAAAATAAGGAGTTTACGCTACGGGCTGAATTTTGCTTAAACCCCAGAGGYTGGATTTTCACAAGAGCTCAGYCTGCAAGCAAATAGGGAAGGAAATGGCCAAATTTCTAGAGCCCCATGGGTTGAGTTTCAGAATTCCTGCCTGTGGGTGCTGGCTGCCACCAGACTCCAGATGTAGTAATGCAAGTTCAGCCTGCAAGATTGCACCCTAGATGTCTYGTAATTTTAATTTTGGCCCCTGAGAAGGGCAATTAACTCATACAGACCTAATGACAGCTCATCTGCACTTTAATTAGCCAGGGCTCTGATCATATTTAGCACAGGAGCCGTACAAAAATGCCACTCACATTTCACTTTAAGTGTTCTGGGTCAAAGCCATCACCCAGGAATGAACTGCTGCTRTTAAATTTCATAAACAATCATTTGAAATAAAGAGTTGGCACAGGAGAAGACTTAAGCATCATTTTAATGGAGCATCAAAGGCACTGTTCACTGTGCAGTGGACAGAATTGCAGAACTCCCCTCCAGACAGAAAGAAGAGGTCACCAGGTCTTGGTCACACTCACCTGAGTGGCCAGGTGTTACTTGTGTGTGATTTCTCTCTTCCTTCTGGAAGTTACAGATGTAATTTGGGAGATAAAGCATCCAGACTTGTCTTGGCATCTGCCCTGGAAACACCCCCAAGGTGTGTGTGTGTGTGTGAGTCCTGGCTGGCTGGAGGAGCTGGGTGTCAGCGAATCGACTCTCCACAATAAAGAACTGTGGCAGCAGAAGAGTAATAAATTCAAAACAACAAGTGTCATGGCCAAAGTGGAGGAATACTTACATTTTTTCACATCCACTTTTTGAAACGTATGATCTAAGGGTACCCTGTCAGGAGATCTTTGTGCTACAAGCACTCACTAACTGATTTTGGAGACTGAAATGGCCTTCAGCTCTTAGCTGTGTTCCTGCTGTCAGCCCTCCCTGCCCGGGGAGGAGCAGCCRGCCAGCCCACGTGGAGTCTGTGCAAATGCTGCTGCTCATTTTAGGGCTGAGGACTGGAGAGCTTTGAGGACTGGTGGGAAATTCAAGTTGCTTGGTGAGGAAATCAAATGGTTCRTGCTCAGTGCAGAGCCGTGGCCAGAAGGCAGCACCAAGCAGTGGTCGTAGGTCGGATTCTCCAGTCCCACAGTCATCTCAGTGGCCTTTTGCTGGCCTTGTTGAGTGTGTCTCTGTCTTTGGCAATACAAGATCAAGGGGAAAAATCACTCTGACCCTCCTGTCCTGGCGGTCGCCCCCAGAGCCAGGCACTGACGCTCGGTGTGTTCCATGTGTCCAGCAGCTCTGGAGCCTGTGAGGAAGAGCAGCACAGGGTAACAGTCTGAGGGCCAAAGAGGCACTGGCAGTTCCCTTGAAAGCAGCAAATTTCCCTGGACAGCAGGTTGGCAGAGGGAGGGCTCTGTTCTCCCCAGCATTCCTCTCCCACYGTACCTGAGCAAGTGGACTGCTTGAGGAATTTGCAGTTCACTCCCGTGGGAAYCGTGGAATCAGGGAAGTGAAACGTTTAACCTGTGCCTGCTCAATGGAGCGTGAATTACAGCGGCAGTTCACGCCTGCTGSCATCATTATCCCCTGCAGAAATGGATAAATAGTTTCTAATAGTTAATAGATATTCAGTTCTTTGKGAGTATGATGGTAATTCTCAACAAAACAAGTACATATTTTTTAACTGTTCAGTCACTTTTAGAATGACTAAACAGACTTCTCTAACTCTCCAGTCGGTTCGGTAGGAATAGTTCTCTGTGACTGCAGTAGGACTGGATCAGTCKCGGTTACCAGGAGTTGATACCTTGGAGCAAGCTCCTGGATTCTAAGAGGAGCTGCCAACGCCATCTAGAGTTGAGGCTGCCTGGGATTTCTCGTTATTGAGCCTGTTTGCTGAGGTCTAAATAGATCAACATTGGGAATGGAATTTTCTGTACCAGTTGTCTGTCTTTGGCTAAACTTTACATTTTGAAAAGCAAACACTCTTCAGTTTGAGGAAGAAATTAGAGGAAAACTGTTTAGTCTGATAATCTTTTAGTAATACCTTTTCATTAAGCCTTCATGCACTGAAGAGAAAGGACTGTAAAAGCCTTGGGAAGGTTGATTTTCATGCCATTTTATACAACGAACATGGGTACTGTGAAGATCCTGGGTACTCAGATAATCTCGAATTACACAGGGAAATTAAGCTTGCACATAGATCCTGCACTTCCTAATTTATCAGTCCCATCCTTTCCTTCCTCATAAAAACCATGCCAAAAACTCATCAACGATGGGAGGGAACCCTGAGCACGAGCAGTGACTGTGGGGACAAGCCTGCACCTCCCAGCCCTTCAGAGACTTTGGTTCATTTCCAGTCCCGCTGAAGCCTTAACCACTGCAATTACCACGGAGCCTTGGGTTCCTAGCAACCAGCAAGGGAGCAGGGAGAGCAGCGCTCTGGAGAACAGGGGATTCACCACCAGAGCAGCCTCTTCTGTCTCATGGCACCTTAAYGTGCACTGATTGCAGCATCCCCACGGCACAGAACCGAGCTGAGTCGCTGGTGGGGCCAGGAGCTCAAGCAGCAATGATCTCAGGTGTCTCTAAAGGGAGAAAGGGGGAAATTCTSTAAATAGCTGGGAAAGGATTTAGATTTTAAATCTGTTAGCTTCCGTGTGGTTTAGGACCGTGCAGAGGTTTTTCTTGTGATCCATGCGAAATAGATGGAGTTCTTTTGGTRTGTGGGAGTATAAATGTGTTTTGCACACGTTTATTTCGGAGTTTATCCTTTTTGTGGAGGTGCACACGTCCCAGTGCAGCTGCTCCAGCGTGGCTGTGGAGCCTGGGCAGGTGATGTAAATAATGAAAAACCCACAAATGAAGGAATTGGTATTGGAAAGCAGTGCAAATAGTTCTCCATCTAGCAGAAGTTAAAATCAGCTTTAACGTGTTGGAGTACTATGTAGGATTTTAACTTTGATGGCAGTCTAGCAGTTAAATCTTCAATAATTTTGTAATATTTAATGACAAGGTTCTACTGTCACACCTCAGATGCCTAAGTAAGGAAGTAACACCTATTTCTCAGCACTTTCGGCAGAAATACTGTAACAGGAATAAATAAATATTATCCATTAGCTGAGTTCTTTACTAAACCTCACACTGAAAAAGGGGAGATGTGCTCCAAGTTCATTCTCTTTGCTCAGGGGGCTGCGTTTCAGTTCTCCTGAAGCAACTGTCTTTTTGCTTCTTGAATCCTTTTCCTTGAGAAGTCTAAACCTACCATGGACACATGCCGGTTTAATCAGGACTTTTATCAACTGTTTTGCTTTGCTCCCCCAAGTGTTTCAGGATGCTTTCATCGTAGGTGCAAGGGAATTCTGGGAGATGGAAATAAGGATTTGTATGTAAAACGTGGGATTTGAGAGGGTTTAGAAAGAAAGATTAACCGGGTGAAGTGTTTAGATCCCATGATTTCCTGCAGAGAATGTGTGTTTTTCTCTCGGGAAGGCTGTTCTGAGGGACTGAAGGAATGGTCTCAGATCTCTTCCCTGCAGGATGCTGGAAGTGTGAATGTGGAGCTGTGGCTGGGATATTATCTCATGTTAGCAGGAAATTGTTTGCTACCTGTCAATCACTGGGTTTCATCCTGCCTTATATGAAGAATATGATCCTGACTGCAAATAGTTGCTTCTTAAATGAGATTGAAAACAGCCAGTACCTAGTATTTTAGTGAATAATCTAGAGATTAGGAATAAAGTCTAGTTGTGCCAATTTCCATCTTCCTTCTCTGACCATTAGACCATGCTCACCTTKAAAGATTTGTTTCAATTGGCAGCATTTCTAATGAGAAATACAGCTTAAAAAGCCAAAAGAACATTTGTCTTCTTTAGTTCTTGAGGTGCTTTATTGTGAGGCTTGTTATGGTTCAGTTGAAGCTCTTTGAGTTGGGGATAGTGCTGAGGCTGGAAGGAAATGAATGGAAAATGCAAAACAGAAGGAGATTTAACAGGACAAAGTTGTTCATGTGGTTATTTGCCAGTTACAGGAATTAAATGTGCCCAAGAAGTTCCCTACTTGACTATATCATCTAATTGATTCCCACCAACATATAACACTAACATTCCATCAGTGAGGCTGTTGTTGTGGTAACTTTAAAAATGCTGTGGAAAACTGATTTATTTACATTAATAGTGCCACTAATATTTCATGGATCTGTTGAAGTTATTGCTGGTTGCTGTTTTAGAAGCTATGCTAATTCAAGTATAGAAGCTTGAAAGAAAATGGGGAGAGTTGTTTCTCTGAAAGGAAAAGAAGCTAAAACTCCTAGGAAATATTTCCAGCCCACATGAAATTCAAATATTCAGTTGCTGGTGGATGTGATAGTTCAGAGCTGATCCTGTAACTGGAGCTGTGGAACAGAGATATTTACCAGTAAATGTTCAGTGGGACTACTGACTGTTCCTGTCATTCTGAGCACACACACGATCTGATGCAGCATTTGCAGGAACCTGGGATTTTTCTGTGCTCCAGATGGATGGCATGACCAAGGGAGATGAATCATCTCTGCTGTGCATGCTTGGGGCTGGTAGAAATTTTCAGAAAATGTAACTCCAGTTTGTCTGTAAACACTGGAAGATTAATTGCCATTAATCTTTTAGGGACCAGYAGCATATTGGACCAGTCAATGTGGGCTTGTTGAATAAGGGGAAGGTCTGAGGTGGGCTGAGGAGGTCAGGAGAACAGGACAGCYGTGACTCAGCACCTCTTGGGATTTGCTCTTGGGGCAGAGAGTTCTATTAATTGTATCTGGTAGCTCATTCAGCAAAAAGCAGCGTTASATCTTCCAGACTGAAAACACCATAAACACTACTGAAAAGTACTGCAAGTGCCTCTAAAACCTTTCAATGTAAGTTAAGGTTGGTGTGGTTGTGAAATGCTGAGCAATAAATATTTTGCTYGTTTGCTTCGACTTAAAATTGGGTCTTGGTGGATTTACATGCAAATGGTATCAAACACTAATCTTTGTTCAGCCATTGCTACGTGTGGTGGTGTGGTTTTTGTTTTTTTTTTTTTTTTCATTAATTTGAAAGCATTTGGGAAAGGAAAAGAGCCAGCGTTTTCTAATTGGGTAGCATAAAGTAAAATTGCTAAATCCATATGTAGGCACCAGACTGTGCTTTGTTTCTTAATGGGGCTAATTTTGCTGAGACCTGAGGGACCTGAGCATCAGAACTCAGGTTGCCTGTGCAGGTATTTCACACTAAGGAGGCTGGTCCCATTCTTACCTGTAGGTGCCTTTTGTGGGGGCAGGAGTTCCATCTGCAGAGTCTTGGCTGGAATCCAGATTATTTTGGATGATAAGAACATTWAGCTATATAAATTGAAAAGTTTTTAGTTTATTTTGCCCAGATTTTCAGTGAGTCCCARGCAGTAAGTTCATTGCTGTAACTGGGTTAGTGTCATACCCTTATTTCTAAGAGCAGTTGGACTTCCTTTGCCTACTGTAAAGCATTATTGAGAATGAAATGTCTCAACTCTTTGCAATGAGACTGGTATCAAATATTTAACAAAGTTTTATGTCTCCTCTTCCACCTCCTGTACTATTGCTGGCATCTCTTGTCTACTGGAACTATATGAATGAATTAAAGCTTTATGAAAATATGTTTAAATACACATTTTCTCATTCCTTGCGTCGACCATTAATATGTTGATATGCCTTAATATATTTTGGTTTTRTAATTTTAATAATATCACTTTCCATTACATATTCACTCTYTCAAAGACCCCAAGCYACTTTCTGAGCACTAGTTAAGGCCYCAGGCATTTCTTCCTGCAAAAGAACTTGCAGTTATTTTACTTTAGCTTCTACCTGCTTAGAAATGAGTGGCCTAAGGTAATTCAGCAGCTCTAGGAGGATTACAGCTGTGGTTCCTCTATTGTGGGATTACCTTATTTTGGGTAACAAAACCTTCTGAATTCAGAGTTTTATCATCTTGGTGTAATTACAGCGAGGAGTTGTATGGTTTATTCCTGACCAGTTGATCTCAAGCCCTCTGGTTTTTTTTCTTATCACTGTTTCTTCCGCCCAGGATCACTCAGCTCTTGAGCTCTGCAGGTTCCTGACCTGCAGTTTTGGAAAAGACGGTGCATTTTAAAGAGTTAAAAATCTATTTCCAGCTCTTTTGCATTCGAAAGATCTCGGTCCTGTTAGAATGTTTTGCATCAGTTCTCCCCTAGTTACCAGCATGAGAAGTTGCAGAGGAGCAGAGCTGACAAAAGCCCCTTGGAGCAGCAGGTCACTTGGCAGCTGCGAGTTCATCCTGCCTGCTGCCGTGCTGGGGGAGGCTGGAGCAGCAAGGCACCACCCTGGCTGGAATATATTTGCTCTTTACCTGTGGATTAAATGAGAGCAGATTTTTGGCTCTGAGCGTCTGTGCATAAATTCCGTCTGAATAGGAGGCGAGTTACGAAATGAGATCAGCTCTGAAAAGTAATTCTAACCACAGCTAATTTTTTTTTAAAAAAAGGAATATAAATTGCTACCTTTGGAGCAGCCAAGGAAAATTAAGGACTTGTGTAGGCTCTGAGATTTTGCCAGATTTTATATTGATTCGTGTTAAGTCTAGTTTTCTTGAAAGTGTGTTTCAAAGTGGGTGTGAACTCYGTGCATTAAGAGGATCTATGTACCTCAAGCTAAGATGACTACAGGTACAGAATGCTGTGTAACAGCATTAGTTTAATCCACATTGCTGATAGCCACATCTCTGACCTGAGGAGACTTCTCTCACCTCTTTTGCTCCTTGAGTTTGTCTCTGTCTACATTTTGTGATGYGGGCACTGGCTGTGCTGGCATCTGTGCTCAGAGGAGATGGAAACTCTTATCAGGTTGGTGCAACTTTCAGTTGCTGCCTGCCTGGACTGGATTGGAACCAGGCATCTGGAGGAGGGAGATTCTTGTTTTGTTTTGCCAATGAAGATGAAGATGACTGCTAAGGAGAGGGGACTGGAGAGCAAAAGTAAAGAACGCTGATTGTGTAAGGAGAAAAAAAAAAAATGAGACAACTCTTGACAAATATTRGCATGTTATTAAGGGCAGTGCCTACTGTGTAAGAGAATCATCTGCTGCTCGATGAGCCAGCTCTGACCATGAGAGTTGCCCTGGCAAGCTTTCCCARAGTGTGCTGTGTACACTGCTGCTGGCTGGCGGGCCACTTCAAAGTGAAACTCTGAACCCAGGTCTGTGAATCCAGGCGAGCGTGCAGATCTAAAATACACACCATTCTCCTTTGGAAGTGGCTGCAGGGAGTTCCCACAGCTCTCCCTGCTGCAGGGGGTGTCCGTGCACAGGAACTGATTGCAGGAAATCCACCATTCTTTGCTGCAGCCTTTGTGTGATGTTGGGCACGTTATCTGTTCTGTCTGCCTGATGGTTCTTTCACTCCAAAACAAGGGGGATGGCACACCTCTGCCTCACAGCAGCTGTGGGGGATAAGAAGTGCAAGGTTCTGTGGCAGAGGGAAGGGATGCCTGATTATTGCAGGCTGCCATGGCATTCCAGGGTGTTTATCCCAAGTCAGGACTAAGGTTCAGGGAATGTGCGATCTGCAGAGTGCCTCCACTAGAGCTGGTTCTAATTAGTCATTTTTATGAGCTCCAGAGTCAGACAAAAATGAGGAGCCCTCCCCTTGTGTAGTTTCCTGTTTGCTGGGTGCATGTAAAAGAGATCTGGCCCTGCTGTATGTTAATAATGAGCTGATAATGTAAGCCAGCTGAGAGATGTGGAGTTAGTCTGGTCTGCTGCCAAGCGGGAGGTGAAAGTTCAGGAACTGACTCATGTTGCCAAGACCTGGTCCTGTGGAGAAGGTCTGCTCATTAATAGATTGAGTTTCTCATTAGGGCTACAGAGCATATGCTTACAGCTTTTGGGTTTCAGGCTGAAACCCAATACCAGTAAAAGCCTGCTGAACAGAGCGGCAGATTTACTGGTAAATAAAGGATTAAAGGAACACTTGGCAGGGTTGTTGGACTGGAAACCTGACTGGCCTTTGAAGATTTCTCCATATTGTAGGTCCTCCCTTTAAATTTATACCRAGAAGAGACATGTCCTGCTCTTTACCATGCAGCCCACAGGGCAGGAGCTTTACATAGTCTGCTCTGTATYCAGCAGGGGTAGAAGATGCTTATATCTGTCTTTTAAATCAAATGCATGATATTGCCTTTAAAGTGAAACATCACATCTCAGTTGTTAGCTCAGAGGAGCCTGGTGCAAACAGCTTCCCTCCTGCACCTCCCTCACTTGAAGGCCTTGTYTTTCCATGGAGAACAAGACTGTGCATTAGTTTTCAGAGCAAGCAGCTCAGCGTTTACAGCATCTCTAAAACTACTCTTGTTCTCTTCCTTTTTTTTGAATGAGAGTCTCCAGCAAACAAGCACAACTGCCTGCTTGGGTTACAGSCTGTGACGTTTATTACAGCTGGCCATGAATGGAGTTCATACTTGGCTAAACAGCTTTAGCAAACTGAAATGCAGACAGGTTTAAATAGACTTATAAAGGAAAGAAAAATAAATATATGGCAGTCCAAAAGCCCWACAGCTGACGAGAGTGTTAATACAGTACTTTGGGAATTCAGGGTGGCATTAGCTTTTATATTTCTTTATTGAAAGGAAAAATGATCCCCATTAAAGTTTTGGTTCTTGAATGTGGGTGATGTAATGGCTCTTGTACCACTGTGCCTTAGCTGGCTAGTGTTACCTGGGGAGACGTGGAGCCAAAAGAATTGCAGGATAGGCATTGTACACTGGTCAGGGTGGTAATAGTTTCCTTTTTCTTTTCATGAGTCTGAGTCGATTGCTTTGTTAGCTAATGAAGGACACAGAACTGCAGAAGTGGAGGCAGCCGTGAATTTTATCTAACCCCTCTTCCAACAGAAGGGTTTCCTTTGTTCCTGCCTGCCCAGGAGCCACAGGCATCTTTAATCATTGCTGAAATCCTATTGTCTGCATCCAATAGCCGTGCTAGACCACAGGCTTTACTGAAGCCAGATGTCTGACATCAGAAAAGTTACAGCAGGGAGAAGGTATCCGGCCTTTGCCTTGCTCAGACACGATGTGAGCAGTCAGTCTGACAGTGAGTTCAAGGGCTGGATTTGCAGTTTATCATATGGAAATGAGGTGTAGATACGTGTGTATGCTCAAAAATATATTGCACATGTGCTTGTGCRTGCAGCACACATTTTATTGTGATGATACACCCTATTGTTGTTGCACAAAGAACMATATTATTTCCTTTATTTAAATAAGAATGAGCAAAAGGATTTTTTCCAGCTCCAAAGCCTATATCAAATAGTACAGACCAAGCTGTGGTTGTGGAGTCCACCAGGAACTAAAATTTACATCAGTGGTGGAGTTCCCACAGCAGRGAGGCTTTCCTGGGAGAGTGAGCAGCTGGGGTCCAGCCTGGRTCAGTGTGGGGTCTCACGTGGGTATGTGGGCAGGGTGTTTGTGGCTCCTGCCTGTCCCTGAGCACRGTGTCCCCACGGGTGACAGTGGGGACAGCCAGGGTCTTACAGCCTGGAGTGTGCCTTGGTGTGCCAGCATCTCGCTGACCAYGGAGCCCTGAACGCTCCTGATTAAATCAGAAGCTTTTATTCAGCTGTAACCCCATCCCCTGCTCCAGGCTCTGTCACCAGAGCTGATGTGGCTGCTGGCTGCAAAGCCACCAGGGTGTGAGCGCAGGCCAGGCTGCCAGGAGTCAGTGGACAGCAGACGTTGTATTGAGACATCTCTGGCCAGACACATCAGCCTCTCTGTCCCTTGGAGGGCAGATAAAAACACTCCTAATGCTTAATAACATAAATTTGGAGGGGATCTTATGTAAACATATTCAGTGAGCCCTCATTAATTTCCCTTAGGAGCCAGGCTGAATGAAGATGAGTTTCAAAGAAAGGAAGAAATTAAATTTATCGTTAAGGACTGCGCATGTTGGAAGAAATTGTAGGAGGCACTCTGTGTTTTTAGCTGTGTGAATTAGGGATCTGTGGCAGGGACGTGGGGGAGGAGGAAGGTTTGGAAGTTATATTAGGAAAGGATAAAAATAGTGCTTGCAAAATGTACGGCAGGGCTCTATTGCATTGATTTGCAGGGAGCTCTCGCTGATTCTTGAGCAACAGCACTTTAGGAGCACGGCACATTCAGCCTCTTGAAAAGATGGTGCAAGTCATTTGCTCGGTGCAGTTTTGCGGTGCTCAGCGTAACAAACTGGCATCCATCATTGTCGTTTGTYTTTGCCAATGACTTTACGGACACTTGAGAAGCAACAGTAAGGTAGGAATCTGTTTTCCACCTGCTCTAGAAAATACAGATTTACTCTGTTGTACCCTCAGAGCTGCACAGGCCAACTTTGCCTCTGACATTAATGCCCTCCCTAAGTCCTCCTCGAAGAGGCACCAGGCTGTTGCTCTGCTTTGTACATAAACTGAATCCAGGTTCTTGCCAGATATCTTCATCATAGGCAGGCCTTTGTTTTTGGCTTCTGAATTTACCCCTTTTGAATGAACTTTGTCTTGGAAAGAAGAACTTGGTCTCGTTGGCTTTTGGCATCCCAGTTCCAGGACTGGAATTGCCAGATGTGTTCCCCCAGACACCTTCCTCGGGTATGRCACAGATGGTGTGCTTTGGTTTGGCCTTTTCTGGGCAGCTTATAGCAAGACATGAAAGCAAATAAMAGAGACTTTAGAGAGGGACTTCTCAATCATCTTCTCTACCTTAAACAATAAAAACAGAATTAAAACCACGTGTTGATCATTCTTCTGAATTTTYTCACTATGATTTAGCATTCTGCCAGGTCTGCGTGTGTTGCTCTGGAAGATTMCTCCTTCTGGATCTCATTCTTCCTCTTGAAGTTTTGGCTTTCCCATTCTCACTGCCAACACCACAACCATTTTGTTCTCCCTGTCATTTCTTCCCCCACTCAYGTCTCTGTTGCAGAGAAACTGGGAAGAAGAGATAACAGAATGGGTGAAGCTGGGGACTGGGGCTCGAGGACRCCCTTCCCTCAGCACCAGGAGTCACCAAACAGAGCACCCACTGCCTGCTGTGGAGAGCTGGGATGCTCCCACAAAGCTTTTGAGTCAGGAGAGGATACTTGAGAGGAATCTGGGGGCTGGGGAGTAGCTGCTCATCGCAATCTCCACAGTGGCCTTTGCTCTCTTAGCAGCAGCCAGGGCACTTTAAAGGCAGCCCTGGAGGTGCTGCGGCCACAAAGACGGCAGTGTCCTAACCATCCCTTTTAATTAATCCCTGGGAAAGAAGGTGTTTAACCAGATAAATTTCCGCTTGGTTTCTGTCCTGCTGCTCTTCTGGAATGATGAGTTGCTTTGTGCTCTGTGACAAAGAATTACTCGGAGGTTAAAGGTGACACCGAGTTCATTTCCCGAGCGGGCAAGGCTGGCCCCCRCCCCCTCAGCCTCGTTCCTCAATTAATCTCCTCATAAATCCCCATTGCATTTTTGAAATGGAGATGATTAGCAGGGCTGTAGCCAGGATATTGGGATATTCTGGCATGTTTTAAATCACAGTTTGCRTACAAGCAACTATTTAATACATGCRAGTATTAAAAATGTGCGTGCGTTGCATCTGTTAGTGTTCCAAATTCCTCCATGAGGGAGGAGGAGGAGAGAGTGAAGAAGGATAAGTGTCTGCTTTAACTCTTGAATTAAATTTTCATATAAACAATAAACTTTTTTTTTTCCCAAGAAGCAATTAGAAAATATSTTCGGGGCTGGGTCATTGCTGATACAGCATGTGGCAATTTTTCTGTCTTYTATGAAACTTCATTGATTTATACCAGTCATGAAACTTTTCTAAGGGTGAAATTCTGCAACAGTTAAAGCTAATCCAAGTCAATATTTCCATGATCTTTTTTTCTCCCCAATTTAGATGTTTTACCCCAAATTTGCATAGATGCCAGGCAGTGGAGATTGAGGCACTTGATTACCTTTCCCAAAGGTGACAGACTGGAGTCTAATCTTGGAAGCATTTGCTACCTTGTCTTGCCAAGTTTCATCCATCATCAGTAAGACTCTTACATCCCATTACCTTCACCTGCTCCACATGCAGCCAGTTGGAATTACGTGATCTGCTGGATTCTGTCTCCCCAGAATGTACAAACAACTGCCATGTGCTGTGACACTGCCCCTCGCAGTCACCAACATCTTTTCCCTGTGACTCTGTGTGYGTTTCACACTAAAAGGGGCAGTGAGAGGTTTGCTACTCAGCTTGAGCTTTGCAGATCCTGGACCTAAATGAAGGCAAACGAAACGAGGGCTTGTACAGCAAGTGCTGGACAGGACGGTGGAAAGAATTTCTGCTGGTAACATTTTTCTTGCCCTGAAAAATAAAGCTCCCTCGTGACCCTAAGATAAGAAGCTGAAAGGTTTATTGAAGGCAGTTGTTTGAAACTACCTCAAATCCAGGTTAGCTCCCCTTTGGTCAGTTATCAGTGCTCTCCTGAGCATGGGTTCATGATGATGACAGCTCTAAGGAAAGTGCCATGGAAGAAATGGAACTGCTCTCCAGGAGGGACTTAGCTCTGTGGCAGGTATTTAAGGGTTGTTGATCCACGGTCTGTTGGAGCATGGAGAAGTCTCAGCCACRTAAACAAACTCCCAGAGTTGTTGTSCCAAGTGCATKACTTGCCCTACAGATAACTGGGATTGCCTTTAAAACAAGATACCACATAATGCTAAAAGCTGATTTCAGTGYTTCCAGGGGAGTGTTTCAGTGCTTGAAAGCAATTCTTTCCCAGAGGTGACATCTGAATCTACAGCTCTTTTCACRGGTCGGGAATTCCTGTTGTACACAGTGTTGCCATTGGCTGGAATGGGATTATTGGCTGTTAGCAGGAGCAAGTTTGAATCGCCCAACCTTTACAAAAATCATGCAGCTTCTGACATGTTTGTTGTCATTCTATGTGTAAAGGAGGTTTGGAAATGGAAGGATTGGATTTGTGGATAGCAGCATCAGTTGAGTCTAGAGATGTCTGATTTCTGTGCTTAGCTTTGACAGAACCTCCTGGAAAACTCAGTTACACTGCCTCASTTCTCTATCTAGATGGTGTGAAAAATGATTGCATCTGTTGTGTATTCAGTTGCTGAGGTGGGATGATAGGGCTGGAAGGGGTTTATTTCGCAGCAGAGTCCAGGGCCCTGAGACAGGAGTTGCCAGTTATGAACTTATCAAGATGTGTGCTAGAAGTGTATTACAAACCCCAGGGAAAGCCTGGCTCAGATCTGATTGTAAGAAATGCCTTTTTCCTTTTCAGCCTTGGAATTACTCACTGCCAGGCTATACCTGGCTCTTTGAGTAATATTCTTGTACTTGTGTAGTGCAGAGCACAGTGGAGGCTGGGTCTCACTGTGGGGCTTTTGGCAGTAATGTGATATAAAGTCCTGTTGTTTATGTTGCTGGCTGGCTTTATTTTTAATTAGCACCTATTTACARGAAAAATTATTCTCCCTTTTTCTTTCTGGATGGTGAGGGGAGAAACACTGTAATTAATTTATTGAGTCCTCTGTGTCCTCCTTCTCCACCCCCGCAGCTGAAAGCTTTGTCCTGCACAGGTCTGAGCTCTGCTCACGCTGGGCTTTGCACTCCTGGTCCTTGTTGGTTTTCGTGGCAGTGAAGAGTGCTGAGCAAATTGCACCATTCAGGCTCTAGGACCCTAATCTCTCTTTAAACAAGGAGCCTGTGCAAAGCAATTGAATTTCTAAACAGAGGAGTGAGTGCCTATCAGCATCTGACAGAGACTTAAACAGCAGAGGAGAGCACAGTGCTGTTAAAAACTAGAGAGAGACACAGGACAAGGAATTGATCCATTGCCAAGGCCAGAATTTGTTAAAGTTTGTAACTTACATCTTGCATGTTCCCATTTTTATGACACTTGAGTAMTTTAAAAAAAACCCCAACTAACTGTGATATTCGTGTAATTCGATCATTATGGCGTTCTGGCCAAGCTTTAAAATTCTGTGGGGGCTTTGGTGAGCCATCTTGTAGGGCTAAATTTGATACATCCCCTGCAGAGAACTGTCTTTCACATAATTGCACTGCCAGGAAAATTAGGCTTCTTCAGCTGCGTGTCTTCAATGGAGACAAACAGTCCAGGTCTCTGAAAAGGTACTGCTTGTCTTAGAAAATACTGACCACATTGTCTGCTTATTCCCCACTTTGTGACTTCCACTRGGTTATTCTTGCCTGCTTTAAAGACCAAAAAAAAAAACAACAACCCAGACAGACAGTGTTTTACTTAGTCTTTTGTGTGATGAACTSGACGTGTTTTTTAATCACAAGTCAATCAAAGTGAATGATAGCTTCTCTCATTTCATCGCTGGAGAAACTGGGTTGCAGAGGTTTCCTATGGCCACCATATGTTTTTGATGGAGCTGGGAATAAACTCTGGTGTCCTAAATCCTTCTCTTCTCTACAGCTATCAGACAGGATCAGCTTAAGTGCTATTTGCTTTGTACTTGTAGTGCTGACACAATGAATGAATGCAGAATCCATGGAGTTTACCACAATGAGGCAAACAGAGCTGGAACGAAAGGCCAGCACATGACATTTTCCCCACTCTGTGTTGCTCACAGGACATTGACATTTGCAGCCTGTGGCCAGTGGAAGAAAACCCAAGCACCTGAATAGTGTCTGTATAGAAGTTTTCCAACCCTTTTCTCTTAGCAAAAGCTTTCATTAGCAGAAATTTTGAGTTCCAGATATTTATCTTTGATTCCACGCAGTAAACTCGCTGAAATAGGTCAGGTGGCCTCAGCAGTACAGGCAATTGGGAATGTCAGCACCGGGAAGGGGGAGCGATTCCGGAAATCTTCACTGACCTTTGCATGTACACTGTTGTTTTACAGACTTTTAAGGTCATCAACCGGTCTGAGAAAACCATTTATAGATTTCAGTCCTGAATGTCAGGCAGTCTCTGACTAACACAGCTCTCTGAATAAAGAGTGATAGACAAGATAGGTCTGTAATAAAAGGATATTTTGGAATTTTGCAGTCGGAGCGTGGGATGTGCAGAACCGCAGCCACCGAGAATTGGAGGCTGTTATTAAAATACTGGAAATGCATTTCTGCTGTGCACTTTTCTGGGAGCTTTCATTGCGCTTCCAAATTAGACTTTACAGATTCTCTTTTCTGTCGGTGAAAAGGCTGTGCCTCACAAGCAGCTATTTGTGGTTTATACACGTGTCTGTTGTGTTGGTAATCCTGAGGAAAATGGAACAACCTGACAGATGTTGGATAATGCTCTATAATGCAGARGTCTAATCCTGGCTTCTAATTCTAAGCTAAACCAAGGAGTTTTACATGTAGTTAATGACACTGCTGTGGATGGTCTGCACATCTTTCCAAGCATTCAGATCACCCTTTTAAGTCTATATGAGTTCCTGGCCTCTGTGCCTTCCTCCCTGGCAATGAGCTCTATAATCTCATCATACTCTGTATGAAATATTTTTGTATCCTCTTGGAATTCCCATCATTTAGTTTCGGTGACCCTGCCATTGTTTTTGTGTTTTAAAGGAGTGCAGAAGTTCCTGGTGTGCCTTTGTTCATTCCTTGTTTTAGGTGCTTGTCATGTTGCTGACAGTTCTGAAATGTCAGTGTTCTTCTCTCTGCTAGGGAAGAGTGGGACAAGTGTTCACTTCTGTGCTAAATCCARGATTGTCTGTTGAGCTTTAATGAAGATTTGATCTGTGGTAATATACAAAGGTTAAATTCATTAAAGGTATACTCTCAAAAAGTGAGAGAAGTCTATTTAATAGAATATTATTGCAGTTTTTCATTTAACAATATACTGAGTGAAATGAGTTCATCTCTCTCACTGAAATAAAATAGGAAATTTGTTCACAGTAACTGATTATAATGTCTCCTGACAATCTTTCTGATCTGGTTTAATTGAACTCGGATCTGGGTTTAAAATATGTCTGGTTGGTTACCAAGATCTGTTCCCCCATATATGTGRATAGGAATTTACCATCCCAGCTCAGTCAACAAAACACTGCAGGTACAAACTCATCCTTGGACTTCAGGTTTCAGTTTATTGAACCCTGGATTCTAAAAAGAACTGATAAAATAATTTTGTTAGCCGTCACTTATTTGATGAAATTGCCCTCACCGGGTGCTCACAGAATATTTGAGAATAGGCTGCAATTCACCTCAAATGCTTGCTGTAGGGATGTCTTTGCCAGATTTGTTTGCAGAGTTTATTTTTAGCTTCACAAATTGGTCACCATAAGCATTTGACACTTGACTTTGTGCAATTAGTATGAGAGTCTCTCTGTTCTCTCAGAGGATGAGGAAGCACATCTGATGGGCAAACACGGGAAACAGAAAATGTGGCTTCTGCAGCTACCGTACCATGTGATTTTCCAACTGATTTTTTGGAATGGTCATTTGGAAGTGTTGTTTTTAAGCCAGGAAGGAGTATGAGGCTCCAGCTATCCCTGTATTAAACTGTAATTTGTGCTGAGAAAAATGTACCTTTCAGAAGGGAATCCCRTTTCAGTGTGAAGACATGAACAAGCCGTTGCTCCCTTTGTTGCAATATTTAATCAACCTCACAGTTAAAAAGATGTTCCATATCCTGAATTTGAGCTTGTTTGGTTTAAGATTCCACTCAGCCTTTCCATCAGYGAAATTCCCTTTTCTAGATGTTAAGGAAAGGGACCTTGGAGGGGATGAGAGTACAGCTAAGGTCATTCTGAGGTCTAAATGAATGTATTTGCTGAGCTCTAGTTCTAAGCAAAATATTGCTACAAAGGTTTTGTACACCGTGAAGTCAMTAAATGTGACTAAATGTGGTGCTGGCACAGAAAATTAAGGGAAAATGAACCAGAGAAGATAGCTGTTGACATTTTCTGGTGAAGGAAACATCTGTGCTGATTGATGTGAATCTTTCCTACTTTCATTCTTTCCCTATTCTGTATTCCTGAGCTGGAATATGTGATTTGCTCTGCAAAAGCAGGACAGGTTTGTAGTGGAAGATGGAGTCAGAAGAGAATTCAAGGATGGGGACTTTCGTGAGGGGATGGTTTGTATAATGTGCTTGCCTGGGTGCAGGGACAGATGGGAATAGGTGTCCATGGAAGGAGCAGGGATAATCTTTACAGCATTTGCAGGATTTTAGGTGGTGGTGGTGTGAATAATATTAGGTGGGTTTTTTTTTTCTTGAAACTCTGGTGGCATGGAATTTGAACAAAAAAGTAAAGTCAATGTGGTACAGCATTCAGTTATRGCTACGTTTGGGAATGGAGGAACAAGGTAGTGGGTAAAGCTGTTAGAAAAAGGAGGGAGAAGATCTTGCCTTAAAAGTTGCAGAATTCTTGGTGGGAACTGTGCTGCTGTGCTGGGGTAACAGGAGAACACAGAGGCACAGAAATCTGTTTACCATTTTTCCTATGGTTTGTTTCCTGGAAGGGGTAATTATAAACGTGCCTTGGAGGGCCATTCAAGATGCAGAGAAAGCTTCTCACATTACTCCTCCTTTGCATGGGCAGATGTCTTCTGCTCCTCACTGACTCTCTCTGGCTCAGACCCTTCTGGCTGAGGGGACAGGCAGATGGTTGCCTTGAAGGCTCAGTKGCTCATCAAACATCAGGCACTGAAGATACGTGGCCATTGGCCAGTAATCTCCCACCCACAACCTAAACCCTTGATTCCCTGTCCAAAAGAAAGTCAGTTCAAACCAACCTCATAAAAGAACGGCTCAAAAATATTAAGCTTTTATGACTGTTCCAGTGAATCCAGCACCCAGGGCTCCAGCTCCATGTGAAATACCCCCAAAGAAAATTCCTCTTATGCTGGAATCCAAGAAATAATAATACAGATCAGAACTCRCTGTTTCACATCCAATGAACTCACTGGGCTGGAGGAATTTGAGCTGGTCTGTCACACTGGAGCCAGTGATGTGCTTAACAGATGCCTGTTTGGGTTCAGATGAAGTGCTGCAGCAGCATATGATGCCAGAAGAAGGATTAAAAAGTCACCAGGCTGTTACAAAGAAGTAGTAATTACTTGTAAGCCTTCACTTTTGTTCTTGGCTAATACTCTGCTTTGTTTGATGGTTCTTAACCTGTTCCACGCAGGATTCGTCTCTGGGCGAGCTGTAACTCCTGTTTGATGATGTTCAAGGGTGAAGCTTTTACTGCCTGCGTGTAAGGCAGGCCTGGAGATTGCTCCCTCAGCTGATGCTGTCACTGAGATACAGCACTGACCTTAAAGCCAGGTGTAAATTTGAACCTCTGCAAATGTCTTTCAGTGCTTGACCAGAAAAAGTTTAAAATGGAGAAATCTGTTCCAAAGYACCCGAAAGCACTGATAGGCATGGCTGCGTTTTTAAAAAATTATTCTTCAGGTGGATAAAGTAAACGGCGCTTAACGGTTATTTAAAATAATAACTTGTGATATGAAACTCAGGAAAAACCTCGACATCTTGTTTAAATAGATTCTCTGATAAATTAAAGAACTTTGAAACTGAGCTGATCAAGCATACAGAAAATGTTCTCTGGAAACATTGGTAATTAATTATACCATGGACATGAAGGTTATTGGGTAGAGATGAAGAGAATAGAACAAATCCCTCAAGTGATGGCCTGTAGTTCCTGATGCACRTTGTTGGGATTCTAAAAATAAAATGGACAATTTTAACTACCAGTTTTATCAGTAACAGGCTTAAAGTGCTTAAATAAATTGTCTAAAGTACAGACTTCACTATAGAAATATAGGAATCCATTATGTATGGGATGAAAGTGGGTGGAAATCTTTAGACTGCAATAAAAAAAAAAATAAAGCCCCTTTTTCTTTTTGCTGTCAGTCTGGCCACATGGGTTTTGCTGTTTGTATCCAGCTTATTAAGGCAGAAGTTGCATGACTGTTTTTCTTAATATTGGGCCAAGTCCTGCATACCTCATCCATGTGATTAAGCCAGGATAAATGAAGTGCCTGCAAAAATGAGCCCACTGTCTGTCTGAGGATAATGTGCTACAGCAAACGTCCTGGGAGTTGCAGGAAAACAGCTGCTAAGTTTCAAGCTTAGATCCTGACYAACAACCCTTTGAAATCACRGGACTTCACTTGTCTCTGCAGCCTGCTGAGTTTAGTTCTGGGTTTTGCAGCTCCGTTGAAGCCAGAGCTATTCCCTCAGGAGCGGTGGGGCCGTATCTGGAGCATCCCTGGTCATGRAAACACTTCAGCAAGACTGGACCTGTGTGCTTAAATCGATCCATGCTTTCCTTCACTGAAGTGTTTGTGTGCTTTCCTTAACTGGAGCTGGCTGCCCTCTGCTATCACAGGGCTCTTGGCCTGAGCAGCAGGACACCTAAGAAAGAAATTCTAGTGAGCCATCAAGTCAAATTCAGTAGCCAAACTGGCCACCAAGAAGTTGACTTCTTGTCTAGCAAGCCAGGTGTTTAAATTGAAAAGAGTGTTGGTGTCTGTCATGTCAAATGTCAGTGATTGCTCTTTGCAAAGGGCTGCAGGAAGGTGACCACGTCCCAGCAGGCTCATCCAGAGTGGGTGAAGGGCTCTAGAGAGGAAACTCCTGCATCAGTATTCCAGATTCTTGTTCTGCTCCTGGATGAAAGGAAATACGTAGGTTTTCCTGTCTGCTTGAAAGGTCTRTGGTCCAAAGTGGATCTCCCTTGCATTCCTTATAGAAGTGTTATAGCACTTTGGGATGGAAGCCTGACAGATTCAGGTGAAGGGAAATCAATCAGCTCAGGAGGTGGCRTTTGTAGCATCCTTTTCAGCAGAATTACAATGTGTGCCAAGGATTGGAGACTTSCAGGGTTGTAGCAGTGTGCTAAATGGATGTTATGTTTTAAATGTGATTCTGCTTGACAGAGGGGATGTTGTGCTGGTAATTCACTGTTTCCTTTTGTATTTTCCTACTTTTACCTTTTTTTTCCCTTGTTTCTGTCCAGTCATGGCGGTTTTCTCATTTATGAGAACTATTCCTACCATCCAGTGGTGGTGCATGAATTAAACATGAGTGAACACATCTTAATTCCTTATTCCAAATTTATGGCTGCTGTCCTTTGAGAGCTCTGATTTTTTTCCYCCTCCTCCACATTTGTCTTCTTCCTTTCTTCTCTTAATTACCTCACACCTTCCTTCCAAGTCTCTTCYCTCTCCCTGCACCCAGCAGTGCTGGCACTCTGGCATTGCACACTCCACAGGCCTGCAGTGGAGTTGTCTGTCAGCAGCAGTCATTTGGTGCCAGGACAGGTATCGATTGTTTATTTATTACTTGAAAACATTTAATTAAATTTGACTGCATAATTAGTGTGTTAGCAGCCAGACATGCCAGGAGCAGGGAATGTGATTTGCAGGAATCCTCAGGCTGCAGCCCCTTGTGAGGAAGCTGCTGAGAGGGTGTCTCTGTAGGGTTCTTTTGGGATCTTCAGGTGTTCCTGAGTTTCAGATGAATCCATGGATTCTGTGTTGCCCTTATGGTTGCCTTTCTTCTTTAAAGAGCTGAACTACACAGAACCTTAAATTCTGATTCTGATGGGATTCCYTGAGAACGCTGGAACTGAGAGCAAGCTCTGGTTTTAAATGCTCAGACAGTCCAGCACTCGAYGCATCATCATTCATTTACCTTCTGTACCTATAGCTAATCCCTTCAGTATGAGCTAAGAAGAGGGGTTGTGAGTAGTATGATGTAATCAACCTGTATTTTAACTGTTCTCCACTGTTATCTACCCTAATTTAGTTGATACGTTTTATCTTTCAACAACAAGTGTTGTTAATCTTAACAGGAAAACAATATTTAGGTCAAAAGGGATCTGATATTYCGCTGAGACTTGTAATTGGCCAGTATGTACTGATTCTCTGTGTGCATCTCATATATTAGTACTTATTGAAATAGTTCTAGATTGTGATGCACATCTGCATTTAAAAATCTTAGAAAGTTGAGGTACTGCCAATATTAAATTACAGAGATATGGACTATAGTGCCAGAAACAGTAATACAAGAGCAAGGTTTCTTGACAGAGAAAGAGTAAAGTGGTGGGTGTGTGTGTGTGTGTGTGGGTGTGGGTGTGTGTGTGTGGGTGTGTGTGAGTCCTTGGAAAAGCAGTTTGTGTCTTTGCCCATAGAGCAGAAAGTCCCTTTGATGTGCTGGCCAGGGTTCCTGCAGGGCTGGTCATTAGCAGCCCTTGAGGGCTGTGGGTCATTGGGCTCTCCTGATGCGCTGCATTTTCTTTTCTTTTGCGAATGTAATGTAAGAAAGAATTGCTACATCCAAACATGTAGCTACCCTGTAAATACTCTTTGCATTAAATAATGCTTGTCCCTAACTTAGCAGGTGGCTCCACTGAACTGGTGCTAAATGTCCCTTTGAATCTATAAGCAGACTTGATCTAACTCACCTTTTCTTTTATTAGTGACGGAGTGTCGAGGGGTCTTGGACAATAATCAGAGATTTTCTTCATTACCAACGTACCTACCTGTGAGCTAYCGGCTCTTCAACGCCGAGACGTCTTTCTTTCTCAAAGAAGCCAACCAGGACTTCATGAGAAACTCCAGTTTGCAATCCAGGGTGGAATCGTTCTTCCCCTACAAAGCCAAGAGACCCCCCGTGTTGAACGCCAGCTACGGCCCCTTTTCCGTCGAGCAAGCCGTGCCCCACGACCTCATGCTAACCTCCAACTTTTTCGGCTCCGCCAACAAGTTCCCTTACAACTGGAAGCTTCGGGCCTACATCATGAGCACCAAGATCTACCTGAGCAAGCCCAAGGTGCAGGTGCTGTTCTACGTCGTGGGCAGGGACTGGGACGACTACAGCAGCACGGAGCGGCTGCCCTGCCTGCGCGTGTTCGCCTTCCGCGAGACGCGCGAGGTGCGCGGCAGCTGCCGGCTCAAGGGYGACCTGGGGCTGTGCGTGGCCGAGCTGGAGCTCCTGCCCGGCTGGTTCAACCCCCCCACGGTGGTCACGGGCCGGAAGAAGCCGGCGGAGCAGTTGGAAGGGAGCCCCGTGGAGCTTTACTACACCGTTCAGCCCGGGGACGAGAAGGGGGAGTGCACGGCCGAGGATATCCGCAAGGGCAACGCCATCCGGCCCGGGAAGGACGGCGTGGATGAAACCACGTCCCACCTACAGAGGATCGGCTCCGTCAGCCTCTACCGGGGCCAGGAGAGCTCCCAGCTCACGGAGCTGCGGCTGGACGGCAACGTTGTGGTGTGGCTGCCCTCGAAGCCGGTCAAACAGGGAGAGGTCGTGAACGTTTACGTGACCATCGCCAACAATTCCACGGTGGATCAGTTCATCCTCAGGTACGGGAGGCCGGTCGCGCGCGTGTCTTGACGTGGTGGCACGCAAAGGCGTTGGGGACGTGGGATGAATCTCAACTCGTTTGAAGCCCCTCCGCGCTGAAGGTTGCTCCTAGTGCCTGAAATACATTATTTTCCTCTTTGCATGCCGTGAAGAGGATTGAAAGCCTCCGTCACCGGGAGGCTTTTAACGTGTCTGCCGTGCCGTTCATCACAGGCCCACAGCGTGCAACAAGGTACAAAACCGCCGCTTTAGCGGGGCCRTTTCTGTGCCGTGACAGACAGTAAGACATCAGAAAAGTTCTCTGCTTTACAGAGCTTTTCAAATCGGCTTTTTTATTGCACAGGCATGGAGTTTAAATGTAGAAAAACTTCAATTACCTGCTTTTCTGTAAGTGCTCTGGCAGAGCTCGCCTCTCCCACACACAGAGTGGTTTTGTTAGGAGAGCTCTGTGGGGAGGGTTTAACTATCCACTTGCAGTTAAGCAGTGTTTGTCTTTGCCAGCACATCCACCCTTTAAAATAAGGCCCAAGGTGTTTGATATTGCTGCTGGCTGGAAGGGGCTGTTAGAAGTGAGTGCCATTATTTTGGACGGGAGTGGGAACACAGGAACTGCCTTACTGGGTCAGATCACTTTCCTTTTTATTTTCATTTTTAGCAGTTTCCCTACCGATCAGATGAAAATCCTTTGAGGATGACAAAGACTGGGAAACTTGTTAATCACTGAAAGATTTGATGTATCTTTTTTTAACTTGTTACCAGGCTTTTAATTCAGTGGAAATTTCCACGGTGATAAGCAACAATTGCTCTCTAAAGCCTCAGGGAATCAGTTTCCCAAAAGATTCTGCACATGAAAGTATTTATTTCTAAGGCTTATATGAATTAGATTAATACATAGTTGACAACTACCGAGGAGAATAGCCTTTAGAACAGGAAGTGTCGCTTGGCAGATAAAAGGCTTTTATTTGGAGAAAAGGGGGATTTTAGTCATCCCAGAACCGTTGTGGTGTTTGCAGCTTTGGTTAAATTGGCGAGATAATCTCCCAGACACCTGTTTACCGAGTGAAACCTCGTGATTGAAGTATTTTCTGACGTGGTTACTTATCTCTTACTGAAAATCCCTTTACACAAAGCAGTAGAAACAGAAACTTCTGCACGTAACAAACATAGCTGTGGTGAAAGAAGGAATCCAAAGGCAGTGAGCTGGGTGTTTGTTGGGTGAGTGGGAGTGGGGATCACCCTCTGAAGGTCTGTGTCACAGTCTGTACTTTCCAGAAAAGGGAGTTGAAGATAAACAAGCTTGTTGAAACGTGGGGATGTATTTCTTTGTTCAGAAATGAATCTGACTGAGAGGTGCAGGAGACAGATGATAGTGTGGGACACTGGCAGTTGCTGTTATGGACAGAGTGGATTGGTTTGCTTTTGAGAACAGGTGACTGATTTATTTGAAATGAATAATCTGACATATGTTGGTGTATTGTGGTTCTGTGCCAGCACAAATGCAGGGCTCAGTCCATGTTCTCTTGCTGAAAAACCCTTTTGGTGGAAAGAAGATTTGCATTTTTGCCTAACATTACTTTGAGCCAGATGCAAGAGCACAAGAGGCTGAAGAAACKAAGGTATTTTTTAAGTGGCTTTTTCTTACTTCCAGCGGGGATGGGCAGGTGGTCGTTGTCCTGAGATGTAGTACAGGGCTGAGTGACTTTCTGGAAGTCAGCACTGCTCAGTGTGCTTCCTCCTCTCCGTGACCAAAGGCAAGAAAATGAATGTGGAATACTCCAAAGCCATCTTTGGGTTTGGTTCTGGTTTTGAAAACTTTGTCTCCAGGCTTGGTGGGATCCTCTGTCTGCCAAAGCTGTGGATGTGTGCAGCTGCTAAGGCATCAARTGGAAGAAAGGAAATGGTTTTTACTGCTTTCCTGCCACTGCAGGAGGAAGGGACAGCTGATCCCACCAGGAGAAACTGTGTGGGACCATCCCATGAGCTGTGAAGTGTGTGGCTCGTTCTGTTGGCTCCAAAGGTTTCTTCCCTTGCTTTAGTGGCAGAGGGCTGGTGAAAGTGAAGCCAAGTGAAGCTTCCTGGTTCTGTGGTGGAAATCTGGTGTCTTCAGTGAAACTTTGGAGGTGTGAACGGGTATGGGATTTGACCCAGGAATCCATGGAGTGTCTGTGTCTTAGGGAGAAAAAGCCCAGTGAGCAGAGCAGGCAGGGAGCAGCAGTGCATATGCTGGGCCTGCCTGGGGGCTCCCTTAACCTTCTCCGTGGCCATTTGCCTGGTTAGAGAGAGCTGTGTGCTCTCATCCTCTTGGGTTCCCAGCGGAGCAATCCCTACATCCTGTGACATGCACTCACATTTAATCATGCTAAAGGAAAACACACCACACATTATCCCCGGGCAGAGCGGGCTTGTTTATTTTCTGCCTCTTGTATATTATTCATTGAGGTATTGCAACACGCAGCGCTGAAGCAAACAGCATGTGATCGTTGCTTGGGGGGTGGGAAATAATRGCTACAAATCTTCTCTGGCACGGGGAAAGTAGCCTGGTCTAAATGACCTCATAGCCACAAATCACTGCAATTGAAACCGTGTTCTTAAATTGTGTCTTAATTCAGGATCCTGTTGCCGTATCTATAAATTTATCAGCCCAGGAACACCGGTGCAGTCCAGGAGAATGACAGATATGGCAGGGAGTGGAGTGGATTATGCAGGGCAGAGCATTAACGCTGTAGGGGCACCRTGTGGATAAACACAGGTCTTCCTTTCCTGCACCCAGTGAGCTCAGGGCTGTTGTGGAGACACTTCAARCTATCCTGAGAGGTTGTAGGTCCTGCTCGCTGCCCTGCTCCTGTCCTGCTGTGTCACCTCTGGTGAGTCTTTACMGCAACCTGGAAAACGCAAACACTTGGCCAGCATCACTCTCAGGAGTGCTCGGTCCTTTTCCTCAAGGACTTTGATTTCCTCGCATGGAAGGGGTTTCAGGTTTGCCTTTTATTATCAACAATTAAATGAATGGGAAAATGTTTTATAAAAGAGCTGGAGAAATAGAGAAGGGGGAGGGCAATATTGTCCTGCTTTCCTACCATTGGAAAGGATTTCTGGGTGCCCAAAAGAGAGGTGATTTGCACTTTCTGCTGATTGTACAGTAAGGAAAATWACTGTTACCTCTAGCAGTTGGTAACATATGAACAGAAGAAAAGTAGCATCAGTACAGGAAAGAAAATAAAAAAAAACCCCGTAGCAATTTTTAAAATGAAGATCATTTAGGTCTTGTCTCCTTCCCAGAGCTGTTACAGATTGTTACCACTGGCTTCAGCAGAGCTACCAGGATTGATTGTCACCTCTCCAAGTGCTGGTGTACACTTTTCTAATCTGAGTGATCATTTTGGGGTGTGTTATCTGTAAGGATTAGAAAGCAAAATCCTTAGGGCACGACCCTRTTCTTGAATGCTTTTATGAACTGCCCTCACATCCAGCAGGCTACAGAAAAGGGAGAGAATCATAACCATACTGAAAAKAAGCTATTCTTGCAGGGTTAACTTTCAGAAGGTTACACATAAGTGCATGTGACTGTTGAGGTACTTGAAGGTAAGCAGGAGGCTGGGGAGTGGGGGAGCTGMAGGCATTAGGCAGCTTTGAAAAGGTTGCCCTGTGTGCATTGCTGTGTTTGTTCTGCAGCTCTAAATGCTTTCCCAGGTCCTGCACCATGGAAGGCTCCTGCCAGCTGTTTTCCATGGCATGCCACATTTGGTCTGGCAGAGCACCACACAGCACAGGGCCAAGGCAAAAGGCGTAGCAGTGCTAAGTGTTTCGTGTCACTCTGCTGGGCAGCAGATCAGCTCTAACCCACTCTAGAAGGTGCTGAACCACCAGATAACCTGATTTACAGGAGGTRTTGAGAAGGATAAGTAAAGAGAAAGGGGATGAAGTTGTTACACCCCGATTAGAGGTGTAACACAGTGGTAAGTTTTTTTTCCTTTCCTTCGTGTCTCTTATTCCAGATTTTGCAGTGCAGCTCGTTGCACCTGAAGGGATGTAGGGTGGAATCAGTGCTACTGAATTACCTTTGCCCAGCAAACAAATCAACCCAACACGATGGATAATTAGTAGTAATAATAAATCTACAGATTGGATAAGGATAAAGGATAAGTGCAGTGAGGAAAGCT
This sequence comes from Amblyornis subalaris, assembly GCA_018881555.1. Lineage (NCBI taxonomy): Eukaryota > Metazoa > Chordata > Aves > Passeriformes > Ptilonorhynchidae > Amblyornis > Amblyornis subalaris. The sequence goes on along the minus strand of JACAXG010000023.1, from coordinate 4,589,650 downwards.
ATTAAACCCRTGAGCTGAGACAGCTTTTACATTCCAGTTCCTAATGAGTATTGACAGCAGGGCTGTGATGGGTGGTGCTGGGAGCGGCTGAAGAGCTAGAGGAGGATGCACATGGAGAGCAGCACCAGAGAACAGCCAGAGGTAGGAARGGTAGTGATGGTCATGACATCTGTGTACAGCCTGCTTGGACATCTCAAACTTCTACTACCCTGAAATTTACCTGTACTCAATGGTTGGGTTCTCAGCTTGTGACACTGCAGTGTGGTGGCATCGCGGCAAACACAAGTGACATTGTGATGACTGACCGAGGTTGAGGGTAACCAAAACATACAAAACCTCAAGCAGAGCTGAAATCTGTGTTTTGTCAGCCCATCATTTGGGATGTATTATCCTGAGTAACTCTTTTCCGTAGTAAATGGAGTGCTGCTTTTCAACGCTGAAACGAAGAGTGTGCTTTTTARCACTGGTTCATATTTAAAACCAGCAGAGCTCAGAGTGAAATGAAGAGAGACAGAAGAGTTTGGTGGGATGCTCTTCTGGGTGTCCGTGTGCGTCTCCAGATGGGAAGAATGGCAACAAAACATTTTTCATGTCCTGTGCAGCTTTGCACTGCTTAAATATTTAAGAGTKATTTCACTGCACAAAAGCATTTCAGGTGACATCTGAAGGGAGAGGAGTTTGAAGGCCCCAGACTTGCTTCTGTTGTCTCAGAACTCCATGGAACATTTTTAATTGAAAAATTGAGTTATTTTATGGCATTGATAGGACCCCTAAAGTCAGGTGCTAGGGCGGKGTTGCTTTGCAAAAGTGCCCAGAGCTGTGAATTATGGCTTGAAGGGGTTTTATATATTTCATTGACGAAGGTTTGTATACTTCATTGTCTGGTGTTCARCCCTGTGAAACTTTAATTCTTATTAWTTATTTATTTGTTTTATTTCCCCTTCTATAGAACRATTAGTAACAATTYAGCTACAAATCTAGAGTGGAGCAGSTTATTGAAAATAAAGTAGTGCTCTAGTCCTTATTGTGCACTAATTAGGAAGTTAAGAGACCTGGATTCTCTCCTTGCTCCTGTTCAGGACTTACTTCAGACTATCACTTGATCCCTGCCAACATCTTCCCTTTCCTGGTTTGCTGGTTTGTGCTGAGCACAGTTCAGGGAGGAGGCTGGGCCGTGCTCTGTGTGCAGCACTCGGTGCAGGGAGTCTGATCCCCGGAGGGGATCTGTGTGTTACATAATCAAAGCAGYAGTAAATCGTTCAGAAGTCGTTTCACTGTGGGATTATGGCTTTAGCAAGTACTGAGGTGTAACAGCACCTTGCAAGTGCTCTGTTAGGATCTCTCCAAAGTAGATTCACAGCAGTGGTGCCATCAGTTTGTGTATTGTGCTTCAGTAAGCAATGGGGGCAGTCTGCTGGAGCACTCGTAATTACCATTTACTAGGGAACGTGACAGACTAGCAGGAGAAGGGGAAATATTTCCCAACGTAGCTTTGAAAAGCATTTGTGATGTAAAAAATGCTTCTTCAAARAAGGGAATGTGTTAATGCTATTTTGAGAGAGTGGTATCTCACTCCAGTTTAATTTCGTTAGCCCTTAGCAGGCACTTTTCAGGGACGTTGGTGTCACACCAGAGGCAGCTGGGTCCTCCGAACAAATCACTCATTCTCAGAACTGCTAAGCTGGGRAGGATGTCCTTTAACAGAGGCTGAGAAAGGTGCTTCTCACCAGAACGAGTGAAGAGCTCACTTGGGTCTGTGGTAGCAGCGAGTCAGGTTTAATAAAGTTCTAAAAGGATCTAATTATTAACTTGAAATTGAAGCTACCTAGAAAAGAGAAAACAGGCACTCTTCCCCTGACTATCTTTAAATGCCTTTAAAAAATGTGGTGCTTGAGAAACCTTCTGAACAATTCTCTTGAGTGAAGTCTCTAGTGCAATGTACTCCTCAGTACTGAGAATAAACTACGGGTTTATTGTTAGAAGGCTGATTCTGGGTGCCATACTTTGGAAATCATTTGCTGATTGACCAAGACTGGGTCGCTGGAGCAGAGCTTTGCAGTCAGGGAACCAGGGGGAGACTTCAGAGCCCGACAGGATCAGGAGCACGGCAGTGAAGTTCAGTGGTGCCGAAGTCCTTGGAGTGTTCAACACCGAGGATCGAGTTATAGCCTCCCTTTTGAAAACACTATCCTTAACACCTTGATCAGCTGCCTGGCAAGTGGAATTCCTATCAGGCAGATTCTTACAAGGATTAACTCGGTGGTGCAGTCCTTGCAGGAATGTTCTTTGCCTKGTGAAAGCAGGTGCTTCCCAAGTGTGGTTCTGTGGGTTCAGTGAGCCAGGTTCAGGGTCTCTATCTCCATGTGACTGTAGACAAAYGCGARTTATATAAAAATACATACACATGTCTAAAATAGATTTGGGCTTTTGCACTTCAGGCTTTTATGTTTGAAAACTTTTCCTAAAGTGTTGATTGGAAAAGTGGAAGAGATTGATGGGGGCTGTTGTAGGGATTGGCCATAAACGGAAGAGAACCAAATCACTGCATCAGCAGTCAGCCAGGGAGTTCCTGGCTGTCGATGCTTCCCCACGTGCTGGAGCTGAGGCTTGGCTTCACTTTTGGTGCCTTCAGRAACTTCATAGTGAGGTATCCTGTTAAAATCCCCTCGTGTGAGTAGTTTCCCTTCCCATCCCCTTCAGGCTCGCCAAACCAGTGAGGTCAYTCCTGGCTGCTTCTCCCCGTGCCGCTGATGCTCAGTGCTGCCTCTGGCTCCTGTCCCGTTGGAGAGGCTGCTCTGGATGCGGCTTCTGCCCTGCCCCACCTTTGCAAAAGCCCCTGCAAGGCTGCTTAGACATGAGAGAAGGCAGYGCTGCTTAATGCCTCTTTAGACTATTAGCCACTTGTGTGACTCGAGYTGCGAGCGTTAATTAAATCCTTGGTTCCCTGCCTAATTAGAAGCGATGGTGGCTCGTTATAAGATCACACCGCGTAAACCCCGCTCCTCCCAACCCAGCGGTAAGGAGGGAATTTTCATTCTGCTGGGAGTTTAGTTGAATCGAGATGATGTTTTCTGGCTGTCTGCAAAAGGCTGTGATCTGATGCATTAGRGAATCTCCTGGGAACCCTCAGGGTGATTATCTGACAAGCTGCTGGGTTCCAAGGCCCCTGTGAGCAAGGAAGCGTGTGAGCCTGTAGGTCTGAATGGAAATGAGGATCCCTGAGAAAAATCGCGTGGCGAGGCTTTAAAACCTCGGTGCATCTGTTAGAGCTGCAGAAGCAGCAGTGACTTGCTGGAATCATCCTGGGASGGACATCAGCAACCCACAGTTCCGAGCTTGCAGGGAGCAGGATTTGGGATGCGAGGATGAATGGGGAGTAACCCAGGAGTAGGTACCTGGGCCGGCAGGACTGTGAACTCTGATGGGTTTATCTCTGTGGTTTTATTGGTGCTTGTGTGGTTCATTATTTAAGACAGAAAGTGTCAGATGGATTGAAGTTTCTGTTCTGGCAGRCTGCTGCTCCTCACTCACAACAGCACATACACAACAAACTTACATTGTTTATATGCTCTTATGGCACTTTACAGTTAAAACTTCCACAAAAGGCACAAGGATGTTGGGAAGAGCTGCTCTGCCCTTAGGAGTTAATTCCTGTGGAATGCTGAGTTTTTCTATAAATTGTAGAATATTTGACTCAAATTTTTGCCACCCTTTCCTTTGGGACTCCATTGGGTGGTGTTTCCTTGAAATCCCACCCCGCCCTGGATGTGCTGTCTCTCGAGGGAGGTGTGTGCTCTTGTGGGTAGTATTCTCTTGRAAAGAAAGTTGCATTTCTACAGGCTTTGAATACACAGCAGAGCTGATTAATTCATAGCTTAGATGAGACTGGGTTAAAAGGAAATTCAGCATTTTTTTTTTGTTTGTTTGCCTGGTTCCTGGTGTGTTACAGAGTGTCTATATTAGCAAAGCTGCCAGGGGGTTAATTTGCACTAACAGCCTAATCATCTCCTACAACATCATTTTAGGTTTTCATATTGCTGCTTAGATCAGCACGACTAAAGAAAAGGAGACTTGAGAAATAGTACRGATCTTAGGAGAAAAGAAAAATGGGGGGAAGCACTTCAGACAGAGCCCTCTGCATTTTCARCTGTCAGGCTGCTTAAAAGAATCTCTTTTTCATACAAGCTCTGGCTGTAAGATGTAACCCTTCATTTCCGAGGTGCCAGGAGACTGAGCACTTTGTCCAGGAGAGATGGGCTCGTTAAAGGGAATATGTGGCACTTACCGAAGTGTAGAGCTTGATTCCTTGGCCTCCCTGATTAGTTGGGAACCAGAAGACACAAACAGTTGTGGAGCATGGATCACAGCTTGGTTTTGCAGATAACAGTGCCTGACAGACCAGACCRTAAAGTCACACCTAGCCTTTCTCTCGCCCCAGGAGTGCTGGGTAKGAAAGTTCAGCCCTACAGGTGACCTCTGAGGCAAAAATGCTGYTGCTGACCAGCTTAAGGAGGTTCCTTATTTGGCATATTGGCCATTTGTGGGTCTTATTCTGAGGAAACTAAATTTTCCTATGGATTGTATGGTTGCTTACTCAAGACTTTACTGTAGGTTTTAAAAAAGGAGGTGCTGTGCTGGTAATTGCTGGAGTCACTGAGTCACTTGGTGGGCCTGGGCTCAGCAGGTTGTACGAGCACCACCAGTAGCAACAAAAATATTTTTCTGCTTGAGGTTATGTCTGCTTAGAGTTGCACAGAGAATTCTTCCYGTGGAAAGGAAACACCAGCCCACAGTAGGAGCCTGTCACTTAGGGATGGASCCAAATTTAGTCCTGTCGAAAGTAATGAGAATATTCACAGGCTTTAGGCTGCTTTTTATTCCTCTGAATTCAGGACATCCATGAGAGGCCACGTTAGCAGCAGCTTCTGATTTTCTCTTCCATAGCAGCCCGATGACAGTTTTCCAGTGGAAAGAAAGGATCAAACCATTTTTTTTTGTACCTACTTAGTCACTGTTGGTTGTATGATCGTGACTGGGGACAATGGACCCTTATATGTATTGTRATATTGGTTTTTGAGACAGAAGATGATAAAAGGATGGTGTTAAAGTTATAACTCATTTGTTAGCTCAGGGCACTRTGAATGGAACAGAGCTGGCTGGAGCAGTGTGTGACAAGTCAGCTGTGGGGACAGAGGGGTCACAGAGCCTTGCATCCTTGACACAGGACTTTGATTTATGGGTGGGTGCTGCTGTGCTGGTGRTGCCATGAGCAGGTGGTGATTCCAGACGGAAGGAGCAGAGTCTCTGGAGAGAAGTACSAGCAGCCTTGTGGCTGAGATCCGTCAGGGTCTGAGCTGGGTGATACTGAGCTCCAAAGGAATTCCCCAGTGGCTTTCCTGGTGAGGTGTCTGGATCCTAAATCAAGCTGTTCAAAGYTCTAGAAAGGATATTGCAAGCCACAATCCAGCCTGGACACAAACACGTGAGGATGATGTGTAATCTCCCTTTTCCAGACTCAAGGGTACTGCTAAAGAATTTTTATCTATCAGAGACAATGCTACTGTAATTTGTACTGGGCAGAAATACTGAGGGAGTTAAATGGAGATTTTATCAGCTGGTTGTAGATAGTGACAGCTGGTTCRTGTTAATATTTTCTGAAAGATCTTTAAAGAAATCTTGAATAGCTGTGCAGAAATTAATATGCCCCATCCCTCTTTGTGTTACTGAAGTAGGGCTGTGCTGTCATCTCCAGCCTGCATTCTTTAATTTTCACAGCATCAGGTGATGGGCTCTCTGTCCATTGCTATGGTAACTGCTGTTTTWTTTCTTACTCAGAGAAAACATTGACATAAACCCCACTGTAACACGTTCTTTTTATTCACTGTGCACCCCTAATGGATGTCATAGCTGTGCAAATATGTCATGGTTGTGGTGGATGGAGAGCAGTAAGCTGCAGGTCTCATGCCCTGCCATGTAACCGGTTTCACCTTTCAGCACACGAGTAGTTYCATGTCAGCTACTTCAGCTCTGTTTTTACTCCTACCCGTGTTTAATTAGATTTCAGATACTTCAGGGTGGAAACAGTCCCTGGCTGTGTGTTGGTAAGTGCTTGGGGGAAATGGGATCTAACAGCAGATGAGGCATGCGAACTTTGTTTTTGCTCTTAAACAGCTCCATTTTGAAGTGGAATTGATCCCATGAACTTTTGGCAGTTGTTCAAAATCCCTCCCAACCTTTTTCCRAACACTAATGAAGGGAGTAGCGGTTCTCTCCCTGTGTTAGTACTTCTATTTTGTTGCCTTAGAGCCCCCAAATGTCTCGTGAAAAGCTGTACAAAGCTGCAGTAGCCTCAGTCCCCTCCATGAGGCTCCCAGTTCCTTTCGGACTGCTGTTCCTCAGGTGGTGTGTGGAGTGATGCAGATGCAGAATAAAGTGTTACCAGCTCCTCCCTCCCAGCACGGGCAGTTTGCTTGGAGTCCCCACACCCCYGTGACACCCCTGCCGGGGACAGCTGTTAGGTCTGGCTCTACTTAAAGGAAAAATTCTACTGGAAAAAGYCTTTCTAGGGTTTTCCCTGCTCCCTGTCACAATTATCTGATAAATGTRGCAATTACCTTTTCATTTGAGAATAAAAAAATTAAAAAGAAATAATTTTAAAAATCTRATTTTTACCTACAAGAAGAGGCTTGCCTGGTCTGTATTATATTTTGTATGATTTTAGAGTGACTCAGGTGGAACCTCATTAAACATCTTTACAGCCCTCTTAGGTTCATCTCCATTAACTATTGCAGGGATATTCCCCATGAGGAAATGACTCTGTCCCACCTTGCACTGAAACCAAGCCCAATTTAGTCTTGACAGACCAATCTGYTGGAGTGCTGACTTTAAAGAGGCTGTGCTTGGAGTGTTTGCAGCGKGGAACTGCGAGCCCCACTTCTGCAAAAGGCACTTGTGCATAGCTGTGTGTGCTCTGGCCACAGCTAAACCTGTGCAGGGACTCTCCAGGTCAAGGCYGTGCTGTGTGGAATGCTGTTCAGCCCTGCAGATGGGAATGAGCTGGCACTGCAGGGAATGTTGTTGAAAGTGCTCGCCCGTTTGATATGAGGATGTTTTTGTAGTTCTGCAGAGTTATTTCAATGKAACAATCATACAGTTTGCTATGTTTTAAATACTGATGATTATTCCGGTTGGGGATACTACTCCTTTCTTCCATGTTAGTAAAACTAGGAGCAGAAGGTGTCATTTTTGGGGATGCCCTGCCCAGCACTGCCCAGGAGGTGTRTTAGGTAAGGGGGCTCAATAGGAARAGCCACAGCAACTCTCTCGTTCTRTCACTAAATGAGGGTGACTCATGGCTTGATCTCAGCTGGATGCAAGAGCAATTCCAGGGAATGGGCAACGGTCGAGAACTCCTTGTTCTGGGAAGCTCTGATTGTTCAGAAAGGCAGTGATTGTCCTGTTGTKTTGCATAATTAAGTCCACCTCCACGTATCCCACTGCTGCTCGTTTCCATTATGTGTCTTCATTTAAGTCYTGGCGATTCGAGGAGGAAATTTAACAGACTCATGGCAAAAGCAAGTGAACATCCATATGTCCTTCTCTGTTCAAAAAAAGGCTGAAAGGATAAGGAATGTTACTTTGATAATTGTTTAAATGATGCTTGAGGGGGCCTGCTGGGCTGGTTACATTTGCTCTGTGATTTGCCTTTTCACCAGATACTCGACTGAGTCAGCAACATGAAAGAAGAGGGGGGGAAATGCAAGAGGATTGTGGTAATTGAGTCTTTACAAACATAAGAAAATTAGTCAGTTGTATTGAAATTCACAATGCCAGTCTGAAGTGTACTCACGTGTTTGTTTAATGGATAACTGGTTTTACCTTTTATTTGTCTTTTCCATAGATATAAAAAGGAAAGAAAAATAAGAAACACAAATTGAGTTTAACTCAATCTGAGCATGTTCTTATTATCTGAAAAAAATGAAAAAGACAAGCCATCCTCTGTTTTATATTAGAGCTTCATCATTCAGAGCAGAAAAGAGCCATGTGTGGGAATTCATTTCAGACAGGTATTTTGGAGAAAATTGGAATCTGGATTGATTTTTGTAGGAAATTCTTAAAATCTGCCCATTTATTCATCTTAGCATCTTTCCAGTATGTTTCTAAAGCTTAAAGCACACTTAGAGAAATATTTGTTGTAAGATTCCAAATGAATCTTGCCGACCTGGTGGGTAGAGCTGATTGTGCTTAGTAGTCAAAGTTTTTTTTTTCCAATTTTAATTTCAATTAAACGTTTTATTCTAATGTAGGTAAATTTAAGTAAGTGAATAAGTTGGTTGCACTAGAACTTGAGGTTTACATTGCATGAACCCAACTGTTTGACTGAGTCTTTCTTGCCCTTTAAGCAGCCTGTTCAGTTTYTTGCTTTATCTGCACCTTCCACTCTTTACTGGAGAGAGAAACATGGAGATTGGAGCTACAATTCCTCTTGTCTGATTAAACACAATGTGAGACTTGCACCTGATGTGACAGCGCTTGGGCTGGGTTGTACAGCAGCAATATCTTCCCAGCGTGTGCTGAGAGGGGGCAGAACCTTATCAAAGTTCCAGTGTTTGTACGTTGAATTCCCACGTGGTCAGGCTTGAAAATAAAAACGGTGAGGATGACACTGACTTCTCTAAAATGACAATCAAAAAGCACAATTTATAGCCCAGCACCGGGGACAGGCRTCGGAGGTGTTCGGGGTCAGCCAGGAGCTGCTGCCCAGCGTTGTTATTTTTGCAAACCAAGAGGTGGATTTTGGTGTTGGGGGAATTTATTCCTGTKCAAGCGCCGTCCCGGCGAAGTCTGATGCGCACAAAACCCAGTGCATCCTTTTGTGGAGCCAAGTGGACTGTTGTTTTCTTGTTTGATTTGGCTCTTCTGGCTTCATCTGGAGCTGTGCCAGAAACATGAATATTCATGACACTGTTAAACAAGATTTTTATTGAAAAGAAAAAAATGGATCTGAAGTCTTTCATTTGTCATTCTGAGCTCAGCCAGTGAAAGCCCTGTGAACAGGCACATTTATCAGGGAGGTTTTCCTGRGGTTTTTTTGCTGATTGAATGAAAATTTGTTAGGGACAAAGAGTATCTCACTGGGCGGTGAGCCTGCTGTTCAGATATTTCTGTGTACGATATGAATATAACAGAGATGAACTATGTAAAATAAAATGTACCRTTTTATATGTTCTAGCTGAAGTATAAAATACTTTGACAAGTGTTGAGCCTCAAGGAAGACTGTACAAGCAGAGTGTCTGGAGATCAGTAGGAATTATTTATTTTTTTTATGTTCTCATTCAGCCCTGCTGAACAGTGCAGTGTGGTGCTTTGGCAACCTGTTGCCCAAAGGTTGGGCGGTGGTCATTTCTGAGCTAAGGAATGTTGTAAACTGTCCAAAAGTTGTGTAAGCTACAGGGAGAAGGGTTTTTTTTAAATTATCYGAAAAAATTCTCAGCTAGAGGAGGAAGGCCGGAGCTAATTCCACACCGATTGCTTGGGAGCAAAGGGGAAAAAAGGACATCAATGAGAGTGCAAGAAGAGAGGGCATAAAAGGGCAAGAGATGGTAGCTAATTCACCAGTGGATGCTGTTCTCCTCTACACCGAGTKACAAACCAGCAGGATGATTTTTCCCCCAGCTGCAGGGATGGCAGTGCAGTAGCCAAGGTTTGMGTGCAGGACTATGGCAAGGGCTTGGGGCATCCCTGGACGAGCTGTGTCCAAGGAGGGACGACTTCCCAGCCCTGGCTTCGGCAAGCAGGGAGGCCCTGGTGGTGGGATTGTGGGAAAGTATTGCTCTACCGACAAAGTATTTGCTCTTAAAGAGGGGAAAGTATGTAACACYATCAAAGGGGGACAAGGATTCAAAGGGAAACACATGTCTAAAACAGACGGGTCAAGTTTATTTGAAAGGAAAATTTGTTTGCTTTTGATTCTTTATAACATTTCCCATAGAGACCAGCAAATATAGCTGCCACATTTTTGGCAAAGGGTATCTTATCCTAAACCTGAAACACTTAAATACACAGACTTGCATAAATATGGTCTCTATTAGTTTCAGCTGTGTGGCTTCTAATTCTTGCCTTTTGTAGTTTTTTGTTGTTTGTTTTCTCCTGTTGGCTGTATTTTAAGCTTAAAAAGAGATTGGTAATAATAAAGTTGTTCTTATTGCTTTTTTAGAAAGAGAAAGAAGGACAAGTTGATGAACAGAAATCTTCCTCAGRGGTTGTGGTGTCTGAGCAAAGGTCTGCAGGAGTAGGGGCACTGGTGATGGCCTGTACTATAAAAACTTGCTGTGGGTGCAAAAGGCCTGAAACCACCTGAGGTTTGTAGCTATTGAAAATGGTTATTAAAGCTGGTTGGCTATTACAGAAAACATTTGGGTAGCAGTAACTCAGGAATCCTCTCTGGCTATGCTTTCCAAAAAATATCTGTTAGGAGAGTTGAAATTTGAAGCAGGGGTGGGATGAAGTCGAATCAGCCTCTAATCACTGAACATTTCTGGTTCCAGAGCCTTCCCTGGGCTGGAATAAAGGGATTTTTTTCGTTCTTTTTATTTGTCCAAATAGTGATCCAAACACCCACCACTCTTTGACTCAGTTCACTGTGTTTATTTTTAAACAAACATATGGCACACTCCTGTCTCACACAGGCAAAGAGCTCTCATTGATGTCAGTGGGAGCTTCCCCAGCTTCAGGATGAGAGTCAGGATCAATAAAGGCACTCCTGAGAGCTGGCCAGGCTCGTATTGCACTCTTGCTAACGCAGGGCAGTTGAAAAAGCAAACAATCCAGCGAGACCTAATCAARTTAAGTGCATTTAAAACACCAATTGGGACTGTCAGCGAGGGATTGCAGTCACAGAATTGATACAAACCTTTCCAAGCCTTGCTGCAAAGGGTGGGCGAGCTCCTAGCTGAAGGRAGTCTCCTGGCCTGTGTTCTCTTGCCTTGGTGCTCTCTGAAATAAATGTTTATACTGCGATACAAATACATACATTTATGGGTTTTTAGCAAGATCAAAGTAAATTCTTAAGGTATGTATGTAAGTCTCATACCTGTTCCTCAAATGTCGCTTTTGGATCATGAAATCATASGACGGTTTGRGTTGGAAGGGACCCTAAAAAATCCATGGGCATTTTGGATTTTTAAGGGACATCTTTCACTAGACAAGGTTGCTCAGAGAGCCCCATTGCTATCAACATGTTGCCCAGCACTGGGGACTAGATTTAGGCTAAGATTAGGGTTTATTGATCAMAGCACTTGCCTTCCCCTCCCTGCAGATGCTCCTCTTGCCTTTTCAYGCACGTTGCGGTACTTTTAGTGGCTGAAACAAGAGATAGTGGTGACAAACACGGGGAGAACTGCCAAGGTTGTCTTGGCTTTGTTTCTTTTCTCTCTCTCTAGCCCCAAAAGCAGGGAGGGAGAGGAGGAGCAGGGGGTTTGGCTGTTTGCCACTTTGCTCAGGGCTTTGCAGAGAGCTGCCCGTGAAGATGGATGGATGCTTGCAAGCACTTGTGAGCGTGTGGTGCCAGGGACAGGGCTCAGGATGGCCAACTCTGTCCTCTGCAGCTCAGGACCTGCCTCAGGGGATGGATACAGGGACTGAATCTCCCTGCTCTGACCCCAGACAGGGCCTGGTTGTAAGCAGATATTAAATGGCTCTTAAGTTAAACCAGGTATCCCTCCACAGTGGGGCTGTGCTGGGTGTCCTAAAGTCTGATCTTGTCTGTGTTATTTTTACAGGGCTATATCYTTGATTTTGGGTGACTGATAAGGCAGTAAATGTGCACAGATTGTGTTTTATACACATTGAGATAAAAGTCTCTTCCACTGCTGGGTCTCTTTACCCTGAAGGAATACGTTCTTTAAATATTTCCTCACAACTAGGCTCAAGCTGAAGGATTTAGTCATCTGCCACGGAGGCAATCTCTGTGTGCAGACCTGGTTTTCTGTRTTGAATTTGGTGGGTGCTGGACTTYKGTTCCACAGACCTTGAAGTCTCATGAGCTCTGAGTCCCAAATGGCTCAAGTATTGCTGTACTAGAGATTTTTATTGCATTGAGTAATGGAAATCAGTTTTCCTCCCAAGAGTGAATCCACTCTTAGGGTTCCTTAGAGTTTGGTCTCATCTTCACTCACTTTAGTTCAGGTTGTTCAGTTAATGTTGTAACAGTCATAACAGTTTCATGTTGTCAGGATTGGTTTTCAGCCTTTTAGTTGAGGACAGATTTAAAAGAATCCATTCCTGCTAACACAAAGATATTAAGAGATCTTGAGCTACCTCTAGGAGCAATAATAAAGAGGGTGAAGCATTGTAATGAGCCTTTTCTAGTCTGACTTCTCTCCAGATATACCTAGATTTTGCTTAGGAATTATGATTTCCATAATAATTTCAAACCTGTCAGACTCCCTTCCCAGTCTTGTTCTGACTGTGTTACACAGTAAACCTGSAGGATGGTCTTTTTTTAAGAGCAGCCAGGGATAAAAATAGTATCTTTCTCACAGRAATGGGTGAAAGAGTTTTCACAGACCCTGCCAACAGTGTTCCTGGCTCAGAGCATTTCTATTTATCCTGCTTTTCTGAAAGCACTGAATTCACTTTCAAGTTTGAAAGCATTAAAAAAGCAAAATAAAATTGGAGATCCAGATTTGATGGTGCACTTGAAAGATCCAGTAGGCATGAAAGTTACATCTCATATTTGAGCTGTTCCCAAAATCAAGCACCGAGATGCCAAATTATGAGATCCTGGCCGTGTTCCCATTTGCCTAGCAAAGCAATCCTATTATAATTAATGTGGCAAGGCTTCTCTGTGTAGGAAAATATTTATGGGATCTGCAGAGACCACAAAATGAACCGTAATAGAAGAATTCTGCCAAGTTGGGCTGCGCAGATTAAGGACATATGGTTGGTGTGGCTGATGCCGGCTCAGTCCTTTGAAGCCTCGTTCCTGCATTGTCTCCTTGCCCTCCATCCCACTCCCGGGTCGTGGCAGGAGGGACCAGCAGGAGCTGCYGCTGCACCTTTAAATAAACTAGGATGTTTAAGTGAAGGGCTGSAGCTCAAAGGAGAAGCAACATGGAGCTGTGTTAGTACCTTATATAAGCACTTCGTACAAATAGTTTTGAGTTTCTGATTATCCTAACTTCTTTTGGAAGTTCTGGAGCCAAACTGGTGTCGAGATCTGCTCTAAATGTGGAATGATCCTGCTAAAGTCACCACGAAAGAGAGCAGAATTTAACCCAGTATATCCAGATTAAATAAATCCTGCTGGAAGGACAATTAAAACTTTAATTTTTGTGTTGYTTACTTTGATGTTTTACTTTTGAAAATCTATCTTTAGGAGAAATAATACTATAGATTATGTATTTCTGTCCTCATGCAGAACAGCCAGTGAAAACCTGGGTCAAAGGCTGCCCAAAATTAYGAATGATTGTTGATTTTTAAAAACAGTGTTTACCTCACTGGAAAGACATTGGCATTTGGGAACGGGAAATGATGGGAGATGTAAACAGAAACATCCTTCATTGTCAGGGGAGCTTCACTACAGAAGCATGTTCAATCAGCGCTGGTCCCTTCTCATTAAGTGGTGTCACTTAATTACAGCTCCAGGTGAAACAAAATCATTTGCAATAACCGTGTCAATTTAATTAGCATGATACAAATATAAACCTTTTTTTTCCCTCTCATTGCATAATGCAGGGCCACGACCTCTTTAAATGTATTTACTTTTATTGASATTTTAATTGGCCGCCCACGCACTTTCTGTGTGCAGTGATTTTCATAGTAACGAAAGACAAATGGCTGTGCCACTCGGGGGAGGAACCCCATTGAATTCCATGGTTGGCCCCTTCCTACTTCTCTTCCCRAGGGGTAAAAGCATCCTTAAAAATCTGTAGTATGAATGGCAAAGCAAGAGAGACACTTAGGCTTGTGTATTTTAGCATGACCTSGTAGGGCCAGAGGTAGTGAGGTCCTTCCCTGATCACTTTGCAGTTTGTAGATACTTTTGCAAAGTATTTTAGGGTCATAGATTACTTCACACACTATATGTGTATATATATATATATACATATATATATATATATATATCCCACTTATTTTTCCATTATTTAAACCATTTTTCTCTGTTCTTACTCTGGACAGTGCAAGTTAATTCCATTGTTCCTTCTCTGTGGAGGGCTGTTAGGCTGGATTGCTGTGTGAGGAAACCCTAAGCTYCCTCTTCCAACACCGGTTTTTGTTATTCAGTCATGATGAAAACACATCCACTTCCCAAGTACAGTACTCAAAACCACAAGTTCTTTTAATTATTAACTAACTGGGAATCAGTTCTTCAGCAGGCCGTCTTTGAGGTGCCTGAAGAGAGATTATGAGATATCCAACACAGAATGAGTGTCCATACCTGCACAGAACTGGATTTTGTGTCATGTCCTGTTCTGGGTTTTTAACTGTTGTCATACCTTTAAAAATCTGGGCAGGTCTTGCCGAGATTTTTGAGCTCTTTCTTTTTATGCTCAGCATAAGGATGCTCTAACAGGAGTTGTACACCTTGCAAAATTGKTACTGAAACAACAATAACAAGCTCTATAAGTTCAGAACTGAAACCTGCTCCTGTATCTTTACAAGGATGGTGAAGATGGGTAGAAAAGGCAGGACTTTGTTTTTCTCACTCATTACAAAAATTACTTTCCTTCTGTGAGCAAGAGAATTTTGTACCACGCCCCAAATGGTCAGTGTTGTTCCTCTGCCTAGAAATAATTTTCACATTGCTCAGAAGTTCATTTGAAAAGGTACTTYTGGGGTTTTTTTAAGTAGGAAAATGCTCTGAAATGTTGTTGCAAAACCCTGCACTACAGTAGGAAGCAGAAATTCACAGAAAAAACCGACAGATGTGGAAGAGACCAACCTGCATGCTACCACCAGTGCTTCTAATTATAGGCCAGCAAAAGAAAATTTTTGAGCTGAATTTTGCCAACATTCAGCCTACAACAGCCCAGTCTATGATTAGTCATGTCATCAAAATATAAACAAAAATAATTCAATCATCAGAGCAGAAATCCCATCTGCAAGGGGTGTGAACACTAAGGAGAAAGAAATGCTGCCTTTTAGAAGGACAGAGCAGGATTGTGTGTTACTTTTGAGTCCAGCAGAAAAGCTTTTATATACATTTATAATGTACATGTATAATATATATGTRCAATTTTAAACACGATTGAAAACTACAGTCAGAACTTCATTTTATGGCAACATCCTGGCAACCAAAGTGCTTGGCCTGTGAATCTGATGTTTTCAGATTGGAAAAGCCTCAGCCAGAAATTAATGYGTCTAAAGACTAGTTTTGTTTCATGGAGCACAGACAATATGAAAATTTGATTAGTTCGTACTCCATCAACATAAAAGATATGAGGTATGAATATTCTATTAACAGCTTTGAACTGAACAAATGTCTGTGCCTGCTCAGTTGCAAGCAGTGGATTTCACAATCACAGAGAACTGCTCTGTTTGTTACAAAGGGTGATCCATAATGCCAGATTCAAGTATTTATCATTTTGCAATACCACTGCTGGGACAGTTCATGGTCTACTACAGAACCAAAAAAAATGGAGGCTGGAGTTATAAATGAGAACAGAAAATTAAAAAAAAGAGTCTGAACTCTCTCTGCCTTATGATTCTCATGCATATAATGAGATATGGTTGGTCCATTTGAATAGATAAATGAGGGCTCTATCTTRTATGATGGAAGTACAGAGAGCATCAGGAGAGAGAGATTTTTCCTCTAAGCATTTAAAAATGTCCAATTCTCGTGATGGAGTCTGATTTTTAGTTGAGATGCAATCTAAACCCTCAGTGTCTGCAGTCATTTAAAAACTCTTTCTTGCTCCTTTTCAGATGTAATGTTTTAATGTCATATTGTCTTTTGTACCTCAGATCTTTTATCTTCTCAAAATCCRTTCTGTAGTTGCAGTTCTAGAAGCAGTTCTGCTGTTGCCTCCARTTCTATTTCTGTGAAATGCTATATAGCTCCCTCTTTCCAATAATGGAAAAAACTCCATTGTTGTGGTGTTTATAGCTCTGGATTATTAGGAGCTGAGTTTGGCTGAAATTCTTGGCAAAATGATGTGTTCAGTGAAGAGTACAACTTTGAGGCAGCCAAAGAAATTAATATGTCAAATTTTAATTTAAGAAAGAGCTGAACAACCTGAAAATGAAACAGAGCCTTTCAATTTATGAAAAAACCATCATTTCATCCAGTAACATTTTTTCCTGCCTTCTGGTAAATAGCAACCCCCGAAACCATTTTATGTTGACAGTAATCATTTTACCTCTGTTAGTGGTTTAGTCTGACCAGCAAACCCCAAATCAATTACTCACGAAATTCTATTTCTGAGCTTTTGCTCTTTGCTATCCTTTRAAAATGCTGTGAGTTCTTTTTGTGATTTCAAGTATCCTACTGGGGCAAGCAGCGTCCTTGCAGTTGTGTTCCTGCTGATTCCACGCCCTGAGAGTCTTAACGTGCTGAGACTTTTCCCAAGTCCCTCCTTGTTGCAAACAGCTTCCAAGTGCAGTGGAAACCTGGATRAGGGAGACAAGATGACCAGGATCTTCATGAGAGTCACCCAAGTCTGCTCCATCTCACGTTTAACGTGGAACTAGGCTGGAGGTGGAGACACCTTTCCAGGGATGATGYGCAGATGGAATTTGGCCCTAAAGTCACTGGCCAAGTGATGGCCAAGGCATCCACTGGCAGCTTGGCTTGTTCCAGCCATAGTGTGGCCAGCAGGAGCAGGGCAGTGACCATCCCCCTGTGCTGGACGTTGCTGAGGCCACACCCCAGATCCTGGGTTCAGTTTTGGGCCCATCATAACAGAAGGATATTGAGGTGCTGGAGCATGTCCAGAGCACGGTGGTGGAGCTTTTGTGGAAGGAACACATCAGCAGTGGATCCAGGTGAGTGTGGCAGGTTCTGGATTCAATGAGGAGATTGGTCTGATAGTAAAGTGGTAACTGGGGTGCAGTGTTTGCTGAAGTCAGCCAGGKTTTAGAGCAGATGTTCATACAGCTCTTTAGGGCCAAATTTCATAGCCAATAGAAAGACTGGGGGAGATGAAGGAAGTGAGAGAGATGGAGAGAAAATTGAGGTGGAAAACCCCCAGTATCTCAGTGCTSGATGGAGACAGAGCAATGGAAAGAAGCATCTTCTTTCATCACAGAAGTGCATGTTTTGGGAGAGAAATAAATAGAATTTCTTTTGAAATTTCCCCCTTTGATTTCCAAGTTTTCTGCAATCAAGGGGATTTATATTATCACCAGCATTTTAGAGAAGAAGGATGAAGAACAGAGAGGTTAAGAGGCCCTGTCCAATGTCACCCAAGAAGCTGGTGTTGGATCCAGGAATAGCTTCCCATCCCTTGCCCTGTGCTGTGCCACAATGCTGCTATATAGGGAGGAGCTTACTGTGCATCTGTGATCCCTTCTGCAGCTGCAGACAGCATTCAGCAGCTCAGATTCTACCAGCACAGATCATCTAAACATAGAAGAGAGGGAAAAAGTCAAGTGATAAAACCTGCRTATTTGTAACCTCTGTCAGGAAAACAGCAAATCAAATTTTTTTCCTTAGGTGGTGGCACTAAATCCCCTAAAACCTTGAGTCGAGCAGTATGTGCAAGGACAAAAAGATGCAGCATTAAGCAGAACTCTCACTAGTTGCAAGGTGCATATTGTGGTTCAAACATTCTCTTTCCAGAAAGACAAAGAATCTTTAAAATTAATGATACCGGCTCATTATGATAAAGGTATAGAAATGCTGAGTGAGACATTGCCCCCAAACCCTCTGCAGGCGTTAGGGATTAAGATGTTCAACAGACAAATGCAGAAACTGGTGAATAAAACCTTGTTCCCAGCAGTGCTGGGCTTCTTTGCACTGCAGTTGTGTACGAGCCATGTGCAAAGGCGGGACCGTGCAATCAGTCTGTGGCAGAACGTTCTAGATACTTATGCATGAAAGAAATCCAACCTCTGTTGCTTAGACACAATCATGCTGCCAAAATCTCTGCAGAATTTCTCTTTGATTCTCCAGGCCAGTGCCATCGTATTTCTGTATCTTACACATGGATTTTCTGCTTTTGGAAGGCAGGACAAGTTTCTGCTGTTTCGTGTCGTGGCCACGCTCGAGCCAGTAATGCCATCCCTTAATCACATTACCCAACTGGCACAAAGGAGGAAGGAAAATGTAATGCAGGCTTYTGGATGAGAGTCCTGAGATGGAGATAAAACATTTCCTGGCTCCCTAATGGCTTTATTCCTTTTTCAGGGGAAAAAAAAATATGCTTTTATCAGCTTTGAAGGTCAGGTAGTAAAATACAGGGGTTAAGCAGTTTCACTTTAATTTTGGATTCAGCATTAAAAATTCCCGTTCCAGGGCTGGATGGAGCAGCATACACAGTCACTTCTGCCTGTTTATGGATCTCAGCACTGGAGCACGACTCAAGAGATTAAATCATAGAATCACAGAATGGTTTGGGTTGGAAGGAAGCTCAGCTCCTCTGAGTTGGAACATCTCCTCTGAAACCCAGAAGTTCAGGCCAAATTCTAAACCCGCTCATAAACAAGCAGACAACCTGGTAATGCAGCAGGTTTGTYGCTTTCCACATTGGATTTCTGTCCACTTAGAAGTGATCAAAAGCTGTGAACAGCTGTAGTTGGATTAAACCTGTGTAATTTGAACTGCAGTTCCTTAGTTGCTTCCTTTGGCAAGTATGTAGCACGGGRGCTGTCAAAGCTCCATGCCCTGGGGAAGGTGTGCAATTCCTCTGTGCTCTCCTCTGGACTCAGAGAAGGGCTGAGGGAGTCACCTGGCACCTGCCTGAAACCAGGGAGTTTGTCTTGTTTTTCTGCCTTGCTGCGGAATTCCGTGTTGAGCTGAACAAATCTGGAGTCTCTTTATTCATCATGGGTTTCTCTGCTAATGTGACAGCACTAAACTATTTAATGAGAGTGAATCTATTGATGATTGTGGTGATAAGGGCCATATAAAGTCCCTGTTATGGCTAATCTGTTGTTATTGCTTTGGAYTTAGGCCAAGGATTAGAGATTGCAGTTGCTCTTCCTTGATTTGACACCGACAAGAACTATGGCAGTAAAATAACCTTTCTTAAATTCGTATTGGTTTTCCTGCTGCCTCTTGTGCTTTGACTCGCTGGCTGTTCTATTTGCTAAACCATTTCTCACTAAGCTTTCTATCAGTTCCTCACCTTTGAATGGATAGTGCAAAATCCATAGCTTGTAAGGACACCTTCCAGGCAAGGAGCAGTGTATTTTAGAAGGGATTTCTCTGCTCCTTTTTTAAGCAGCCTGTGATTCCCAGCAAGCTTTGATTTCCCAGCAAGCTTTGTTTTCCCAACAAGCAAACTTASGCAAGCTGGTGTTCTAACAGAGCAGTGTTGTAACAAATGGCTTATCTTGCTCTGGGAGTGACCCACAGGTTCCTTTGATTATCTTCTTTTTTTTTTTGTAGGTGTCTGAGCACTGACTCTTGGCTTTGTGTGGTTCAGGTCTCCGTCACACAATTAACCAGCTCATCTTCAGTCAAACAGTTCTTGTTCTTGTGCTGCAGGGAAGATTGCACTCATTTTATGCCTGACACGTGTCTGTGTTTCTGGATCAGTATAAAAAGAAAAGGAGCAAAAAAAGTTAARGAGAGTTGAATAAAGAGAACATTTGGGAATAAACCAATCATGTGACCTCTCCTATTGCAATACATTTTGAAAATTCTGCTTATTGTAGCTACGCTTATTATATATTTATATAATRGTAGTTTATTTGGAAGTTGAGAATTATCCTGGTTTTGTGCAATAAAGAGTCTGTAACAGTTCTGCTATGCCAGGGAGCAGTGAAATTGCTGTATTGTGTAAGAGCTGTAGCACTTGAGAGCCAGGTGTGCTGGGGGATGAGCAGGAGCAGAGCTGAAGGCTGAAGTGGAARAAGCTTAGAAACCAAAGTAGTTTTGACAACAAAGGTGGGGTTTATTCCTGCATTTGGGGTAGGGTAGTTGAAAGTTTCCTTTTTTTTTTTTTCTTTTTTTTTTTTTGGTCCTGGTTCATCTACATTTTTCTCTGTGCTCTGTGGAGAGAATCTTTAGTCWGAAGCAGAATGGATTTTTTTTCTCAAATTCCATAGATTTCTGTATCAGCCTCTAGTGCTTCCACCAAGATAATTCTGTATTAATGAGGTTAAGTGAAAGTGCAGTTGTGCAAATTCAGACTGTCTGCAGCGTTCCCCAAGGACCCTTCTAAAGTTGGGCTTTGGATCTCTCTGGCTATTCTAAAGCAAACACTTTCAAATAAAACCATATTCTGAAAACTCGGGGCAGGTTTCTGTGTTGGTTTCCTTTCTTTGCTTCCAGCATTCAGCTGTTTGTGATAACTGAGCAGGGAGGAAAGGAAGAGGCAGCCCCTGGCAATGGAGCAGGAGAATATATACATTATATTAAGAAAATGCAAGAGCATTTGAATCTCATTAAGGCTGTGTGGTTCTGAATCTTTGGGTTTCCTCAGTTGGAGGAAACCTTGGCAATTCTGTTGACATTTGAAACAGCAAATCGTCCTTCCAGGGCAGTGGGTAGTATTTCACTTCTGCAGTTCTACTTACCTGCATCTGATTCCCATTCAGACCCCCCAAAATCATGAAATCATTTGGAGGATAATTTCTTTAACAAGGAGTATTTGGGTTTTCTTTGGAGTAGAGGTATTTTATATGCTCAAGCCTTGGCTGCCCAACTACAAGATTTAGAAATGGATTTTAAAAATTCGAGTTGGTATCCTGCTATATTTAAATAGCATTTCCCCTCTTTTGAGGGAGACACAAGATACTGCAAAATACAGATCACTGTGACTCAGCAATACTATCCATAAACTTCAGGTTTACTACAGAAAGTGACAAAATCTCCTCCTAAGTTATTTCTAAGCAACAGTCACGGCCCTGAGGAGCAGCTGCTCCAACAGCARATAAAGCACCATGGAGAATAATTMATGGTTTTTTATAGAAAGTTTTTGCAAGGAGGTTTCCTGCACTCCTGAGGAGATGAGGGGTTTACTGTATTCATCCTTTTTTACAGTATTCCCTGTCCTGTGCTTATTTTTATGTGCAGGTAGGAGAATGCCTCATCACCCATCACTGTGCTGCAGAATAAAGTGCCTCTCAAAAGGCCTCTCCAGCTGTTGTCCTGAATTGCCAAACAAATACAGCTTTTTAGGAGCATCTAAATAGATGCCTCAATTATGCCCATTTTTCTTCAAGTCTCTCAGCTTAACTGAGATATTATCTGAAGGTCATGTAATGTCTTTTTCTGTTGATCMTTGGTGGGTTGAGTTTGAGAAGAGAGTCAGAATCCTGGGGCTTGCATTAGATCTGCCTTGTCACTGTGCTTTCCTCGAGATCCTAMAAAGAGCACCCAGTGTCTGGTACCTGGGGCTGATAATACCTAAAGTAGCCACTGTTGTGCTGAGAACATCCTGTAGGATCTCAGGGGCTTGGGATGGAGGCTGGAATTGAGGTTACAAATGGCCRGAGCAGCCACACAGCCTCTTCCTGTCGTGTTGGTTTGAGTCTTCCTGAACCATCTCCCAGGAGTGAGTGTGAATTGTTTATTAGCAGTTTGCAAACAGGTGAAAGTGAATCACAAACAAATACATAAGGAAGGAATATCTGGAACYGAGTTGCCCAGGACTGGACCAGTTAAACATTCATTTGTTTGAGAGTGTCTGTGTGTTCAATGACCTGGCACTTCAACAAAAGATCTGTTAATTCCTTAGAAAATGCTGCTGGGAAGATGGAATTTTATRTGGATAAAAGGACATTACCTTGAGAATCCCGACACACTGAGGACATCATGCATACTAGTTAATAGCTCAGKTCCAATTCCTTCATCACTAAATAATGTTAAAAAATAAAAACCCCATGAAGCTCTGTTTCTGTTAAGGAGACCAAACTCTCTTCATGGATGTAATGCTAATATTTAGTCTGGGGAATGCAGAATGATTGACAGGATACTTTTAAGGACTTCCTTTAAGGGTTTTGTACAGGCTTTCAGGGGAAAAGTTCTAAMCGTGATTTCTTTTGAAGACGCTCTTTAAAGACACAGAAAATCAACACCCTGCGTTTACAGAAACGTGGCCATTTCTGTCAGTGTCTGCCTCAAAGACTTGAAATGTCAGCAGTACAAGCCCAGCACCACTCTCTGCTTTCATGCATATCTTGTTAAAGCACYGAACCCTCAGCAAGGGGAGAAAGGCTTAATGTAGGAGCTGCACCAATTTCTCCCAGTTCCRAGAGGGGAGCTGTGAGCAGGACTCRGCGCTGGGGCTRTTGATTATGCTGCAATACCCTGTTGATACAAAATGGGAAAGGAGAATCCCACACTGATGAATTTCTGCTTCTCTCAGATGCAYCCAGAGGATCCTGTGCTTTATAAAATGCCTCTGTTGCTCCAAAGGCTGCCATCGGTCGCAGCGAGTTTTCACTTACACTCTCACATCCAGGCAAAGGGGATGTGAAATGTGCTGTGACTGGGAGAATAGCATTATATATCAACTTAGGCAACTTCAAATAGGTGCAAATGACCACTTCTRTAGTGCAAGATCATGGCTTGGGATTTTATTTTTAAGTAGCAGAATGATATAGCAATCAGGTGGGGGGAAATCCTCCTCCCAGCGCCTTCTCATTTTGAGTTTCAGACGCTTTGCCCCACTTTTATAGCAGCAGTGTATCATATTTACAACATCTAGCATTTCAAGGTTAGATGGCCAAGTGTTGAGTCAAGAAAAAATTGCCTTCCCAGGGATACTCAAATATTTCAGCTCATGTTTGGGAGACAGCACTGATGTGCTACTGGTTGGTTTCATTTCAGGAATGGACAACACAATGATTCATCTAGACAGAGTCAAAAAGCTGATCTCAACCTCAGTACTCACTTTTCAAATGTGGTCTATGATCAGATGTCTTGTGTGCAGGCAAGGAGTTTATTTATATACAATGCTGCTYCTGGAGGTTTTCAAGTTTTTTAAACCAGTGTTTCAAATAAAATGCTGCTGTATTTTGGATGTGTCAGTGGGCTGAGAGTCCTCGTCAGGATTCCCTRTGTATCTGCCACTGAGTGTTTCTGATTCACCTACATTGCTGTGTCTTCCTACTTACTGTAGGAATTAAAGCAAAAAATTGGGAGAGACAAGAAAGCACAGCTTTTTCTGGAAAGCACTGAAAGTTGTTTTCCTATGCTATAGTCTCTGTGAGGAAAATATGACACTGCTGGGCTTGTGTGGCCTGGAGAGGAAGAAAGATTGAAAAGGAGGCCCAGGCAGGTTGTAGAATTTATATCCTTGAAGGATTTCAAAATCCAGCAGCCCTGCGCACCCTCCTCTGAGTCCAGTGGTGACCCTGCTTTGAGGTGGGGACAGGATGAGGGTCCCTGAACTTGTATTGTTCTGTGCTGCTGTGGAAAGAATGCTAACGAGAAAGGGGACCTGGAGAAGGTTGAAGGGCAATGTGARTGTAGATGTACAAAATCAATTTGAGAGCATAAAGCTCTCTGTCATAAAATATGAATCACTTAAGTACTATCTATCTTAATGCATCATCTTTTCTTTTGCCAATTAATATAGAAAGTASATCAGCAAGTGAAGTCAGACCAGGAATTACCAGTGACTTTTGCAAATAATTCTGACCCTTTTTTCCATCTGTGGTACAATGGCCGTTGGCTACCACATTTCCATCCTTTCTTTTAATCTCTGTTACTTCTTGTCAATAGAATTTAAAGTGCCCATAAAGGTTTAATGATCTCAGTGTCTTCTCCCTGGCATTCTGTGTTTCTGACTTTAAGTAGTTCTGTCTAAAACCCAACGTTTCCAGCACATAAAAGTCTCTCTTGGCAGCAGAAAAATGAAAGACTTTTGTCTCCCTGCAAAGCCCAATGGGATATTGGTCCTTAGCTCTCCAGGGCTTAATCCATTCCACAGTTCTGGTTCCCAGTGAGTCTGGGCTGCATCCCTGGGGAAGAGGTGGCTGCATATCCATGACCGCATCCGTGGCTTTGTGCTGGTGGAGAGACAAAAGCTCCCTCATACTTCCCGAGTGAATCTGCACCTGCACAATTGATGCATTCCCATTTCCATTCCCAAAATGCCCACCCCTTGCACATCATCCTGGTCCTTGCTCACCAGGCAGCCGAGGAAGCTGCTGAAGGCTCTCCAGAGCACGTGCACACCCTGCTGCCTCATTTGCAGCTCCCTGGCTCTTTGCAGAGGGAAACTCTCCTGATTCCCCAGCGTTTGTGGCTTGGCCAAAGAGTAAAAATCGTAGTTTATGCTCCTCTTGGTGGCTCAAGCTTTGAGCTGTTGTGATTTTCAGGTGTGCCCCATGTCTTGGAGTCACTGATGACAAGGYTGGGTGACTGTAATTACCTTTTTGGCATTAACATTTTCCAGCAGCGGTTTCGGGAAATTCGAAGGAGGCGTAAACGAATAAAGGTGACAACTGCATTATTGTAAATAAACTTGCTGTGAAAGGCCCACTGCATGTTTTATGCCTTCAGTATTGGTGTTCTTTCCCAGCCAGGGATATTTTACCCCACGATATTTACTGCTTCTCTTTCAGTATGAGTAGTTCTTAGGTTGGTTGCTGCTAATGTTTATATATTCTCATTTTGAAGCAAGGCATTTATCAGATAAAGGCATAGACACCTGGCCTGATTCTGTTATGATTAAAGCAAAAATTAGGCTAAATGATGTATTTTTAATAACAGAGCAAAATTTGGAAGCAAYTGAATGGGCTAAGAAAGTATTCAGAGGAAAATTAATACTTTCAAGGGAAAAATAATATCTTAAATTTAAATCTCCAGAAGCTAGGAATTATTTTATATATAACCTATAAAATAGACYCATAAAACTGCTTTTCAGGTGATAATACATTTTCCAAGAACATAGTAGAATTCAGAATGGGCTGGACTCTTTGCAAAAAAATTATAATTTCCAAATTTTTGTTAGGCAGTTTTTTGTTATAGTGACTTTCAATTAAAAATTAAATATATTCTTTTAAGCCTCAGCAGCACACATATGTTCATAGTCCTTAGCTCCAGCTACCAGGTACCTTTCCTCACCTGTGTGATCAAAGATGAGCATTTCTGAACTATAAAGGTGCCAAACTCTGCCTTCATTGCAGCACCCRGATCAGTGCAGATGCTGAACCTTTCCTGCATAAAACTCTGAAAATGTCGTTGATTGAGACACTCAGTGTCTTCTTGCACCCAAAGCTGTCAGTCTGGGACCTGCAAATTTACCTTTWAATGTTTAGCTATCAAAATTTTTAAAGGGATTGAATGGTTTTTCCAGTTTAAAAATGCTTTGTGCAAAATAAATATCATAACATCTCATCAGCAAGGATGGTTTCTCTTTGCATTTCCATTCAAAGGTCAGCAGCCAMCACAGGCTCATCACTCTCCTGTTTTCCTGCAAAGCTGTGCTGAATTGTGCTTTAAATTATCCCATCTTAAAAATGGYGTTCCTTTTTTATCAGTTGAAAAACCTTTACAAGCCTCATAAGAGTCCTTGAAGCAGTTACCTTTGAACAATTACGCTGGATTGTTATAAATTTTCCATATTGTTTTTATTGCCTCTCTGAAGCGATCCGGGATTTTATATCCCTACTTTTTTCCTAGGGTCTGGTTCTCCTGACAGATGCTTGCTTACATCTCCCAGGAACTCTAATGAGAGCCAGGCATATGTCTGGTTTCCAGCCTAGACCTCCTTATGCTCATATTGCATTTATTCCTTTTTTCTTCCCAACCCTTGCGTGAAGTTAAGGGAGAGAACTGGGGCAGCCGTTCCGTTCCGTCCCGAGCTGTGCCTTTCCTTCYCTGCTCCTTTTTCTGAAGTCTCACCTTCAGCGAATTGCAAATCAGTGACACCAGTTTGTACCTAACTCCTGAAAGAGCGTTTCCTAACGTTTTAAAAATTTGAATTGATGGCAATAAGCTGAGATTGCACTTAGGGATTGGATGYAGAATTCATCTCCACTCATCGGGAGTGGAAAGGTTCTGTTTTTATATATTTCCTCGTACCTACTGCTTTCTGCTTGCTTTGCCTTTCCACTCCCATCCAAGCATTAAGCAGGTAATTTGTGTACCTGTAGCAAGTCTAAGGCATTGTGGATTTTTTGCTGTTCCCAGGTGAGGACRCAGGAAACAGAGGTTCCCTCTGCATCTCTCCTGCACACTTGAGCAGATGAGACAAAGCAGGTTACCTCTGTGTCATTTGGACTTGTCTCCTTGACGTGCAGGTAGAAATTTATTCTCCTGCCAGTTTCTCCAGCGTTTTGCTTGTGACTGGAGCCTCTGGGCGTGTAATTCTACAGAACCAAAAAAAAYCTACCTGTGAGAGCTGGAAAAAATTGCTGTGATGGAGCTGATCCACAGGAAAAGTTCAGTGGTTGTGCAGGCAGCGTGTGGGAGAGCTCATTTGATACGTGGGTGTCTCYTGAGACCTGGTTCTGTGGTTTAATCCTACCTTTATCTCTCTTCTAAGTGCCTCTGATATTATAGTAGTTGCAAGAAATCTAATTAGCTAATGCTCCTACACGGTGTTCAGATCCTCAGATAAAAGCCTGCCTCCAGGCCTGCAGAAAGTGCCAAGGAAGAGTTTGTAAACTTTTGTGGTGCAGGGTGTCTCAGATTGAGGTGGTTTATAATGAAGGGGTGACTTCCAGCGCTCATTTTTATGTGTTTGCTTATTAAAAGGAGTAAATAGCTGCTAATTAGTGCGGGCTGTTCATTTTTGCTGTSTTAAAAACCCTTGTTTATGTGATCTGGGTTGTTGAGAATGTCAAGAACTGCTTCTAAGTCAGATCTATTTAAAGAATAGTATGCACTAACCTATTCAAGGCTGGCTTTGAGTATCAGCTCAAAAACATCAAGCTAAAAAATCCCTTATAATAAAGAAAAGGTAGGAAAAAATCATCGCTTATTTTTCACTTCTGTGTATCTGAGTTCAAATCCTGTCTGAGCACAAAACCAAACAACATTTTGCTGCTCAGCACTGGGGAGGTTGTTCATTCTCTGTGCTTGGAACTTTCTCCTCCAAAGCCTTGACACAGCCCTGATGAGAGACTTGCCTGCTTGGCTGTAGTGCTCGCTCCCATTAATGCAAAAAATCGTTCAGAAACTGGATGGAAAATGCAAAGCTCCTGTGCTTCTTAAATCCCCTAATCCTATTTTGAAGACTTAAATGGTGAATAGGCTTCAGCCTGGTGGTGTGTAAGAGTGAATTTCACTGGAGGTGAGTTAAAAGTCTCATCAGAAACACAACAGGCTGGACTTAGTCTCTGCAATTCCCTACCATTCATTAAGGTTATCCCATTCTGGAATGGAGAAGGGAGTTGCCCAATTTCCACAGCTTTTTTGGAAATGCTGGATCATCCAACTATATTCACAAAGTATTTGATGTTGACACACTAAAAATGTTCTTATAAGAGGTGCCACAAGTGTCATGAAAGACTGACAGCTTCATAAATTGAACAACTTGCAGAATAAGAGAGAAAATTACCATGTCAGTATCAGTTGTAACCAAAAACAACAGGTGAATATTCTGGACRGATAAAGCCATCAGAAAGCTCAGCTTTCACTGTTTGTTTGTGTCTGGGATTGCACAGTCGGCTTGGGAAATGCCTCTGACCTGGAATTCTTCATCTGTTTACCTGGCTGTGGAGCGTGATGAGGGAAAACTTTAAGTTTAATCAGCAATATCTCACGCAGGCGTTCCATGGCCGAACTGGAGTGGTGGTGCTTAAACTCTGTCATTTACTTGCTCTTTGATCTCTGCTTGGGCAGTCCAATAAGAGGAGATCCTTCCTGCTGTCAGTGGGCAGACTCCCAACTCAAATGCACGGAGCAGGCACTTGGTAGCATTGGATTTCATGGTGTACGTGGCAGCACAAGACAGGAAATCAGGTGTAAGGCATTCTCATCCTTTATTTTCAATTTAGTCAGTGTGTGACCCTGGGTAAGCCATTCGACCTTCTTGAGCTCCCTGCCCTCTACAAAACAGTGTCAGCATGGCTTGGATCGTAAACAACGATGCTTTTCATACCTGCAAGTGCTACACCTTTGATAATCATCTATAAATTACATTAATATGGATCATATTTGAATTAGAACCTTAGCAATGAAAAGTCAGCATCAGCACCAGGAACCGCCTGTTCTCCAATCCCCCTCTTTTTTATTTATATGCACTGGATTTATCAAGCACCTTCAGGTAAGACAGAAATGCTGAAATGCACAAATGCCTCTTAATACACCCTCCAGCTCTGCTTGCATTGCTGCTTCCTGCTGAATAGAAAAAAATGAGGTGTCTGTGGACATTTTATACGTGCTCTATGCTCCTGATTTTCCCTTGTTCCACACTATTTATACAATCACAGAGCWTTTGATGAGAATGTGTCAATCTTACACCAGGGTAATGGACATTCCATTACTTCATCTCTGCAGACATTGTTGGAAACTGGAGGTGTAAAATCTGATTCATTACCCAGGTTCCTGGAAGGGAACAGGACATTCATTAATCGTAACTTGCCTTGTTAAATTTTGTTGCTCGTTGTCTTCTCCGTTTCTTTAATCATATTTGTGCTTCCCATTCAGAAGATCCGCACGAGCCCTCTCAGACAGTGATATGTACCTGTGGAACCTGGGCTTTATGCAAAACAGGTTTTGCTGTCAAAACACTTGGAGAATAGGATTTTTTCCTGCTTTGCAGCTCGCATGTTCGCTGATGGAAATGATTCTGCAGAAGGTACCCCATATACCACATCCACATRTGGTGTAAACACAAGCTCCTGGTGGGAATCATCAAATAGGTTCCACRTTAGATACTTCTTGAGGAATCTGATACTACCAGTAGAAAAGGGGGAGGATATCACTTTTCCATATTTTACCACAGCCAATGGAAAAAAACAGCACAAAAAAAGGGTAACAGAAGAACTAATCTAAGGGATGGTGATGTGTTCTGCAGTTCCGAGTGGTTCAACGTTGTATCAGGCTGTTTGTTGCAAAACATTCCTGTTCTGTAGCATTTCAGAGAYTCCCAGTTCTCTCCCTGATGCCTGGGTTTGCAATCAGCTACTCTGTAAGTGTGCAACAACAAACCAGAAAGCACTTTCCTTTGGAACTGTTGACACGTGAGTTTGAAATCAAAATAGACTCAATGGAAATTAAGCTGTTTGGGATTTTTTTTTTTTTTTTTAACCAGGCAGACCCACTGCATCATCATTATTTTCAAGAGGAAAAGCCCTCTTGCAATGTCAYGGCTTTTTACTGGAATTATTTTTTTCCAGGTCGCTCAGTTTTAGCCTGGGATGAGCATGGGAGAACATAAATTTTTACTGAGCATGAGTCAACTGCATTTCTTGTCCAGGAGCTGGCATCAAAGATGTTTGAATGTAAAGGTAATCTCAGTGCCCGAGGCTCCTGTGTAGTTTTTGTACTTTGAGTGCTTATCACTCCTCTGCCCTAAAGCTCCCGACTAATACYGAGTGAAAGGCTGAAACACAGCTCCGAGGGCAGGGAGGGGAACTGCCTGTAGGAACATGGGAAATTTAGACACACAACTGCCTGGAGCAGAGGAGAACCTTAGAGCAAAGGTTCAAAGGCCTGAGAGGTACCAGTGGGAAGGTTTAAATCGATACACGCCCTTGAAGATGTGTGTTTTTAGGCTGGGGTCTGCTCGTCTGTCTGTGCAGTGGTAATAATCAAAACCCAGTCTGACACCCCCTCGCAGTTGTTTAATGTGCCTGGAAACAAAGCTCAGTGGGATTTGTACAATTTTAAGTCAGTACCTGCCATCAGTGTCGCTCTGAACGTTCACGATTTCCTCGGGAATTTCAATCTCAGTGATTATTTTCGTAGGAGCATCCTCTGCTGCGGTTGTGGGATGGCAGGAGGATTGTGACTTCCCCTTATAAAATGATTTTTTTGAGGTCTTATGTTTACAGAGGAAACTCAGAGAAATCTCCCCAAGAATTTGAAGGATGAATTTCAAGAGAGGAGAACTTGCGGAGTTCTTTTTGTTTCCTTCCGTGCCCTGAGATTAGGGATCCCAGATCATTGTGTTTTGAACAGTTGCAATTAGCAATTTTATGAAAAGATGTCTGTGGGGTTTGGGTGCATCTATTTTAGACCACCCCCTGTGAAACACTTTACAAGAACATGTGCACTCATGCCATGATTTCAATTTTATTAGAAAAATAGCAATACCAGAAGAAAATCTCTTGCCTAAGGCGTATTCCATATGTTACTGCTCAGTGCTTTATTTTTCAGGCCTGCAAGAGACAAATGCACTTATTCCATTAATAAAGCCAGTGACTTAAAGTGCAGTTCTACCCTGGAAAGAAAGAGAAATGTGAGGTTCTGAGTTGGTTTTCCATCAATAGCTCCTACATTAAATTTGTTCAGATTACAAATGAAAAGGTGGTGTTATTTTTCAGGCTGTGAGCCCGTGGGCCTGAGCCTTGCCTGTGAAAGCAGCCTTTTTCTTTCATTCCCATATGGAAATCACAATGCAGGCAGCACGGATCAGCCCTCGTGCTTCACTCTGCCTCTGCAAGGTGACTTCACGTTTTTATAAGGTTCATGTTGTTTACTGCCGCTACAAAACCTCTTTTTACATGTATATAGAGGGCAAATCCTAATAATTGAAATATACTCTGAGTGCTGGGCTGGGGGAATACCAATAGAATTTCTCTGGTTTTCTCCGGGCTCCGCTAAAAGGCCCGAATAAGCGTCTATTTTCAAATGAATTCCAAAGTATTGGAGAGTTGTTGAGGGCTAATGTGGAAAGTTATCATTTTGAGGGGGGAAGAAGGAGTAAAAGCAGGTGTTAGGGGCGTTTTCTGCATCACTCGCAGTAGAATCTTTTTAAAAATCGCTGATGTAACGGGATTAGGGGGGCAAAGGTTCTTAAAAATTAGTAAAATTGGATTGAGAGAGCAGATTGGTAGTGAAAGACTAAATTAGATGACAACTAAAAGCATACTTCAGTAGCTGGATTTCCACTAGCTAATGGAGCYAGTCCTTGAGTCCAGCCCTGGTCCTCAGGTACATCTGCTCAGAGCTAGGGTGGGCATCTGATTTTTCCACCCCCAGCTGAAGTTCTCAATCCGGTGTTCATTTTGAGAGGGATTTTTTTTTTGCGATGCTTTCCACTTTTCAATAACAACAATCACACGTTTGAAATGGTCTCACTTTTGTTGTTTTTCATATGCTGAAGGGATGGCCTTCAAATTTCGTAGTCGGGGGTAACGCGTCCTCGCAGCCTATGACACAAAATGAAGTCAGCAATGACCTCGTGCGCTGACCGCGCTGCTGTGGGTGGCTCAGTGTCACAGCACAGCGCTCTGGGGTTATGGCAGGGCTGGCACACCTTCTGCACGTCAACTGCATGGCAGCTCTGCTCCATGCMGTGCAGCTGCACTGTTCGTATTTATTCGATTTAGTGGTTCTCTGTGTGGAAAATGAGCTCCCGCTCTCCCCGCTGATGACAGAAACAACAGGTCTCTGAGATGGTGATAAATTTTCGGCTCCACGTGCACATAGGTAATGCCTGGACCTTGAGCAGTGTGATCCAAACAAAATCAGGGCTCTCCTAGCGATTTATGATGTGAATTTTTCCCTTTCTTCTCCCTGTAACAAACCCTTCTGGGGTATAAACTCTGTAATAATGCATTAGTATGACAGCACAGCAGAGCTCCTAGCTTTTCTCTCGAGGCTGCTATTTCTGCTAACAATAATGATATGGTCCAACCTCTGATCTCGTTTGGGTTGCCTTATCACCTCTGTGTTAGCTCAAAATGTGCCCACACCGACGTGGCTGCATTTGCATTAAGCTCAGCCCTGTGAGCATTAAAGCAGAGCATGCAGTGGGTGCACATTACAGTTTGTGTGATGTTTCCTGCCGCGGGGGATCCTGCTGAGAGCTCCTCAGCATCCCCAGCTGCCAGTGCACAGGGACACGGGGGCTGGAGCAGGGGAGTGCAGACCCAGTGATCGATGGGGACAAGGGACTATCATTTTGAGGGAGCTTAAGGTACTAAGGGCCTGACCTGATTTTCAAGCACAGCAAGGCAGACTCAGAGCTGGCCCTGAATTATGTCTGCATGAAAGTTCTGTCTCTGAGAGAAGACTTAGTACCCGATGACCAGTCTTGTCCCCTTTATTATCAGTAACACGAGCTGTGTCGGCCCTAAAGGACACGAGATTGAGAGCATCAGTGTCTTGCTTGCAGAAATACGTGTGGGATTTTGTAGAAAGATCTGTGAGACTCGGTAATTTGTCTCTCCCCCTGGTATATGCCAAGTGTGAGGGTGTCTGCTGCTCACAAAAAAAAATAAATGTATAATTGCACGATCAGCTGGTGAAATCAAAGTGAAATTGCTGGCAGCCTTCTTCCTGCCCTCCCTGTGTTTTTCTAGCATTAACATTCCAGCTTTGTCACCTTTGATCAGGGGGAGATAAATCCTTCCTTTTGTAAGGAGCAGAAACACTTTCCCTCGGTACATAGAATAATGGCCTCTTCTGTATATTATTCATATTCCTCTCTTTGTACTTGTCATTTCTCTCTATCCTTGGTTGTTGTATACCCCATAACTCTTGGCCGTTTTATCTGAGACCTTTCAAATAAGGAGGTGGATGGCTTAGGAGACAGGGAGAGGTTTGCTAAGGCATTAAATAGAGTGGCACATTTAATGTGCAAGCCCTGTAGCACCAGCCTGCCGAGCAGCCTCATCAGCTTCCCGAACATCCCTCACAGCAACGGCCTTGGTACTCCAACAAGAGGAAACCCGTAACCCGAGTTTTYCTCACCCATTTCTAGAGGTACTTTGCAGAGTAGCCTAGAAATGGAGCCCACACTGCTTGTCTTCGGCCCAAAATAGAATGTGCAGCAGCTCTGCCAGCCCTGAGCACCTGAGAGGAAGTGGCATTAGAAGGGAGGATGTATAGTCATATACATAATCATATATATTAGTGCTCTTTTTGCTCAGTGTCTGCTGTTCGAGCCATTCCAGTGTACTCCTGACGTTTCCAACCTCGTCTCCAGAGCCTGACTCATCTCCTGAGATGGCTTGAACTATAAACAGGAATTACAGGGCAGGTTGGAGGAGTTCCCAGGGCAGGGCTGAGGTTCTGCAGCAGCACTTGCAGTGGGGTTGCAGGGGATGCTCCCTGTGCTGTCCATGCACGTTCTTGTCCACCCGGCATTCCCTTTGGAATGTTCTTAGCCTGATACAGGAGATGCTGGGAGTAGCTGCTTCGGCACTTTCAGAAAGCAAATCCTTTGTTGCTGCTGGAGCCTGTGCAGCCCTAAATCAGGTGCTTGTGTTGGGCCCTGTCATTTGCTGTTTAGGTCTGGAGAGTTTCTGCCGCATCAAGCTGAAACAAAATGATTTCCATCCCTGCAGTTAGGGGCTGGCTGGAGCTGGATGAATTGAAATGACTTTTGGGGAGAGTCATCGAGGGGGAAAAAAGAGATTCCCCAGGAGATGATAAAGGGAATGTGACTTATGCTGATCTGGAACCCTCACAAAGAGTAACAATGAACGCAATGAGAGTTACGAATGTATTGATCTATTTTATCTTGTAGGTGTTTCTTCTTGTTTTAGGTATATCATGACCTTAATATCTGCATCCAGGAACAGGCTGTTGCCTCTGGCTTTCACGGACAGCTGGTTTTCTTTTGATACATCCCAGAATCTTCCTGCTGATTCCTGCAATATGTCAAAGGAGCTCAGCAGTTTGTTGCCCTCTCCAGACTTCACTCTGTTCACTGTAGCTTCAAGAGTCCCCTGTTCTCTTGAAGTACAGGCACAGCCACAGAAAAAATTTTAAAAAGGGTCCTTAAAATGTGCTGTTGAAATGGCTGATGATAACCCACGGGAACTGTTGCTCTTGGTCATGTGGATGTTGAGATAATATTGATGATCTGAACGGGCCTGGCAAATTAAAGATGTAAAACCTGGTCTGTGGTKTCTAATATGCAGATATCTGCCCCTCGCTCCTAGGACAACCCCACCTCCATGAAAAGCCTTTCAGCCTTCTCAAAAGGGCAAACGGTGCCTGATTTAAAAAAATGTCAGGTCATGTGTTTATTTTGATTGCAGTTCTTTTCCCTTTCTTTCTTGCTCCTGAGTTTCTATAGGAAAAGCCCTTTCTTTGGTAGGCTGTAATTAGTAAGGGTAAACCCCACCAGCTTTTGAAGAATTTCTTAATGATTAGAAAAGTGTGTCTGTCTCTCTACACTCTCCCTTTTGGAAATAAGAAAGAGAAATATTTGTTTAAGTTACAAAAGAAGCAGCAGGAGGATGAGAGGGGTTTTCTGCGTTACTTGAGCCCCCTGGGCCACATCCCATCCGTGATTTCTTCGCGTTGCTTTCTCTCTTCTGAGCCGCAGGAGCTCCCATCACATGCCCTGCCTGTGATAGTGCCCACTGGCTCTGGCAGGCCGGGCAGTGACCCCATGGACACCCCTGTGGGCTGGATGGATCTCATCCAAGGCCCTGGAGGTCAGCAGGGGTATTTCTGCCGATTTACTGAAGGCTCAGGGGCTTCAGATCTGTGCCTAAAAACACAAACTACCAGCAACTGCCTCGGGGCACAAGGATTTGTGCTGTTGCTGGATAAACTCAAAGCATGAAAGAGCCCAATTTGGAGGCTGTAGTACAGATCAGTGCCAGCATTTACTAGATTAAGACTCCATTCTGTGATAAAAGCTATCAGTTCTGCCTGCTCTATCCCCCCAGACCATCTTGGTGGGATTTCCATCACGCTCCTGCATGCAGATTGCATCACAAGGTGTGCTTGTTCTGACACAAAGTCGAGATCACCAGCAGTGTTAACGTGCCTTAAAGTGGCCATAAACAAGCGTGAGGGTCGTGATGAGCAGAGTAAGAACTGCACCAGACACTGGAGTCATGAAGGAAGCACGTGGCCATAATTCTTGTTCTGCACTTATCTGAGCAGTCTTTCCGCTTTGTTGATCRCAGTTTTGGCTCTCGTCTATGCCAAAAAGTTGCCCCTGGTTGGTGCTGAGCACTTCAAAGAGAGGGAGAGGAGACAGGACTAGCTGGATGGAGGCACAAGTTATTGCAGCACCCGCAGGGTCAGCGAAGCCCTGCTGGCTGCAGGGAGCTCTCTCCAGGGCTGTGCTGAAATGCTCCATCCTTGAGTCAAYGTAAGTCAGACTAATGAGATTAGAAATGAGACAGAGCCGCGTCCTGGGGGTGAACCACCTGATAATCAGTGTTTTCTTGAATTCTTGGACGAGTACCTAGCAGAGGTACATTTGAAACAATTATCTGAGTGAGCGGCTCCTCTCTTTCTCAGTGTTTTAAGGACGCTCACCCCTACCCCTTTCCAGCAGTTGATCTCAGCAAAAATATTTCTCYAAGTGGAAAAGGAAACACAACCCTYGCAGCTTCATGGCTGATGGCAAAACTGTATTCATGGCAGCTGCTGAGGGGGGAGCGCGGATGGGATTAAAAACACAAAGGGACTGCATGGGAAGATTACTTCAGGAAGTCACTTGGGGTCTAAGTAATAATCCTAATAACCACTGCAAACAGTAAGTATTTTCTTCAGCACTGCTACTGCTCTGCCAGCTGGGGGAATGTCACAAATATGCAGCTTAGAGATTTTTTTGGTAATAATAGAAACTGCATGTAGTAGGGAATATAATCTCAAAGCATTTACTTATCTAAAAAGTGTCTCTGCTCCTATAAAATAGATCCGTGGAGGCAATGAGCTGGTATTTAGCATGTGCAGCTGAATCTGTGCTCTGGATTCACCCTGGTAGGATTTTTGTTTACACAACACCCATCTCTGCCTGTTCTGCCTCTCTCAGCAGGGATGTGTTGGTGTGAGAAAGATGCTTATTCCAGCTCACTTGGAGACAGCAAAGCAGACATGGGCCTCCAATGTCTCCCCATGTAAGGAATTTATAAATGARTGTTCACCCAGATGGTGATCCCATAGCAAAGACTTTCCAGGGATTTTACCTGGATGTGATTATGCATCAACTCCTTTCATTCCTTGCGGAGTCCCTGAGATGGATCTTTYGCTCATACCCATTAGTTAGTTTGAGTTTCAAATTAGAAAAGAGCTTTTCCACTCATTCCCTCTTTAAGGAAATGGAAAGGGTGAATAAGTCATTGGAAAACTGCACACTCAGGCTGTCCACGTGCCAGCTAAGCTCAAGCATCTCAAATGCTTGGGATGAGGAGGACAGAGGTTTTAAAGCACTGCTGCAAACACCTCTCAGGCACTGGAAGACTTTGGTCTTCTCTGTAATTCCCTTGCATTTTCTTGTGAACCTGGATATTTTGCTGATTCCATGAGTACCAGGTGAAGGGCAATGAAAAGAGAGCTGAAAATATTATCCTTGTGTCCTGTCTCAAATTACATTTCCCACCTGCTGATCAATGTGTAAACTCTGAGAAGAAGATCCTTCTGCACCATCCCGGGACAGTGTTTATCAGGAGGGGATCTCCATCCTTCCTGATAGGAATGGATTTTTCCATTCTGAGAAGCCAAGCTCAAGTGTCGCAAGAAGAAAAATGAAGGGATTCCTGTTGTTATTCTTCTGCTTTCAGTTTTCCCTCTTCCTCRTTTCTTAATAGCTGTGAGAATTCATTCCAAATGGCTCTGGGAGCTGAGGCTTAAAAAACCCATAAATATCTAACTCCTGCAATACTTCATGGAAAATTGTGGGACTTGGTGACAACTGCCGTGACCAAAGAAATTCTTGAGGCTGTGGATTTGGGGGGTTAGGAAGAGGCAGGCGTGTGTTGAACCGGAGATATTTGATGCATGATTTTTCCTTCTCCCACCTTGGCCCATCTTGTCTCCTGTCTCTGTTGCTGCTCTGATAATTTGAGCTCAGTCTCAGTGGTTTTGCCACCTAAGTGGCCTCAGAAAAGCAATCGGCCAGGACAGAGAACTTGGGGCAGCAGTGCAAGAACTCCTTGAGTTCTGAGCCTGCTTCAGGTGGGAATGCTGCCCTGGAGCAGTGGATCTGAGAAACCCTGGCTCGTATCTGGGCTGGCGTGGTTGTTGCTCTGAGAGCAGGAGGAGCCGAGTGAAATGCAGGAGCAGCTCAGTGACAGCTGCTGGGCACGTCAGGAGTTTGCAGTGTTTATCTTTGCTGCAGGCAGAATGTTAGCAGGTTGTAAATTCAGATTAGGTTTCCTCGCAGCTTGGAAGACAAGTCCAGATTCTCTGTGTTGTGTAGTTCCCTCCTGCTTTCATTTATAGATTTTGGGGGATTTTTCCCCCCTCCTGCCTTTCCTAACCCCTTAACTGGTGCTATTAAAATTCAGTGCTGGAGAAAGCAGTTTTGCCATGAGATCTATCAGGAGGTTCAATGACTGTGCCTTGARTGGGGGTATCCAAACTTCACAGAAACCATCTCTTTTTCCTTTTCTTTGAATATCAATATTTTAATCTCCCAATGCAGTGGGATACTTGACACCTCAACAGGACTGGCRATGTTAACAAAGAGTTAACCACAGATATCAGCCCAAACCAAAGAACTCTTGTCACTGGAACATCCCAAAATACATCGAATTTCTTTTTTAGAAAAAAAAAAAGTCTAAAATACAGCTGACAGCATCTACCTCGTGCCTTGCAGCTGAGCTCTTCAAAGCTTCCTAAGGGATATGAAGCACCTATTCCTATTGAAATAGAAGGCAGCTGATTTTCCAAGGGTCTCAGGGAATTTCAGTTATGTAAGAAACACTACAAAAGGACAGCCCTTGAGTTATTTTAGATCCCAGGACTCCTCCCCGGACAATGGAGAGAATTTGTATAATTTTGATGGACAGCGAAGTCGCCAAAATATGCGATTTTGGGGAAGCTGAATTTAGCCCAATTTGCCTGACAGAGGAGGTTTCAGAAATAGTGAAATCTGCCTCAGCTGCTCCTTATATTCAAGCAGCTTAAGCATTCTGGCTTGGAGATTCTTAAGGATTTTATTACTGCATTTTCAAAGTAAAATATTTCCATTTGTTTTGTTTTGACGTGTCATTTTTTTCCAAAGTCATTTTGAATAGACCAACATTCTGGTCTATTGGAAGTGAAAGGAAAATTGGAAGGAGCGAAGAGCAAGARCTGTATACCTGGAGTTCAGCTGTTGTGACATTTTAAAGGCTGTTTACTCTTTTTCTACAAAAGTGGTTTCCTGAAGGCCTTTTCTGGATACACCACGAGAGAGAAAACGCCTGAAGGAGAAGGGATGCTCTGAGGAGCAAGGGCTTTGCTTTTACTGATGATTCGTGCATGGATGGCCCTTTGGAGTAGCCCTCTTAGTGGGAAGCAAATCTGAAATGCTGCTATTGGCAGTAATTTATTACCTAATAAACCCAGTACCTAAATTCCCCAGTTGAGAGAGRGCTCTCTTTTCCTGCTTGCCTGGGCTTGTGGCTTGTAAATGAGCACCTCTGTAGCAAAGAGGTGGCCACGCAGAGCTCTGGTGGACATCTGCTTGCTAGAGTAGGATGGATCAAACAGGAATCCTATGGCTGGTGTGGAGTGGTGCAGGAGGCTGGATTTCATACCTGATCCCCATATTCCCTGAGCTGAGCCACAGCTCCTCAATCACACTTCCCCTGTCCGTGTGTTTTGCAAATTAAAGGGTCRTCTCTGAAAGGCTGACACAGCTAAACCAGGTCATCTTCTGTTCCACTTTTGGCTTCTCAGCTTTTAATGAGTAATGTTTTGCAGGCAGGTGTCTGTCCCCTTCCTTCAGAGCTGCAGGGACATCTAGAAACTCATTTCATATAAAAAGATGAAAGGGAAAAATGTTTACTTAATAAAGCAAGTCTTGCTCGGTTGCTGTGGTCAGTCTCTTGCCTGGGTTTTATGGGTTCCTGCAGCTGGCTTTAATCTCCGGATTTACTCTGGGAACAAAGGAGGAGAGCAGTGAACATAAATCACGGCAGGAAGAAGCTGAAATTTTTCTGGCAGAACTCACGAAGTTTTGAGACTCATTGTAAAGCGCAGTCCAGAAAG
Source organism: Amblyornis subalaris (assembly GCA_018881555.1). Taxonomy (NCBI): domain Eukaryota; kingdom Metazoa; phylum Chordata; class Aves; order Passeriformes; family Ptilonorhynchidae; genus Amblyornis; species Amblyornis subalaris. The sequence continues at coordinate 4,550,520 of JACAXG010000023.1, read as the reverse complement.
AAGCCACCAGGAGAGCTTCCCTGGGCTCCAGGAGATCCAGTGAAGGAATTCCTTACAACCTGACCTTTACAGTCGGGAATATCAAGGGCTTCTCTTAGTCTGGGCAGCTACGGGAGGGTCAGCAAAAGGTAGCGAGAAACGTTCAGGCTCCAGAGAAGACTGACCAAAAGAGGTCAGTATTTGTTAAGTTGAAACATCAACTTGACAGAGACGAGGAGAAGAGGATTTACATGTGGAGCCGCGGAGGATCGGGCAGGAGCATCCTCTGGGAAGGGTGGGGCAGGAGCATCCCCTGGGGAGGATGGGGCAGGAGCATCCCCTGGGTAGGATCGGGGCGGGAGCATCCTCTGGGAAGGATTTATGTTTTGAATACTTGCTAAGGAATAGTCTCCCGACACGGCACAGCAGCTTGGACAGCAGATGTGAGCTGAGGAGACTGCACCGAGCACTGGGCACGGCTCTGAACCCAGCCTGCTCCCGGATCAAAGGGCAGCCTGCCGGAGCCGGGAATAGCATGGCATTTATCAGGAGCACAGACCATGCAGGGCTGGGAATAACCCGCTGGAAACAAACAGCCTARCAGGAAACAGAGGGCTTAGAGTCTGGAAAACTATTCCAGATATTACGAAGCTCACTGACTACAGGAATTTGGTGTTGGTTTAGCTTTTTATTCTTTAGTGCAGCCTTGTCTACCCAAGCTGCTGTGTGAATTTTCTGCTGGAGAGCAGTTTGAGCCCAGGTGAGAGGTTCCTGCTGCTGCTGAGGGTGTGGCCCTGATCCCCCCTCCAGCCATCGCCTCTGCCCTTCCCAGGCACTGACACTGCTGCTTGCCTGATGCTGCAGTGACCTGCAGCATCCTCTGGTTAATTAATTAACCATCCTGTGGTTAATGCTGCCAGGGAGCCGGCTGGGGGGTGGTGCCAGGCTTAGGGGAATCAGGGACCTGCACAGCCAGGGGCTCCAGCTCAGCTTCCCGTGGTGTGAGCCTGCCTGGAGCATCAGCTTCTTCCTTTGCAGACACTCATCTCTAACACTGCACACCCAGGCAGTGCAGCTCCCCTTGGATCCCTGTTCTGAGTATGAATTCCTCTGGAATAAGAGAGGTGATGCTCTCCAGGATTAGCACACATCACCAAAATCATACATGTGAAGAACTGTTTGGAGCACTCAGCAGTCTGCCCTCTCTACCCCTTCCAAGGCCATAGCAGTTTTGCAAGATTAAAATTTAAATTTAAATAGGAAGCTGTAATTCGAGCTCCTTAAATCATAAGTCACATCTTCAGCTCTGGCTGTTGCTCATTCAATTGCCTTTTTGGTTGCTGTCTTTAATAGCTGTACAGTATTATGTATAAATACTGCTGACATTCCTTGTAATTTGAGGACAGTGAAATGGAACAGTTAGATTTTTATCTGCACTTGATCAGAATGTATTAATTAGAAGCATCATTCAAGTCTGACATGGTAGGGAGATGAGGTGCTAAATGGAAATCTTTGTATATAACTGAAAGCTTCGAGTTAAAAATTAAATATTTGCTTGGAGAACAGCGCATTGACGGGAGTACATTTGCTGTGAGATTGTGTAAATAAATAAATGCTTTTACTTAGTCTTGACAAAAATTAAGTAATGATTCCTAGGAAAGCTGCTGGAGACTTTCTGTAATGTCTTTGAGATGCTGCTTGCTCTGCACGCCAGCGAAATCTTTTAATTCTCCATTTGAGAGATTTAAAGAGAGACAGTTATTTTGAGACAAAGCTGAGGCAGAGATTTCCTGTGCTATGAATTAATAACCTTAGAAGTTCAAGCAAGAAAATCTTCCAGTGTTCTGGCTACCATGTGTTCAGAGAGCTCGAAACCCCCGTTCAGAGGGAGAGGTCCTTTATCCAGCGTGGGCTTGAGCTGACCTCTGCTGTTCCGTGCTGTTCCTAAGGATGGGCTCTGTTCCATCTTTCCATGGCAAGGTTTGCTTCTGTCAGATCAAARCCTGCTTAACTTTCAGCACACAGACAATCAACCCCCAGATAAATGAGCTGCTGCCCTCAGGTTTTGTGCATATTTAATTTCGGGCAATTTAGAATAACATTGGAGGGGAAGATTTGAACTCCACCTTGAGTGGAAATCCGAGCTGACAAGTTATGGCTTCTCCATTTGTTGTCACCCTACCCACCTAACCTTAAGTAAACAYAGTGAATGTATAAATACTGTGAGATTAGGGGAGTAATACAGGAGACTGTCAAGTCATTTGGCCTCCAGGCYCTCGGTCTTGGGGTTTATTGGGGTGGTATAACTTAAATTTTTTTATGTACAAAGTTGGCACTATTGATTTTAAAAAATTAATATTTAATCACAAGCATACAACAAGGTCAACAAATCTTTGGTAAGTAATTAAATAGACTTTTGCTTGCTAGCTCTCAAACACCAAGTAAATAAAAATTCAAGTGAAAACATTTGTAGCATATGTGTACAGATTGCTTTTGAAAATGTGTGGGGCTCAGTACTGTGTGACTTAATTCTGATTCATCCATTGACCTTGTTATGTAAAACTCAGTGCCCTTTTTAGAGGGAGAGTTGCAAATTGTGCTTCTGCATATTTATTTCGGAAGTTCAATCTTCTGGGTGCTCATACCCTAATTCCAGTCCTAAGTGCAATCACAACATTGATTTTCCTCACTAAACATAACCTACTTTACCCTGGGATGGAATTTTTTTTTTTTTTTAATGGGCTTTATATAATGGCATATGTGAAAACCACTCAACTTAATGCCCCATACTGTAGTTAATTAACAAAATGGCATTGTGGCCGTGGTCCTGTGGCAGTGTATTTGACCACTAACCTTGGCCATACAGAGTGTCCATCCTAATTAGCAGGAGCCCAGGTATTGACTATGTCAGGCTCCGTGGTGAAGAGTGCAATTTGCAGCTGCTGACAGAGTTGTAATTCTGTTGAAAATCCAAACATGGGAACCTCGTTTTGAGTGGTGTTTTGTCATTTCAGAGCCTGTCTCAAGGAACAGCTGAACAAAGTATGCAAACGATGAGTTTKTGCTTCTCTCCTGCTGCTAAATTGCAGTGTCCTAAAATACATCCAAACACCTCCTAAAACACAGGCTGCCATGGACATACWGCTGGGTTTACACAGATTCAAGATTGGCAGTAGTGTTCTATAAATTAACATTTATTTATTGTTCATTTATTTGAACTGTAATATACTGGAAAACTTAATGGGACTTAAAGCTTTAATGAACCTTCAGTAACGAATTTGATTCTTCCTTTGCCTYTTCTGTTTTCATTTCTGAGTAATTCAGCTGAAGGCACTAGAGATTCATCAGGTTACTTTTACAAGAGCAAGACAGGATTCTGTGAAGCTCCATGGTGTTTCATGTTACAAATGAGAGAATTAATCATTTATGCTTTTATACCGAGGAAAAAAAAGGTTTTCTTTTTCAATGCCTTAAATTAATTGTGTTTTGTCTCACTGTTGAAAACCTGCAAGAAGACAAGTGCTCTCAGTCATTCTTAACTACAGTTTTTGAGTGTTTTATTGGCTGAGGATGCAAAAAGACCAGTTTTGTAAAGAAACTCAGGTGCCAAATCCTCCTGAATGTCAAGGAGATAGCAACATCTTGTTAGATGATGATTTCTGCTCGGTAACTAACGTTTTGTGTTGCATAAATGTTTTAGAAAACTGTGATTTTTTTCATTCAGCCTCTTTCTTTGCTGTGGTGAAGCCAATCCCTGCTGGGAGAGGCTGTGCCGACCACACTGGGTGTGTGGAGTTCAGCAGCCCTTTCCCTTCTTCACCCAATRCTGAGGCCAAACAGGGCTGGGTACTACCAAGTGGCATCCTGCTCCCCACACCCTCATCATCCTTTTGTCCCTCCCTGTCTTCAGAAGAGAAAGGCTGCATAATTCTCTCTCATTCTCATTCCTGGTGCTTTGTGATAGAGCTGAGGATCAGCAGTTGAGCGTTCTGCACCCAAAGAACATCTTTGTACAAATGYGCTTTAATTAAGCAAGTGTTCTGTAATTAACCTTCCCTGCAGTTGTTGCTGGTGTTATTAGCATCACTTGGTAAATACAGTTAACTTTTCCACAGGGCATAACAACCAAGAGGGGCAGAAATTTGCATCCTGTAAGAACATCTCTGGGTTACAAAGTCTTGCCTTAACCAACAACTGTATTCCCTCCAGGCTGGAGATTTCAAGCAGGAATTTCCTTGGGAATCTGTAGTAAAGAGGAAATTGTCAGGCAGAGGAGCAACAATCTGTCCACTGATATCTGGAAGAACATCATATGGAATAAAAACGGGGTATTAAAAAGCCTCCAGTGAAGCATTTCTCTGTGCAACGATGAAGCAYAACTTTGTCTTGATAGAGATGAACAGAACCTTCCTGAGTCTTCTGTGTTGGGACAAGTTTCTCTTTGGAAAAAATTATTGCCTGAATAGAGAAAAGCGCTTTGAGTACAGGTTTTCCTACAGGTTCAGTTTTGATCCTAACTCCAGCCTGCTGTTGGCTGAACATGTAAAGGCACTGTCCAAAAAATRTGATGTGTTGCCATAGGTCTGCATCCACGATACCACTCTCTTATTTACCGATGGATTAGAGGTTATATCCAATACTTAGCTCAAAACTGATYTGTTGAGATTTCCGTGCCTGAGCTGCATTCAGAGATCCCAGCCCTGAGTGACTCTTGTAACCCTCTCACGATTGCTGTTTCCAACAGGGCRAAGGTGAAGAAAGGTGTGAACATCCTCGGTGCAAAGACAAGCGACCCCCGGCAGTGGGACGTGAAACAGGAGGTGGGCAATGGTGGGAAGCACTCCACCACAACAGTGATTTGTCAGAGGATAGCACCAGGTTCAAGGAACAGGTATGAGACCTCATATTCTCGGCACATTAAGCTCATTTATGTCCATGATACCATTCGTTGGTTGAGAGACTTAAGGCTCGTATTACCACTGCTCACAGCTATTAAACCTATAGCCTGGAAATCTGGAGACACYTGCATTAACTGTGGTACCATCTGCTGATCTGTAACAGGTAATAAAATTCATCAGTTCAGATTAAAAAAATAATAATAATAGAATAGACCTACATTGGGGCTGGGGGGTGGTGTCATTTTGGCATGAATATGAATATTCTTAATTTCAAAGGGTTTTACTGCACGCAGTGTTTTTGGCTTGATAGTTTTGACCTTGTTTCTCTGAACATATCCCAGCCTCTGTGGTTGGTTCATCAAGCAAGCAATGAATTCTTGCACAGTGAGCCACTCCAGAGGATGATTCAAACCTCCCAATGTCTGGCATGTAATACAGGAGAATCCCCTTTTGCAAAGAGCTGCTTCTTCCAGCACTGGCGGTTCCTTTGATGCCTGGGGAATGTCTGAGGCCAAGCTGTGCCCTCTGGGGAGCACTGGTATGAACTGGACTGCCAGTGCCTGCCTTCTGGTTGGTGTGTTTTTACTGGGATTTGCTCTGGCTGTCCCACAGACACAAATCAGGGCTTGCTCCATGAGCAGGATTGTGTTCCGTGGCACACAGTGAAGTTGTGTATTGCTGCTTTCAGGGGAAATTATTGTGCTCTTCCCAGGGGTCATCTTCATGAATTCTCACCACGCTGCTGTACATTAATCCATGCAGAGAATTTCCGCTGTACACACCCAAACAATGCTCACCCAGCTCCGTGATTATTGTTAGCCACAAGCCTGGGCTCACTGAAGAGTATCACAAAATCTTTGGTGGCTGCTGGGTTGGTTATTGCTTCCCCGTGCAGTTGGGTCGTGCTACCTTCAGGCACAGAAAACCTGAGCAGATTTTAACGTTTTGTATTCTGTGCCCAAATATTGGACATCTGTAAAGTGTAGAAATCTCTCTTGCCATGAGCAGCTCATGACAAGATTGATTGTCTGAGTCAATGTATTTCCACTTGATGAGGGATCTCTCCGTCTTTATCTCAACCCTGAGCCTTTCATTCTATTTTTTTCTCCCTGTCCTGCTGAGGGAGGGGGGAGATGGAGCTGCTTTAGTGAGCAGCTGGCATCCAGCCAGGGTCAACCCACCTCAGAACTGGTAAAGAGAAAGGAAAAATGGATCATTTGAGCCTGCCAGAAGTAAAAAACCAAAACAGTTTGAAAGGGAGGATGTAGCTTGAGAACAGCACGTAGGTCTGAGCAGATTTGCAAGTGCAGAACTATAATAGTCAGGTTATCAAACCTCAAATTAAATCTCCTCAATCCAATTTGCATGAAGTCTAATTAACCCATAAAAATATTTTTGGCACTAATTATGCAAATAAAACTCAATGTTTTAATTAATGCCTCTCTCATTTGGGTATGTAAATAGTTGCTGTCTTCTGAAGGCATGATGAGCCTTGGTTTGAATGAAATGTTTGTGCACAAGGAAGASCTGGATAGGGAAACCTGGGCACGTGTGTTCTGAGATCCCAGTGGGAAAGCACACGATGTAGTGGGCAGTACAGCACTGTCTGAGTGTCACTTGGAGCCCTCTGCACAGAGCACAAATACCCTATTAAGCTAATTTAATTTGGTGGAGGATTGCAGGTCCCCAATGGGATCTTTGTGTGCTGCCAGCAGCTCCTCCAGGCTGGTCGAGCAGTGTGGCTCATGGAGGTGATGTGCAGTTCTGTATGGAGCTCAGTGTGGGTGTGAGGGACAGTTCTGGGCTTCCAGCACCAGCACTGGCTCATCTTCCCTTGCAGCAAACGCAGCCAACTCAGAAATATGTTGGGTAATTTGTGTAGTAGAAGGTGTTTTCCACTTTGTTGGCATAGGAATCTCTCTGATGCACCTTGAAGAATCATTGCACTCCTTCCCCTTCTTCCCTAGAAGTGCCCATACTCAATAAAAATATTCATTTTTGTTTCCATGTTGCTTTTCCTTTCTTGCTCATTTGTCTATCATTAGTGTATGGCTATAATTACGTTGTAAGCACTTTGAAACAAGCAGTTTGAGTCTGAATGCAACAGCAGCTAATACACCTTTCACATTATATAAATAATAGAACACAAGAGGSAGATTTTAGATACATCACATCAGTAATTGTTTACCATTACCTTTTGAGAATTCAAGTGGGTCACGCTTTTTTACTTTTTTTAAGTAGTGCTTGATCTCTTTGAATCTGTGGTGCTAAAGCCAGGAGCCAGAGCTGGGCTTAGATTTATTCAAAAAGGCTTTGCAACTGTAGAAGTAACTGCAAACAGCTTGAAATCAGCAATGTTTGTGTGCCTCATAATGCAATTTCTGCTGAGATTCAAGTGGCTATTGATGAGGATAACAACAGTGCTGATTAGTGAAAACAAGGCTTAGACAACTGCTCAGTTCCTTGTTTTCTGTTGTTTCTGCTTCTGGAGGGAAGCAGCTAGGTTTGGTGTGTGTCCTCAGATAAAGAGATATTTTTGGTTTCTGCTGTAAGCAGTTCCACATCTCAGCATTGCCTCTGTTTGGTTGCAGGCTAAGGCTTGTGTGGTTGGTTTATGATGTACCACATCTCCCCTGGGAACAGCCTCAGTGGAAGGGCTCCTGTTTGCTGTGTGGTTTATTCTGGATTGCCACCCCAGAGAACGGGAGCTGTTCCAAGACACAGCAAGGAGTGTTTTTACCCTAAGTAATTTTTTATTTGGTTTTTTTTTTTAAATACAGCAAACCTCCACCTGCTGGCATGGTAGGATGTGGGGATGAGAAAGATTAAGGAGCAAGGAAAGTTAAGGGGAATTTCTTAAACTTTGGCTCGTCTGCCAAAGCACCAGAGCATCCTATAACTGCAGTGTCAGAAACTCAGACTGAGTCTGATCTAGGCCTAACTCCTCTTGCTCCTGCAATCCTGGGAGTGTCCTGGGACAAGCTGCCTTCAGTCTGCTCTTGGGCTGRCCTTTCTGCCTGTGGACGTGGCACTTTGTGGAGGAACGGAGTCACCCAGAGCCTTTGATTTCTGTCAGCCGGACGGAGAAACTGAGTGTGGGAGAACAGAGAGACGCTTAGAAAAACTGACATAATGGAGAACTGCTGTGATGGAGCACTTTATCCTCTTGGCCTTGAACCTTTTGAGAGGCCTGTGGGCTTACGGCTCTCCAGCCATCTGTCTGATAAAGAGGCAGACTCGGGAAGAGTGCTTCCAGATGTTGTGTTTGTGTTTCAGGCTGTGTCACAAGCACTTATTCCCTCTCGCCACATGTGCACGCGTTTGTTGGGGTTGGGGTTGTTGTGGCTGTTCTTTAACACTGTCTGGGCGTCGCTGCGTGCACGTGGGAACAGCTAATGATGTTCCCAGGCTGTGTTTGATATCATTAGGACGTGGAGGAAAGCAACAAAGCCGCTGCAATTCCGTGCAGATCCCGGCTCTGTCTGGTAGCACCATATGCTGCCGAGGGATGTCAGCGGAATGAATCCTCTTGTGGTTGAAAAACAAAAGGAAAGTGTGCATGTACAACATGCTTCAGGCTCGGAGAGGTGTGAGCCAYGTGGCGTGAGTCTGGCTGTACCAGCACACAGCCAGGCTGTGCCCGGGATACGGGCGCRGGGAAGAGCCGTCACACATCATGAGCAGGGTAGATGTTATTAATTATTTCAGAATCTGGGTCATCCTCCCCTGGCAGTTTTGGGTCAGAGTGGTTTGCAGAGCTCAGCAGAGTGGCAGTGGTGCCTGCCGACCTCGAAACCCTGCAGCCTGAGCAGGGAGCACGAGTCTCGCCAGGATTCAGAGGTTTAGTGTGCATGGGTCAGGATTTTTTCATGACAGTTGTTTATCCTTTTGACTGATAATTGAGGCAGGATCAGAGCTGAGATGGCACATGTCACTGCTGTAGATGCTTGGGTAGTTTTATAAGTCTTCAGGAGGTCACATCTGTGTCTGCAGAGACTGATCTGTGCAAACTGTAGAGATACTTTGGGAGGAAGACACCAGCAATGGATGTCTTACACCATTAAACCCTGAAACCATTTCCATTCGTTTATGAGAAATTCACATATGAGCAGGCATTATATATAGATATATGAACAAAAGGAGAGCTAAGGAGAGTCTCCATTCTTCATTGGATGTGGGGGGAAACAGCAACAAAGGATGAGGAAGAGGCTGAGGTACTTAATGCCTTCTTTGCCTCAGTCTCTCAATTGAGCTGAATGAAGCCCCTGTAATCCACGGGGAAATTGGAAAAAGGACCTGGGGGTGTTGTTGGTTGGCAGCTGGCTGAATATGAGCCAGTTGTGTGCTCAGGTAGGGCAAGAGGAAAGGGCCTCAAATTGCACCRRKAGAGGTTTAGATTGGCTGTGAGGAAAAAATTCACCACTGAAAGGGTTGTCAAGCAACTGGACCAGGCTGCCCAGGGAAGTGATGGAGTCACYGTCCCTTGGGATATTTAAAAGACATGTGAGTGTGGTGCTTGAGGCTGTGATGGACTCGATGATCTTAATTAAAAGTCTTTTCCAACCTAAACAAGTCCACGATTCTGGCCTTTTGTTTCAAGCATTGTGCAAATTTGGGTGCAGCTTTTTACGCTGCTGGCAGATTACTGGTGCAGCCCTCAGAGCTTCCAGGGTGAGTCATTCTTGTGATGTGCATCTGTCTGCTTCCAGTGACACCTGGGAATGTGTGTGTGGAGCTGTCAATAACTGCATCAGGAATAAAACACCTAAGCCTTTACCTGCTGCCTTAAAGATCCCTTCCCTCCACGCTTTCCCATCTGATTTCCCAAATAACTTATCTTYGCCTGCTGTCTTTGCACTGTAAGGTTTCTCTTTGTTAGGACGCCTGCTCCAGGTCAGATGAGGGCACAGATGTCTCCAGTGTACAGTGAGGGTGCCAAAGACACACTGGACATCTGCACATATGGACGAGGATCAGCCAGCTGTGCCTTGTAACGATGTCTTTTCTAGGGCACAGAAGACTGGGGTGAGAAGGTGGCTTCCCAAAGGAGCCTTTCATATGGCTCCTCTTTTGCTGCTTTGAATGTCAGGAGTGTTTATCAAAGCCCCGAGCCGGGAGGGAGGGAGGGAGGGTGAGCAATGTCTCTGGTGTCTCTCAGGAATAGCTGCTGCGGGAAGGAGGCGGACGCTCCGTTGTCTCTGTCTGCTGCAGTGTCTCTGTGAGTGTCTGCACAGGCTGTCTTGGGAGGGASTATTTGTTTCCTAGACCTCTGTGTCTTCTGGGGTGCTTGCGGGAGCAGGGCCACTTGTTGAACCCTGTGGATCCTGAGTGGCTTCGGGTTAACGGGCAGCCCTCGCCTGCCTTGCGGAACAGTGAATTCCACGGGAGCCCTCGTGGACAAGGACCCTCTCTGAGCCTGAAGGACCCTTTCTTTTCASTACTTTCAGTAATGCAAGTTCCGAAGGATAACATTTGAGATAACTGTAGCAATTGTCATGGCAACAGCACAGGTCTGTGTGGTTTTCACCCAGCCCCTGCCACTGTGCAGCCCCATGCCCGGCTGGAGCGTTGGCCCTGCCATAACCCATTTGATCCAGCACAAACTGGTGTTTAGCTTGCCATCAGCAGCACTCCCTGCTTCCCAGCAGCCTGAGTCAGGAAACAAACAGGGTCTGCACAAGGGTCGTGGGAGATAATAACTGGAAAGTGTTCCCTTTCCGGTCAGATGTTTCGCAGCATTATCTCCTCTGTTTGAAATTCRGAGCCAGGTGTTGTAATCTCCCGTGAGGTTTCTGAAGGGCAGTTGTTGGGTGCTGCTGAAAGGAATTTTCGTGTTGGATTTCAAGAGAACCGCTCTTAGACTTGGTCCTGACCATTCAGAAAATACTGTGTTAACATAGATAACTTAAAATAGTATTAGCCAAGGAGTAAGGCATGCCCATGAGTTTTTTTATCTAAGAAAAGAAATTAATTAGTAGAGATGAGATAAGAAAATGCRTTAAAGAGATCTATCTATGATCTCTACAGAACTTTCAGTTGCAATAATTGTTCTTATTTCCTCCCTACCCTTTTCTTTTTTTTTTTTTTTTTTTGGATGTACTTTTGAGTTCCTGGGTCTGTTGGGAAGCAGAAGGGCTGAAGCACCAAGAGAAAGGCCATTCTTCACATACTTCTTGCCCAAATGAAAGCATCAAATTTGTTTGCACAGCGAATCTGTATGGTTTGGAAAAGCTTTTTACATGCATATCAAAACCAAATGCTGGAGGCTTAGTCAATGCATGCACTAACCCAGCTGAGAAAGCTGCAGTCACTGCCTTCCCTGCTTCCCAGTCAGGTTGGATATATTGTTTTATTTCATCATAATGTAAATAGAGCAGAGCCCACACAAATAGAATAGGATGTGCAATCACGGAATAATGGGACAGCAGCTTTCCATCCATTCCAAACTGATAGACAGGTTCAATAATAACTGTAACTCCTGATGTCCAGGGTGAGAGTATTTCCTGACTCTCTGACGAAGTAATCATTTCCCAGAGAGCAACCTGCAAACATGCAGTCTGCTTTTCAGCCTTTCACTTAGGTTTGGGAACGTGGTTTGAGGCACTCCTGGAATACACAGGAGGAAAAGCCGCCCATCCCACTTGGATCTTCTGCCCCAAACTGCCGTGTTCTGGCCCCTTGCGCACAGCAATCCCCAGTGCTTCCCGGTTTAATAAGCTGTAATTCATAGTGAAATTATCCGTGAGAATCTTTGAGGCAGCACATTCATGGACTGACACTTCTGTTCATTTTTTCTCTTTGCACTTCAAATCTACTTAGGGGCAAGGTCAGCTCTTATTTTTGTGTGACGGTTGGCACGGTTTGGGTGGTTTAGCAGCTATTGTAACGCAGCCTTCCTTGTGATTTGGGGGCAGTGGAAGATAAGAGACAAAAGGTGCAGAACTGAGGAGGAGGAATTTGTGCGTGTGTATTTTTTCTCACACTGCCTTTGAAGCAGAAACATCTGCTGAAAGCCATAAACAGCTGAGTTCAGCAATAGCACATCACGCTGCCAAGCAGCTCTGCCTTCCTCTGTAACTTTCACAGCAGAGGAAATAAATCAGTCAGGCAATAAAGAATGAAGAAAATTTAGGAAAAAGTGCCAAAAGCCAAACCTTTCAAGAATAAAGTGAATAAGAACTTTGTTAGCATTCGGCGAAGCAAATTGAAATATGTTTCTCACACGCGTGGGCCCTCTGTGCCATTGCTGCTGGAGGAATTTTGTAATAACAAAACTCCTCTGAGCTCAAGACACTCCAAACTGCTGGAGAGAGACCTCTAGAAAGCTGGCTGCAATATCATAAAAGACAATTAGGTGATTTTAAATATTTTTTCCGTCTCGTGCCTCTGTCAGATCTGTTGCAGCTGACCCATTAACAGTAGTGAAGTTTGCTGAGAAAACTAGTTGGTGAGTGCTGACTGGGAGGATTTTGGGGCGATTTTGAGGATTTTTGGTTGCTGGTGCTGTGGGCTCCTGCTCCCCCCTGGCAGCAGAGCTCTCCCTGCTGTCACCATTCCTGCCTGTCATTCTGCCTCAGGTCATGAAGTTCCAGTCCCAGCTGTCCCTTGTGTGTGATGGAATAAGTTACTCGTGTACCTGCAGTGAGGGATGGTTAAGCATGGAACAGTGTGAAGGCCTCATCTGTCAGGTGCTGTCAGTGCATCAGTCCAGCTGTGTTTGCCTCTTCGGGGCTCTCACATCCCAGGCTCAGAAAACCTTGCCCTTCTTCGGTTATCTTTGTAGGAAGATGTTGGGAATAGCTGGGCTCTCATCCTGCAACTCTCCCGGATTTTTTTCAGCATTCCACGCGCTCCTGTCTGTCTCCATCCATCTGCTGGCTCTCTGCTGCTGTGCTCGAGGCTTGCTGGAGCAGGCAGCAGGTTCATTGTTGGTACAGTATGCAGCAGGGTGCCAGCATATGACAAATACAATAACAAATAATCACGTCCCTTATCTGGTTAATTCTGTGGCTCTGCCTGAAAAGAGTTGAATGGATCCTTTGTAGGCTGACAAGGGGATATCGGTAATTTGTTGCATAACTTCTAACAGTCCCCATTAGCAGTGCCTCAGCCTGCAGGAAGCAGCATCGTTATTGCTCTGCAAACACTCAYAGCCTGGGAGCTCTGTTAGCAAACACAACAGCTCGTGTAGCTCAAGCTGGACATGGCACAACTCAGCAAAACCAAGGACTTCTCCCATTCTGCTGGGATGGATTCCATTCACCTCCCCCTGCACGTTTTACACAGTAGGTAGGGATAATACATGGCTTTTTTACAAGCTTACGAAGTCAAAATCTTTGCCTGTTACAGACAAAGCAATTCCTGTAGTTTAAGTAACTTAGCTTGTATCAGAGATCATTGCAGTTCTCCACACAACTCACACRTGAAAAAGGAGTTACTCTGTTGGCTCCCGTAAGTCTTCATTTGCAAGTCATAATTTATCTACAGCTCAGGCTGCAGGGAGACCTCTGGTATTTCACGTTGTGGGAATGACAGAAGCTCTTGGTTTTGTTCACTGTCACTTCGTGGCGAATATCAGCAAATACTGACATTTTAAAAGGCAACCTTTTATTTTCAGAGTCCCTTAAGTGTAAATCAGTGCTGGATTTGTTTTGCCCTGTGTCAAGGGCTTGTACAAATCACCTGCTTTGAGCTGGGGTTTGTTGTGTGAATTGGTGGCTCGGAGGGGACACAGGAAGTCTTTGGAGGATGCTGCACATTTCCTGAAAGCTTAACAAGGCAGAGCTGGGCTGCTCTTTTGAAAGCTGGTAGATGTCTGTGAGTTCTCCAAAAAAAGGTCAAATCCTCGTTAAATAAGACCCTTGGACTTCTGTTTTTTTGAGTAGATGTTACAGACAATTTAGATCTGTGAGGATATCCTTTTGTAATGCATTCAAAATTAAGAATGAAAAATTAAATGGSAGTAGCAGTATTAGACAAAAGCTGATAATGTTTTTTGAATGCACTTTTTCCTTAAGCAAGGAAATCCAATACTTTTTATTGGAAGAATCTGTGATGTGTCCCTATTGCTTTGAAGGGTCAGGATGAGGAGTGTCAAGGACTGTAAATCAGTCCAAGTCCACTGAAACAATGTTTGTCCCATTGTCATTCACAAAAAAACTCCTACAACTTTGCTGTTACTACTTTACCAACACGCCAATAATTTCATGGAGGAGTGAGTTTATTAAAGAAAACTGAGATGCTTGTTGTAGAGAGGTTTTTGGATTGATCAGTGCTGAATTCCTGATGGCTTGCCAGGAATTTCAGTCCCAGCTAAGTTTCCAGGGGAGAAACCTTAGCTTCACTGAAGCACATGGCAAAATTTCCTTTGCAGTCTGAATTTCACCCCAAGCTTGCAATAAATTTTGACCCTTCTCTCCTTCCTCCTCTCTGACATACAGCTGAGAAACCCAGATAATCTCTTTCCCATTCAGGGCTGYGACAACGGCTCACAGGCTCCCCTCCCACGTGCACACCTTCATACATGATGGTAATTATTACAAAAAGGAGTTTAAAGTAGCACCCCATTGATTTTTGGTTTCCATGCTGCAGATTAATGGACTGAGCACACACTCTTTGTAATCACACTGGTAGAAATTCAATAATGACTCTGCCAGAGTACTCAAGTGACCTCAGACACTGAATTCATTCCTGTTTCAACTATTTTTAATGAGACTGGCATATTTAGCAATGCCATCAAATGGGTTTGAAAGCAAGGTGCCCTGTCAACCAAAGCATTACTGATGGGCCAACTAACAAGAATTTCAATGTTTTTATCTGTTCTCTTACCCAAAGCAGTTCACAGCATCTCTGTGGCAATGGAATTCATTCGTTGGAATGTAGTAAGCAAAAGAAACTTCTGATGTGTGTGATCTGCATGCAATAATAATCCACTRGAACCACCAGATTTCAACCCAGTCAGAGCTCAGCGAGTACCACTGCCAATCCCCAGAGGAGCAGAATCTCTCTGGTTAGTTTAGCAATTGTTCAGTTAGCTTGGGAGGCTTTAATTGCATGTGATTCTCATTTCCTGTGGCGTTTTTGTCATCTCTGAGAAAGTGCAGGAGCGTGGTGAGGCTCTCCACTTGGAGATGCTATTTGTCAATTTTTTATCTTGAGAAGTGTCCAGAGATTTAATGAGCCTGGTAAGGAATATTTAAAAGCTGCTCTTGTTCGTTGCTGTGTATCTGTTAGACTCTCTATGTGTGTGCAGTTCCACAGTTTGGTTATTCCTGCTGTGATTTCCTCAGCAGCTGGAAAACTCCTCTACATTGCAGATGAGCATTGTTTAAATGCAGGGTAAATCCAGGCTGTTCCCAACAGAACTCCTAGGAAAGTTAACCCAGAAATGTCACGGTAAGTGCAGGAGGCTCGATCACTAAGAATTGGCCAGAAACTCAGCTTTTTGCTAACATTACTCCCAGAACCGCCCAAGAAGGSGATTGTTGTCGTGTTCTATTAATCAAAGCTGTGTTAATTATTTTGACAGGCAGCCTCTCCTGTTCTCTTTGGTGTTTGTGAGGCTGGTGGAGTTGCTGAGGTGAGATGAAACACGCAGTCATCAAACATGAGATAATTGCCAGCCCTCAGTGATGCAAATCAGTAGAGATTTGTTGTGGCTCGCTGTGGATCACACATTAATTCATCATGTGGGTTTATTAAACAAAAAAAAAATCTCACAAGATACCCAGAGTCATGGAACAGACTCCATTTAGAGCAAAGCCAGGACACTCGAGGGCAAGTGGCTTTTACGTGTTGTGCATAAATAGGCTCTGACTTTTTAAATGTTGGAAAAGTGTGAACTCCTCACCATTATCTGCTCCCAGAGGATTCCTGATTTCCCTGGCTTTGCTTTGACTGCTTTGACCTCAACAACTGATTTTGAGAAGATGTGTCTGTAACTGGCAATGCTTTTTTAACAGGAGTTAACAGCCAGCTATTGGGACAGAAAGAAATAACCAGGGTTTGAATTCAGAGCCTGATTCAGCATTCAGGGCAGTTTGGGGAAGAATGTCCAATAGCTTTGAGTCCATCTCTTGAGGAACAACTTTCAAACAGTTTGTATATCCTAAGTAAGTTTAAGAACACAACTGCTAACTGCGCACACTACTGAGGCCGAGTTAATTATTGCCTGAAGGACAGAAGATGAAAAAAATACCCTTTCAGCAGCTCAGTTGTTTTCTTCAGGTTTTCCCACCCAAGTTCTCTTAGAGTCCTCTCTTTAGAATTCTCCATATGCAGGCTCCAACATCCCTTTTCTGTTTCCATTTTTTAAGAACCTTTACTACTTTATCATATTATGCTTTTACCCACCTTATCAACTCAAGGTTTGGGGTGAAATTTGTTATTGACTGCTGTGGTAATGGCAACATCTTCTGCAGGATCTGCTTTATGTCTTCCAATCTGGATTTGGGCCTTATTGTCTCTTTGTATCCTGCCAAATAACCTGGCAGGGATTTCTCTAGTCTGTCTTTTATGGGATCAGTAGGTTTTCTGTGGAATGATTCCCCCTCTCCCAGCCATTGAGGAGATTTGCACAAACTGCTGAGCTCTTTCACAGTATTAATCAAGTCTTGGTTTGGAATTGTGGATCCTGGAAGGGAGAAGAGCTTGTGGTGGTTTCCCCTCCTGTGGGTGATACAGCAGCTTGCCTTTCACATCAGGAGCTTTAACATTTGTGYGTTCGTGTGCATATATATCTTTAATTTGTATTTCCAAGTAGCACGTGGGTCACACACTCTGACCCTGGAGCAAGGGCACAGCAGGGATGTGCACAGACACAGGAGTGCTTCCAGGCCCCAGAGTTTGGGCACGACGCACACATGGGATGTGGAAATGCTTTAACCACCCAAGCGCAGTAAATCATTTGCATTCATTATTATTTGCCATATTTTCTGTGTTCCCAGTTTTCAGTTCCCCATGTACATGACAGGGAGAGAAGAGGCTTAGTTCCAGTGACACTCTCRAGACAAACCCCATTTATGTGGAGTGAGCAGTTGACTGAAGTATTTACCAGGCCCTGTTGTAGCCGTTCCTGCATTCTGTAAAATTATTCACATGTGCACAAGCATGACTTCATTTTGCCAGGAAGCAAGACCATCAATCCTGCCTACTTTGAAGCCACGTCTTTTGTGGACTGTGGTGGGTAACTTATCTGTTCAGATTACTTAGATTGTTGGAGACTTCATCCCTTTGTAATGTTAATGACTGCTGAGTAGCTCAGCCCTGCATGACAATTTTTTCTTAAATATAAGACTATTTTTCTTTTCCGTCTTGTCTTTTTCTTACATTTTCTTATATTCTGTGCTTATTTTTAAATTCTYGCCTTTCTTATTTTATTATGTATTTAGTAATTTTTCTTATAATAAATCCTCTCAAAGGGGGATTTGGTTTCTAAGGAGTTAATTGCTGCATGCTATTTTACTCATGAGCCAATTGAATCAGATAATTTGCTGTTTCCTGAGTAATGTCAGAGAGTGTACAGAAAGATCTTTTGTTCCACTGAAGATGTTAAAGAGGGTTTGAGGATTCCTTTCTCTGCAAATCCTTTACATGAAAGATTTACAGTATGTACGCTCGAAGACTTGGAAACGCTGCTATTTAAGCATCTACACRTATAATTAGTCACTAATTGTTAAGAGCTAGTCCTCTCTTTAACTTGTTTATTAGACCTGTTCCAGATATCCCCAAAGTCAGAGCCAGGGAAGTGTGTAAACCCTTTATTTTTATAGCTGCTGCTGGGTTTTCACCTTAAGCAGGGAAAGAGTTGGAATTTTCCTAGGCACTGAGGTGCTGAGGTTCTTGTCCSTGAAGTTCAAGAGCTTTTAGCTACTGGTTGTAGCCACCAACTTGTTTTTGGAGGACCCCAGCCTGGTTTGTTCTCCCTTAGGGGACACAGCAGAACTCCCTCCTCTCACACCTACAAAGCAGAATTGTGCTCCTTGCAGGCACCTTTTTGTTTCCACCTGCTTGGTGGGTAAGTGCTGCTGGTTTCCTTCTGGGAGACTGGCGGCCAAAATCCTGGTGACTACACCTTGGGGAGAGAGGATGAGCATGGATGAGCGTGAGGGATCAAGGAGAAGGAGCAGAGAGCTCTGGAACACTCATTATGGAGCTGACAGGACCCTCGCCTGCAGCCTGCCCGCGTTACKCACTGTGCAGACACACTGAACGCCGAGTGCAGAGCTTGGGTCTTCACATCCCAGGGCTTCCCCGCAGTTCAGAGCCTCAGGGGCTGTGCAGATCAGCACTGAACTGTGCACCAGGGTCAGCAGACCCTGCGGACCTTGTCTCAGCAGTGAGGATTTGGAGAAAAACAAGAAGCAGGGGGCTAATCAGCTGGGTCAGCAAGTGGCCAGGCTTGGCAGGAGGGCTGGGAGGAGAAGGGCTCTGTGAGTAGGATGGAAGTGAAGAGATGCTGGTCTGGACCAAACCGCTCCTGAGCCTTTAAAAGTTTTCTGTCTCTAATTAAATTCAAGTGGAGATGATGTGGGCATTTCAGCATCTGTCTTCCATGTCTCTGTACTGCTCTTTTTAAAATCTTAATGCTTCTGACTCCAATAGCCAAAACGTCTCAATTATTGTCACACTCCAAGTAACTTAATGACAATAATCCTCTACAGGGGAAAAGATAGTTTCAGTGAAAGGAAGAGATGATTAGATGCAGGAAAAATATGTCAGCAGTCATTCTCTCTTTGCGAAGTAGATGTAACTTAAATTTTAAAAGAAAGTATTGCAATTACTGCTCTTCGAAGGGAGTCCAAAACTATAATGGTTGTTCTTTTTCTAAGGGAAGTCACATTTCTCCTGGGGCTAATACCATAAGGTTCTTTCTTTGTACTGAAAACAGCAGAGTGCTAAACAAAGAATAAAGATCTAAGTTCTTAGAGGGGCATCTCTGCGCTTACAACTTTATAGTTTGCAGTGTTTCACTCCTGGTGTTGCCTTCCTTCTGTGCATTCCTACTCACCAGGCTGTAGAAAGAGTTTCCATATTGCCAGCAGTCAGTGAGAGTATTTTGACATTTGTACAAGGTTATGTGCACACCTGACCTCAAATCTGTTTCTGTTGAAAATGAAGTAAACTGYGATGATACCTGAAAACTTAGGTTTGCAAGTCTGGAACTTGCAGGCTTTCCTGGAGTTTCCTAGAAGTGTATGAAGTTAACCTTCAAAGTCTTTGTAGGACTGGTGTCCCTCTAGTCTCTTCTGTAAACCAGTTTCCACATCCATCTGTCTTTTTACTCTGTCTGAGACTTACTGATGTGGGTAGAAATCACCTCCCTAACTTCTCCCTCTTCTAAGATATATACTGGAGATAATGGCCATTATTCCTCTCCTTGACATTCCAGGTTAAAAGTACCAAATGCACTCGGCTCAGCTCTCCCTCCAGTTCCAGTCAATTTCTGGGAAGGACATTGATTTGATTAATTACCCCTCTGCAGCAGAAATGTGCTGGAAGTTTCTCGGGTGACCTCTGGATCGTGGAATTGCTGGTGCCTGGGAACTCTCCATCACAAGCAGAGCCTTGGCCTGGGCCAGTTCAGGGCCCTTTGTGTCAGGAGGGGGAAATGGCTGATATCTCGAATCCATAACATTTACTTTAACCCCCTGCACTTTGTCCTGGGTGCCGTTTCTCAGAGTGTGTCTMTTGTGTCTGAGTTGCAGTGTCTGCCACGTCTAAGGATGCCCAGAAAGCTGCCCATGCCCTGGGACTGCTGGGCTGGAGAAGCCCTGGATTATGTGTCCTGGGATCCAGAAGAAGCCCCCACAGTGCCCATGTAGTAATGCCCTGTTGTCATTATAGACCATCCAGGCTTGTCTAACCTTCTTAATTCAGCTTAAATTTCTGTTAAACGCTGATTAATCCCCCAAATTGTGGGGGATGGTTGCAGTCCCTGCACTTTACTGCTGAAGCTGTGGCAAGCAGGGGAAGGCTGTACTGCTAATTCTGAATCTATCCAGCCTTTAGTTCTCTCCTCCCCACCAAGCCTTAGCTGCTTGCCTAAAAGTGTCCTTTACAAGAAAAAAAAGCCCCAGTGCTGCAGAACTGGCTGATTTGCCAGGGACCTGCCTGTGCAAACTGCATTACCCAAGGAGTCACTTGTCCTTTGAACATGAAAAGACAGACAGGTGGAGCCTGGGGTATTGCTCRGTACAAAGCAAACATTTAAAAAGCACAAAGTTTCAGGTCCTTACTGGTAATGGAAAGTGCTATTTTCAAAAGTGCCATTTGACATTTAGAAGATTAACTGGTATTGACTTCCTGTGTGAGTTGGGCTCCTGAGCATCTGAGTCACTTTTGGAAACCTGAGTTGGCCATCTGTTTCACTTAAGCTCTGCAGTGCCAAGTGAAGCAATGCATAAATACTTYGATGACTGTAATTTGTAGTACCTAAATTTAAAAAAAGCAGTCATTTCAACAGCCTGACACCTATTGGAATTTTCAGGACTTCTGGGGCCTCGAATTCCCACTGCCTGGGAGAAAGCAGATGCATTTGAAAGCAATCAGAGTTTGAAAGGAACTTGTGTTCTCGAAAACCCCAGAGCTACCCCAATACTTTTGAGTGTGGAAACACGGTACTTCCAGAAATTTCACCTGCCATCCCAACAAGAATCTGAACAACAGACCTTGAACTTGAAAGGAAAGAATATTTCTTAAAATGGAGTAAAAAAGTGAGATATAAAATGGTAACATATAGGATCCTTCTATTGCAAATTCGTCTATAGATTGAGATGGGGAAAGTAAGAGAGGAAATGCAGGGACCTGCTCCACGTGGAGCTGCCTCATGGAGCTGCAGGGAAAGGCAGGGATGTGCTGAACAGTGGATACTAGTTTTTGGTTAAAGATGGCACTGCAATTTTTTTTTTTTTCCATTATAAAAAACTGCATGCTGATTGTTTTTAAGGAATTTCAAACAATGGTTAGTGTTTGAGTTTATTCCTGCAGCAGGATCAGGAGTGAACAGCCTGCATTTTGTGATTTCTTAGCCTTATCATGAATTAAAGTCATCGGACTTTCTGGATGAGATGGATCTGGACTGGTTAACATGATAGTAGATACAAATAATTTTTAAAATATTTGATTCCTACTATATAACTCCCTGATTTCCTTTATACCAATATCAGAGCACTCAAAGCCTCCCTCACAGAGTAGGCAGAGCTCTGCAAATTCCTCAGGACTCAATCTAAACATGGGTGCATTGTTTGTGTCCTCATTTCTCCCATGAACTCCTGCGTGACYTTGGGCAAGGCACTTCATTTATGTGTCCCCCAGCTTCGATAACACAAAATAGGTTAATAGTTCTGTGCTCCCAAGAGCTGTGCATMAAAATTCTGTCTGAAAGCAGCAGGAGAAATGTATTACTATTGTTGTTGATGTTATGGATCTGTTTAAGCAACGTGTCCTCRTGGACTTATGCATCATATGAGTAGCCCCTCCGAAGGCAGCAGGACTGTTTACACATGGAAAGTGGTTTGCTGGACAATGGCCAGAAAATAGGGATGACCTATAACCGGTGGATATTCCCCAAGGCATTTAGCAGCAGGAATTCTGGTGCAGAGCCGTGTTAGGAGGGTGGTGAGATGTATAAATAATTGTCACTGGGATTTAGTCATTCAGGAGGCATAGGCTGCTTTGCATGTAAACAAAATGTAGGTCTTGAGGGAGTCTGTGTCTCGGCTAAATCTGCTCATGTATAAATCCTCTTTTTTAGGCTTTATATTTTGTAATCATTGTAATTTAAATTCAGCTACAGTCCACAGGATTTGCACATTTCACCACCATTAAGGAAGTCAATAGGAGCTGTGCATCCCACTCCCTGTGGCTGCCCTTCCACAATTAACTCCTTCCCCTCTCCTAAATCTGAAGTTTGGGACAGCGACAGCACTGGGGACAGCCTTTGAGAGCGTTCAGCCTGGGAACCTGYGTGTGAAGGACGATTCATTCAGTTGGTTTGTGTTTGTCTTCTTGTGCCTGCCTCCCTTTCCTGAGCTGCTAAGCTGCTGCCATGTGGTTGCTGGGTAAGCCATTACCAGAAGGTTGGCCCATCCCTGGTGGTTCCCATGCCAGGGGATCAGGCTGCCAGCAGCACATCCCCTGAACCCTTTGGTTTCCTTCTGATGTTTGTTTGGCACCGCTCCCATCGTGCCCAGTGCGTGGCATTAACCGACTGCCCGCGCTCTCCTGGCTCAACAAATTCCTCGCACCAAATTCACGGCCCAAACAAACTGACGCCGGGACAGGGATCCCCGCTCCACCAGGAAAATATTCCATTCTGCTGTTATCCCTTTTGTGCTTCCTCGAAGGGCTTCCATTTCACGCTGAGAAGGTTGTGGCTGTTCCGCAGTAAACAGGAATGACAAATGTTGCTCTGCCCGGTGGGATGGGGAGGCAGATGTTCCATGGAGTGGGACAGACAGGAGAGCACCCGGCTTTTACCAAGCAGCCACGGCTGAATTTTCCCCCTGTAGTTAAACACGTGGAATTCAAACCTGCAGGAGAAGGGGCGTTGAACATCGCTTCACCTCAATCATGGCTGCTGAGTATTATAATTGAAAGAAAGGGATCCTTAATATCTGTGTTACATGTGGAGCATTTTATTAACTCAGAGAGGCACTTGGGGTTGGCTTTTTTTCCCCCCCCGGAGGCAATAGTAAAATTTGACAGGTAATTTTGTAGATGAAGACAGTAAACAGCTGTTGAAAATGATAATGTCTGAGTGGTTTTGTTGTTTCTATGAAAACTTAGTTACACTCATTTTAGATTAATTTTTCATTGTCTTCTGTAAATGAGAATTGCTTACACGGCTGCTTCAAAATGAGACTTTGATTGTTTTCCATCTACTGCCAAAACTCTAAAAGACAAAAAAAAAAATCAAATGCATAAAAACACTTATGAGCAGYGATACAATAAATTTGTGCTATAGTGCATTTTAATTTGATAAATTAAAGTTTTGCTATGCAGCAGTTTGTGCTCGTGTGTGAGAGGGGCGTACACATCAGCCATTTAAATTCAGTACTGTGTTAAACAGCAGTAAAAGCAATTCTGGCTGCTRTTGGGAGCTTTTGGTGTGGTTTTATGAAATTTCCCAGAAGTAAGAAGCAATGTGGGAGAAATAAAGGGAAATGTACTCGTGGAAAAGGAATTGCAAGTGTAGTCTTGCAGCAAAGCCACCCAAGAGGGATGGAGAAGGCAGARCTTCATTTCCCCTACGGATTTCTTGTTCCCACTGTGGAAGTGCTGCTTGGGAGTGTGAAAGGAAGGGGCTGCCCTTGCAAGCCAGGCATGGCAGTGAGGGCTGGGGCCGGTTTGTAGCTTCCCTAGGTATTTGGTGGGATCTGGAACAACTCACTCCATTTATAAATGGAACTAATCAACATCTTTTCACTCTTTTCCCTGTTTGTTTTGTCCGTGTGTGGGTCACAAAGCCTCCTGCTGAGTGAAATTCACCTTTTACTATGTGAAACACCACTTAGCACATCCTTGTGCCGTATTCATGAACTACTGTAAAAAGAAAGAAGGGAAAATAGGTACAAAAAATGTAAGCCATAATTGAGTCCTGCTCTGAAGTGTGTAAGAGGCATTTCAAGGGATGTGCTGGCTCTCTGCATGTGGATGGTTTCACCCAGGATGGATATTTCTCTGGGTCTGAGGAGGTGGTCAGGATCTCTTGTCTGGAAGTTCACAGGATGATAAGGCAAGTGTGAGGGAAGGTCATGTGCTCTGTTTGTTAGATCATACTCTTAGTAACACTTGAGTCCTGTGCCAACCTTTTGCAGAGTTATGTTTTGGCATAAACGTCAGGAAATGCAGCTGACGATTGAAATGTTGATAAATAAATTGCCAGGATTCCAACTGTAGCTTTGGCTTGCTGGGGAACAGCTATTTAGGCAGCCTTCATTTGTTTCTGAAACACTGCACATCACCCAGTCCTTCATATCAATACCTCTGCAAATGTTTCCAGCACACATCATTTGCCTCCGCAAGGCTTCACACTACGAAGAGCATTGTTCAGAAAGGGAAATCACTGCCTCTKTAACAAATTTATACTTCAAAGTTCACAGCAGAGTCATTTTTTATAACTTCTTCCCCCGAAAAAGTTCAGCTCAGATGTGCCAATACGTTTTTAAGGAGCTCCTGTTTTTCCTCTGTTGAGCCAGTTCTTCTGACAGGTTTAATGGGAGGACAGGGAAGACAAATGACTGGTGTGAGATCATACAGGCACTCTCTGACCTCAAAAAGGGCTCTGACACAGACTCTTAGCACCACGTGGACCTTCCATAAGCCAACAGCTAACAGAGCTGCCTGGCTCATCCCGGTTTCCAGAGCCTGGAAGGAGGGAGAGAGGAAGGGGCAGCAGAAGAGCAGGAGAATTTATCTGTACATTGAATATCTGGTCTGAATCCCCTTTGGCAATGTTCCCCTCATGGAAAGGGCCCAGGTGGTGTGGTTAATGTCACAGGAGGCTGATGGTGGATCTTGGCTAGCAAAGGATAACGTAAATCCCATGTATAATCTGGGGACTGAGGATGGGGAAGGGGAGCAGATACAATCTAAGCCTGACAAATTCAGCCTGTCCAACGTTTGCTTGTGTCTGTCTTGCTTCCCACTGCTCACACACACACACACACACAGCATTTCATTCACAACTTCCATGTCCTCAGTCTTTGGCTTGTCACAGATGTTCTTGTGCTTGCCAGTAAATCACATCAGTGATTCCAGAAGCCCTTTTTTTTGTCTGCTGGCACAGGTAGAACATGGAAGTACTGTACGGTAATTTAATACAGCCAGTTAAGATATTCTCTGTTTTTTCTCTTCCCTTTCTCTGTCCACTTCACCAAGACATTTAGTGTCTTGTTGATGATCTGTGAGCCACATCATCAACGAGAGGAATTGAATAAAAATCCACTGATGTCAGGAAATAATGTCAATTTACACTACGTGACATGTACTGAGGATGAAGAGACAACCTCTGATAGCCCAGAGCATTTCTTACTTGCCTTAGGCACAATTTTGTCTTTGTATTTGAATACTTGGAGCTCAGTAATCCTCTAAATCCCTTTTTCTATATTCAAAATACTCCATCTGCTTTGGGAAACCCTTTAAATTAGCCATAAAGGCCAAGTCCCTTTATAGAAATAACTGGATAGCACAGATATCCTATCTGCAAAAATAACAGCCAACTTCCTAGTGAAAAGGAACTCTTGGAAGAGTTGGCAACGCAGCTAAAAATTATTAAGAAAATATTTTTCCGTTTTCAAAAATCTTTCGGATCGAATGCCGTGCAGATACGAGCATGCTTGGAATGTATAACAGACTCTGAGGACCGTCCCATCCAGACTGCTTTAACCTCTTTCTTTCTGGTACGAGCTGTGGATTCTGCAGCCAGCAGCAGCAGGGTGTTTGCAGAGCCTTGTGGCCTGTGTGTGACAGTGCTGTGTGTACCACGGTGCCTGAGCAGCAGAGCTGAACGCTCCTCTGAATTCAACTCTTAATGTCACGTTGCCCTCCAGAGATTGTATCTCTGCATTAGCCAGGACTTTTTAAGTTATCTGGAAGGGAAAGTTTTTGTTTCTGTTGAAATAATCCCCAAGCAAAGAGTTACTGTTTATGGTGCAGTCCTTTGCAGCCTGATGCTGAGTGATCTGACAAGTGATGCCTTAGCATAGGGTTGGTCTCAGGGGAGGGGATAACAAAGGTGTGGAGCAGAGGAAAATCACTCTGTGACCCCAATTCATTGAATTAGGAGAAGGAGAGGGATAGCAAAAGGAAAACCCATCCCACATGCAGGGCAGCCTCTGGGAGCRGAGCATTACAGTGGGTGGAATATTCAATAGCAGCCTGTACTCGGCTCTCTGCTGGTGGAAAAGGTCATCTCTTGGTTCGCCTTGGGCTTTAGAAAATACTTTCAAATTGTCCTGGCTTCTCTAAGCTGACAGTGCTGCTGGAGAGAGCGCCTGAGGGTACAGGAGAGGTGACACTGGCACAGTGGCCCCGCTCCCATCAAAATCAAAAGCAGAACGACGATTGACTGGAGCGAAAGCGAGGTCAGGCCCGAAGTGTCGCGCGTAACGTGGATCGGTGTTGTCATCACGCTGATTTTTCAGGCGCAGGAGAACGCTTAGCAGTGCTCACTGTACAGCTTCAAGAGTTTGGAGAGATGTTGACACAAATTTTAATAGATGGACCGTTTCCTGCACRTTCTGGTTTCCATGTTTAAAGAGAAGTGCCGCGTGCTGGGGGGAATAGTAACGCGTCCATGATTCACTCCTTTTACGATTGTTCTGGAGGCGTTGCAGCTGACAGGTTGCTACCCCAGGAAAATCAAACCACATGAAGGATCTGTAGCTGGGAGGAGGCTGCAAGGGGCAAACTCCTTTATATTGGTGCTGTTAATTTGCAGGACCACCCTGTCTAGTTGGCTGTCATCCTTCCCCCTAGTTAGCCTTTATTTCATATTGCTCTTGCAAGGCTGCTTTATCAAACAAGAAGCCATGACAGCATCCTTGGGTTTTCTCTCTGTACAGCTCTAAGGGTGTTTGCCATTGGCAGTTCAGATGTGAGCAGAGCACAGCTTGGGCTGACAGACATCGAGTGCTTGTCTTTAAGCATTGTCTCTCATCTGACAGTCACACAGCTGTGCAGTCTCTTCTGCTGCGGTTCTCATGCAGGAGCGGTTTAAAAGTGTAAGAAGATTTCTTAATGTGCAGACAAACGTGT
Organism: Amblyornis subalaris; assembly: GCA_018881555.1. Lineage (NCBI taxonomy): Eukaryota > Metazoa > Chordata > Aves > Passeriformes > Ptilonorhynchidae > Amblyornis > Amblyornis subalaris. The sequence continues at coordinate 4,523,884 of JACAXG010000023.1, read as the reverse complement.
AAATGCAACTGAAAGGCCCCAGCTGAAGAGCAAGTTGGTATGAGGTTGCCAAGAAGCTGTGGCTGCCCCATCCCTGGAAGTGTTCAAGTCCAGGTTGGATAGGGCTTGGAGCAACCTGGGACAGTGGAAGGTGTCCCTGCCCATGGCAGGGGGTGGAACTGGATGATCTTYAAGGTCCCTTTCAACCCAAACCATTCTGTCATTCTATGATTCTGTGATGATTCTGTGATGATTCTGTGATTCCATGAACTGCTGGGGCTGGCTGAGCAGGGGCACATCACAGTCCACAGCAACGTGGCCCTTGGCATGGGGTTAAGGAAGAAATTGGAATTGTCAATGATGACTGTCATTTTTAAAGTGTCTTCTAGCATCGAGGCTTTTCTTCCTGCAAAAGTAGTTGGGGCAGGATTATGRAGGCACAGATTGGTCCCTGAGATGGCTGATAGACAAACTGATAGGATTTGAGATCCAGAGGTGTAGTAGAAAGTTACTACTGATCCAAATTAGATCGTGTTTGTAAAATGAAGGAAACCTTTATGTGTGAAACCCACACCATTTCAGACCATCTAGAGGGTAAAGTGCAGAGTGGGATGGGGGCAGTTCTTTGAAAATAAACATCACCCTTAGAAACTGGCAAAGAACCTGAGCACGTGGCACTCAGCCCACAAACCTCATCAAGCTTTATCACCTCCTGCAAGTACCAGAAGAGGACTGTGAGGCTGATAATGTCCACTTCTGTGAGGATTTCCCTGTAGGATTGATTTTCTACTACTTTTCCATTTTCACTTAGAGAGAAGATAACCCTTAATTTTAGTTTTAAATTAGACTAATTGGACTTTCTTATCTGGTGGTTAGATGGAAGCAGCAGAAGGAAGCCCTTGTGTGATTCAGGGGTGAATCAGCAGATTTCTCCTTGTCTGCACTGGGGCTCTCGGAGTTCAGCTCTGACACAGGAATTTGTGTGGGACAATCCACGCTGGGCTCAGTGTCACCTCACAAATCATTAATTTTGGCTKCTTCTTCCAAACAGCAAATTCAGACCTGCACTGCTGGTGACAGACTGTGATTTCATAAGAAATAGTGTTATCACAGGTGTGTTATCTGAAACTTTGTGTTCCTCATGAACGGATTAGCCCCAATTCTTTGTGCTCCTCCTCATGTGGCTGAGCCCTGCACCTCTCTGATCCCACCTGCAGCTGCCATGTGTGCAGAAGAGCTTCTCAGAGCCTTTAAAACTGGACTTTCATCAGCCTGATTCCACCTGTCTGATCAAACAGAGTGTTGAGAGTCAGCAAAGAGCAGGAGTGGTGACTGGTATTGGTGAAGATTTCAATAACAAAGGGAAAGCTCATTCTTTAGAATATTTTTCTCTCTTTTTTTTTTTTTTTTTTTACTGTGTCCCCTAAATGTCATTTGTATAATTACACAGAAACATATTTTGACTCACCTAGTGCAAAAAAGGCGTAGAAAGAAGGGCATAAAAAGGCAGTAATGATTGCTTGGAAAAAAAAATCACAGCAGAGTTTTAAATCTTTGCTTTGGGCGGTGAGGCAAATGTGTAACTCYGTGGTGCATGGAAGGATTCTGTGCTAGACTCCTGTTTATTGCTTTCTGCAGTAGAAGTCTTGCTGTTGTTTAAAAAGTATTCTGATATCATGGAGCCTGTGGTTCCCCCCAGCATTCCTACACTCTTCCTGGGGGTCAGGTTAAGATGAAATTTTTTTTCTAGCAATGGAAAGTCATGTCTGTAAAGCACGACATCTCTCAAAAGCCTCATCCAAATCCGTTGTGTTTTGGTGCTTTTTATTGGGGCCTGATTTAGCACGTTTGAAACTGAGATTTCCCAGCAAATTAGACATGGCTATTTCCTAATTGAGGTGCTGTAGGGGAAAAGCAGATTTGGACAGAGCCAGGGATGTCAGAGTCATCCCTTCGGAGCTGCTCTCGGAGTTTATCTGTAAGTGTTTTGTCAGTCGAGGAGGCACTTGCTTTTCTCACAGGCCATTTAACATTAGGATCATGTCTCCTTCATTTGTCTTCTTGAAATATTGAGGACACATTGCTCTTGGTGTGCCTGACAGTCAGACAGGAGCGTCTGCRCCCTGCCTGAAAACCGATGGCCACTCTCAGCTCTGAGGAGAAGCATTTCAGCTGCAAGTAACAACATTCAGATGTTGTGCAGTGAAACCTTTAAAAAGTAGCTGGGATCTCCTGGAAACTCTGATGAGCATTTTGCTCAAAGACAGTTTTTCTGCTATAGCAGGTATCTTCTGTGTTTTCCTGCCTTTTCATTCTGTTAAGCAGAAGGGTCAGATACAGATGCCAAGGAACAAAGATCCAGGACTTCTATTCCCCACACAAACACACAGAGTCTAGACCTGAAGTCTCCATCCTGCTGGTGACAACGTCTCCATCAGCAATACAGAGTAACTTCTTTTTTAATCCACCCTAACACCAAACAGCTTTTGCCCCACAACTTACTTTTTGTCTCTAAAACAAAGTATTTTTCATTGTGAGCATTACAACTTGTTTGTGGAAGGCAGAATGTTAAGAAAATGAAAAGTTTTTTTGAATAGAAACTCTGATRAGTGCAATTGTGACACAACATCAGGGTTGGAATGGGGGAGAAGTCATAGAATCATGGAATGTTTGGGTTGGAAGGGACCTCAAAGATCATCTTGTTCCAACCCCCTGCCATGGGCAGGGATACCTTCCACTAGACCAGGTTGCTCCAAGTCCCATCCAGCCTGGCCTTTAATGATAAATCTATAAAATGATAAATAGATAGATAGATAGATAGTACCCTCAATGCAGTAGATGTAAGAAAGAAAAATATAAATATCCAGAAGTGAAAGGGTGAACTTGCCAGTGAGATGCTGAATTAGGCAGAAATCCAAACTCAGATAGTTGGTGTAATCTCAAATCTATCAGCYGTGACAGTATCCTTTTAAATGAATCCTTAAAAATGTTAATTGCACATCACAGCCACTTCAGCAATGACATTTCTGCCACTGAATGTCATGGGGACATTTTTCCTTTTATTATCCTTGAACAGGGGTAGTGAAGTACCGGAGTTAGCCACCAAATAACTGTATCATGAAATGTAATGGATCTCCCTCCAATATTTACGTTGGTTCCGCTTTTAATAAGCTCCTTTTTAAATTTACAATGAGCAGGAGCTTTGGATGGCGTTAGGAAGGCAGCGTTGTTAAGCTTTGCTTTATGAACTGTAAAATAAAGGTTTGTCCATCAGGCTTCAGAACTACAGATACTGAAAGCCCCAGGGTCCATGGTTTTTGTGAATTTGAATAAGAGCTGGTTGATAAGTGCAGGCTGAAGTTGGTCACATTTTTGTCTGATTTCCCCAGGACATTCACTAGCACCAGCTCGCTCTCTTTTGTTTTAAACATTCATAAGAAGGAGAAGGGGAAAAGACAGGGAAAGCACRCAGGGAATTGTGGAATCACAGAATGTCCTGGGTTGGAAGGGAGCTTAAAAATCATCTGGTTCCAACTCSCCTGCCATGGACAGGGACACCTTCCACTGGAAGGGAAAGGGAAAGTGAGATAAAACATCCCAGCCAACGACTGCTGAACATTTTAGGACTTTCCACTCTGAACTCACAAAGTCGAGATTCTTTATCCAAGATGGCTCCTGCTGCTTTRTCTCCGTCTTTACCCCTTCAGGGGAAGGAAAAAGATAGAAAGAAAAAGCCAAAACTTCCTTTTTTATTGCTGTCTAACCTACACTGCCCCTGTCTTCCTCCTTACGGTGGGATATTTGGATGTCACTCAGTGTCAGATGTGCTGCCTTACTGTTCCCGCATCCCAGTGGAGTTCTCTGGTTAATGTCAGTGTCCACCTTATCCTACATTTTTCTGGGTTTGGGTTGGTTTCTTTTCCTTTCATRTGCTTTGAAGATGGATTTGGTAAACTTCAACACAATATGCATTGAGAGATTTTGAATGTGTGTTCTCCCTCAATATCTAAACTATTTTTTTATGGTCACCCYGTAAAGGTCAGACTGAGGAGGCCAAAAGAGTGACCTGGGGGATGGAAGGCACAATTTGARCAACACTTGCAAAAAACTCCCCAACACCCTTTCCTGCCCTTCACGCTTCTCCAGGCACAGCCTTGCTTTTACAGGGCTTCTCCCAATTTTATGCAATAAACTCTCACTGCACTGCAGCAAAGCCATGCCAAGAGATGGGAAAGTGTTCCTTGCCAAGTTTGACCTTGCAGGATCGTGCTGAATAGCTGCAGTTTACAGGGAATGGGGAAGAACAAAATGTTTTCCTTAGATTAGTTTGGGTTTCTGCTTTACTTGTATTTTACTTTAGCATAGGAAAGACCATGTGAGCAGTATGTAACATTAAATAGAATTTACAAGAAGAGAGTACGATTCAGAGAGTATAATAGATTCTACAAATACTAATAAGGGGAATTAATATGATCTGAGACAGGAGATAGAACCTGAGACTGGGGAAAAAGAATACATTCGTGCTGCAGACCGCTCCTTAGTGAAGCTTGCAAAAATATATTGACTTTCTAGAAATAAAACTACTTCTTCACCTTCCCCAGACTGATATTCTCCAGCTCTAGCTTGAACACAGTATCATTCAATTCCCTGCAGCTCCAAGTCCAAGGGACTCCACACAAACTGGGTTTGCTCTGTGATGAAATTGCAGCTGTTGAGTTTATTTCTCAGAGGACACAGCTCATTTCAAGGTCTTTTTCTCTCTATTCAGGCGGCTTCACAGACACCCAGAAAAGCTCTTCAGCTAAACTGGAGGTCTCTTCAGACAGCTGCCATCCAGCAGTTGTTGATCATTGCTTCTGGCCTGAAAAAGCTCTTTCCCTTCTTTGTGCACTTGAACTTGAAAAGCTGCAGTCGTGTCCGGAGGGAATGCAGGGGGGAGCATGGGGCTGTCACCCACAAACTTGACTTTTCGTTGCCCCACGCACTTTGTCTATGGCCTAAACTACTTCAGTTCACCTTAGTATTATTTTCTTAGTTGTTTCATGACGATATTCAACACTTACTTACATATTGGTTTTTTTCTTTACTAAGCCATTAAACGTGTGCTTTCTTTAAATCCTTTGCCTATACGAAACATAGATATTTTATCAGCTTTACATGCCTGGTGAATGGTTAACTTGGTAGGTGTTTTTCCTGCAGTCAGGTTCTCTGTTGAGAAGGAATGGAGGAGTCTTTATGCACAAATATTTTTGGAGTTTTAAGCCCAGCCAAAAAGCAGATATGTTAAAAAACCCAATGCAGTAAAAACCATAGGAGCTGGGATCTGAAGACACCTGACTTGTAAATTAGATGTGCATGTCCCACGTCTGATTTGCATGCACAGTTACRTATAAATGTGATTTTTCTTGCCACCTGATTCATAATGCAGCTTCATCTGCAGTTTGCTTCCAAGCGAGTGCCTCATGCTCTGACCTCCACATGAGCCATACCTGGAGGAATGTTGTGCATGGCAATGAGCATGGGCTGTGTCCCTTCCTTTGGTCAGTGTGTCATCTGAGGGCAGAACCCTCGGCACAGTCCAGTATCAGTAGCCACTTATTACAGAAATCAACTGGTCGTGTCAACAGTGGAATAAAACACATCTGCAAGATCTTGGTAATCAGAAAATCTGTTCTCTAGGCTGCTCAGTCAAAGGTGTTCTCCTGCCTCTGAATATGTTTCACTGGCTGSCCCCAAACTGTTAAAGTAAGCAATTAAAAAGGAATGATAAAACATCCCTTGGTGCATTTGATCTCATCTTGCTGCATTTATCAGGCTGAAAGAGCCATAAAATCTAATGCTGATGATCAGATGATCCTGACTTCCTTTCTCCATTTGAAAGCCCTGAGGCTGGAGTGGGTCCCTCTGAAAATATCTGCTCAGGGTCTCGTTTCCACTGATGTCCCTTGGAAGCTTTTCAGTGCTTGCACATTTGCTGTCTCCAAAAGAGGAAARTACTGCTTACTTACAGTGCTCCTGGAGAGATTCCAGTGCTGGATGAATACTAAAATGTCCTTCTCAGAGGCRGGAAGAGATGATGAATCACTGGGAAAGCTCATTTCTTGACCAATCTGCCTGTGTATTTTGTTATCTGAAATTATAATGAAGACATTAGCAGACTCCTATCTTGAGCAAACTGAATGGGCAGTGGAATAAAGCTGGGAGATGGTGGAGGCTCAGGATTTGGGTTTGCACGGAGCCCTTTTACCATGGCACCAGTCTGAGGCAGAGGCTTGCACGCCTGATTCCTTTGGGAACAGGGGAAAATCAATCTCATCTACCTTGTGCCTGCATGTGCTGTAGTACCAGGGAAGACTAATGAGCCTGCTGTCTTCACTGCAGCATTTATTGGTGATTAGTGACTCTAAAAAAATGCTCTGCATAGAAGGAAGAAATTGGTGATTTATTGTGATCCCCAGTCAGGTCTCCCTCCTTCAGGGACTGTCTCATTCAGCTTTCTGCCTGTCTAAGAGAGGAGCATTTCTGGTTTTTTGTGCTCTAATTAGCAACATGACTTTTGCTGTTTGTTCCCAGAGTAACATCACTGAGATYAGCATCTGTAGGCAAGGCTTGGACAGAGAATTCTGACACTGAATTCTTTTTATTTTTTTGAGACTAGAAGAAAAAATTATTATTCACCTTGTTCACCTGGGAAATAAAGGCACATAAATATCCCACCCCAGGCTCTCTCTGCCTTTTGCTGCCCAGACAGTGCATATTTCACCAGCTAAGAATTACCCTCAGCCTGATGCAGCAATGGAACCMTGGAACTTTCCTCAACCTTCATGAGCCCAGCTGAGATCCTGGGGCTCAGGACAACACAATAAAGGTACCAGATTCGGGTGACTCAAGTAGCAGACAGGCTCCAGAGGTTTTTCAAGCTCCACGATGCCTAATTCCTRTTGATTTTATTTTAGCTGTAAGGATCTGTATCTTCATGTCTTGCCTGAGGTTATTAAAGGATGCCGTGGAAGAGCTGGGAAGTGAAATGAGATTTCCTGTCCTAGTCCAAATACCTTAATCAAAAAGCTGTGTTCTATATCACAGTTTATGACAAGAAAGCCAAGAAACCTTATTAACTAATCTAACTCTGATCTGCACTGTACAAAGAAATCAAGTACAGCATTATATCACCCTCTYGAAGATACACATGTATATTATGTTGATCAAGAGTTTGCTCAGTTGTACCATGGATATTTTCCTTTGAAGAACTTCATAATACTTTTAATGTCATRGTTTTCCATGAAATTATGTCCTCCCTATCTGTTAGTTGTCAAAATAGATCATCTTTTTCTTTCTCCTCTGCTGGTTTTTATGGTTTAAAGATGAAAGCTAGGCTAATATTGCAAAATAAGATATTTAAACCGCGTTTTGCCTCCAGTAGTTAGCATTATTCTGTAATTACTACATCCCTGCCACAGTTTTTCAAGGGGATTAGCTTTGTAACAGCTYTTATTGAGGACTTGCTGAAAGAAGCTTTTATTAAGCGTTTGTGCTYCGTGTGGTGAAGTGTTTCAGGTGGGCAAGGGATGGCTGCAGGTCCCAGTGGGGGATGCTGCAGCATTTGGCTCATTGGTAACTGATGGAAATCAACCAAACCCAAACCACTCCATGCTCTTCAAAGTCATCATCAGCCACACTTCCCAGATCAAGTTCTAATTCTGTGTGTTGGTAATTTGTCTTAAATTGCTTAAATTTTCTCAAATTGTGATTCACTCTGGCCCCAAGGTGTGCTCATTGGAGATGTCCCAGTTATCAGCTGTGCTTAGGAATGGGTGCAGAACAGGAAATGGAGAATAGCAGGAATACAGGTACATAATCCCTGGACTCCATTTTGCAAGATGGGAAGAGGCACTGGAGTGCCCCTCTCAGTGAGCTGAGGTACAGATTGCTCTGGGGTCCAGTTTGACCATTAGCTTTGGGTGAGCTTGTCTCTGCACATGGCAATAGCACACTTCAATACATTAATTCTAGTGAGGAGTAAGATGTGCAGTGTAACTGAGGGATAATGGGGTTTGTACTCTTTTCAATTTTTTATGTCATTTGGTAAGTGCTGATCTTGCATTAAGATGTCACTGTCAGACTGGATAGCATTAAAGAAGAAAGGAGTTGCTAAATTTCCACCAGGTCGAAGTATTCTCGCATCCCTAGGCACTCTCAGTAAAAATCTGTTGGAATAAAGGATGGCTAAAAAATGTTTTTAATCTAGGCTTTTTAAAATTTCTCTTTTGAGAGTCACTGTAATAAATCGAAATTATTGATTTAGCCCGTAGCAGTCCTGAGATTCACTCGTTTAAGAGCCGAAACTGCTCTATCACTTAGAGCAATAACCCAGCACTGTGAAATCTCTCATCAGAGACTCCTGGTCCACACCTGCAGATGGGCACTCAGCAAAGATTTCTGTCTGTTTATGGGTTTTGCATCAGCAGAGTTCTCTGCATGCTTTTCTTGGTAATTCTCTGCCTTGCTCCCCCCATTCCCCCTGGGGAAGCCTTTGCAGCACTGGCCTTTGGTCAGTGATCATTTCAGCCATTCCAGCACTGGCAGGCTTAACATTGCTCCACCTTCCACCAGACCTCTGCAGAAACAGAATCTGTTTTGCATTCTGTGTCTGTGGTATTACCCACATTATGAGTCTCCCCGTGAGCTTATGGGGGTTGTATATCCATAACACCGTGTTTTAAATCCCCTGCCTTGAAAAAAAGGGTTCAAAACAGCTTTTGAGAGGGCCAGTCCTGGGTGGGGATAGAAGAAAAATCTTCTTCTGAGGGTAAATATTTCTCAGAGCACTGAAGGATTGAATGATCAATAGATAGTTGCAAAGGAATGCTTAATATGACACTCAAAAGTATTCTAAAATTGAAAATCCTGGTCAAATGAACCCTGGCTGATCTGCCCAGGGTGTGTGCTGTCCCTGCCGCCGGCAGGAGCTGGCGAGTTGCATGCCAGTGTCTCCCGATGTCACTTCTGTTTTGCCTTTTATGCATTTTTTATTATCTTTCCATTAACAGAATATTTCCATTCCACCTTCTTTCTTCTCAAACCGTGCTCCTCAGGAGCGTTCAGGGGGCTCTGCAGCACGTTCTCCTGGGCTGGCACTTTGCTGCTGGCCTGGGCCAGTAGTAGATTACTCCACCATCCCTGAGTTGCTGGCTCAGCTGCTGTGAGCAATAAGCAGCCCCCCATCACTGCCCATCTGCTCCAGAAGGGAGAAGCTGTGTGTTCAGCTCCTGGCTGATGTCTGGGTGCTCAGACCCACCCGCCCAGTGGCTGCTCAGCACATCAAAAGGAGCCCTTGCTCCCCTGTGCAAGCCCGTGCTCCGGTCTAGCCCTGAATGATTAGCATATTTATAAACTAAAATAAATCCGAGGAGCGAACTGGCCCAGGGGGACTCTCAATCCAATCAAATTAGACTCATCTATCCACCCCGGAGCAATTCCTTGGAAGCCCTGCCTTCAGGAAGCTTCATTTGTAATCACTGCGTGCTGTGTACTTTAGAAAAGTTTTATAATTACTGGCTGTTCCGGCTGCTGAGCAGTTCTAAATGTTGGATATTAAGGAACTGCTGTTTCAGTCAGTGAACAAGCTCTGAACATTAAATGTGCTTCACCAGAAGTTTTTTTCTCAGCCATTACACATCTCTGAAGGCATATTTTTTTTCAAGTGGATGCTTTCCCAGCTGTTGATCATCTCTGTGTTTCTTCTGTATGAAGAGAGAAGGAGGAAACTGATGATGCTGTGACATTGTATAAAGCTCTTTGGCTGTGGAGGGAGATGGGTGCATTACTCACAGATGCAGGCGCTGGAATAATGATCCAGATCATCCTGGAAAAGCACCAATGGAAGCTTTGTCTTGCGCCATGTATGTTTTTTGACATTTTTGTATCACATGCTTTTACATAAAAAGACATTTTAGCAGTTTTACAGAATTCCGTAAATGAATTTYGGTACCATTTTTTTATAGCTCTCCACCACCACCACCACCTGATCCCTTGGGAAGCAGCCTGTCTTTGGCACGGGTCAAGGGGATGCTCCAAAATGGGTGATACCACGTGCTCAGTGAGAACTGGAAATCCAAATTTAGCAGGTGTTTTGTAGAAGGTGATAACAGTAATTTCTTTCACAGAACAGCTCATCAATTATCAAAAAGATGCCTCAGGTACAGAAAGGTGTTAAGATGCTGAAGATCATCTGAGACCAGAATCAAGTGCTGTGTTCCCAGTGAAACCAGAATGGTGGGCCAGGGGTTAACAAAAGATTGGGAAAAACACAGAGCAGTTCCTTGCCCTGTCCCAGCCTTCCATATGACCCTGTGTGTGTCACAGCCTCTCCTCCAGTGCTGTGAGCAAAGATGGGATAAACATGACCACACTGAAAGGGAGAAGAGGTTTAGGAGTGACTGGGCTGGCTGGAAATGARCCCTTTCCCACCTTCAGCTTCCCACCTCGAGCTCGCTGCTCCTACCATTAGAGTTGTGGGGTTTTTTTGTTGTAAAGRTGCACATTTCACATCTGCTCAGAGGATGTTTGGAGAAATGCATGCAAACTTCTGGAGAACTTTATTGCATTAACTCTTAGAGCAGCTTTGATGTGTGCAAAGATTTATCTTCTGTTTGGTGAAAGTGAAGGCACTGAGATAGTCAATCACATGGAAAAACTTTTTCTCTGCCAGTTACTAAGAATCAGAACTAGAAATGGTGAAAATAATGTCATTTCAGGTGTCATTAATCTAAGGCATAATGGTGCCTTTAACAGCTAAATGAATGCTGCAGCTCAGGTGATTCAGGTATCTTTGCATATAATCATGTTTTCAGATAAATTACAAAGTTCAATCCTGTATATATTCATTTTGAGATGTCCCAGAAGTGTGTAAACCACAGTTATTGCAGTTGCCTYGTATTCACAGGCTGTAAGATTTATTTAGTGGGAACTCTTCAAATGGCAATAGGCTGGGCTTGAGTTATGAATTGCTAAACYCATCCATCTATCACATTACTACCCAAAATCACTCTTTAAATGCATGGAGGAAATGTGCCATTATTGCAAAAGTGGCACAATGTCTCTCTTTTGACACAGCAAGAAAACAGCAAGGAAATAAATTTAAAGCATTAGGCAGTATTAAGACTTTTTGGAGGGAGCCATCCAAATGAAAACCCATAATCAAAATAATAATTATCAGGGGAACTGTTTGCTTTCAAAGTAATCACGCAAAGTGAAGCACGGAATATGTCTTAAGTAGCAAAAAATGGTGATTTTTGTTCAGAGGTAGAAAGGAAGTGTAACACTTGGGAATGTGAGTGCTTTGTACGTGATCAGTTCTTGATGGATTTTCTCAGAAATGGCCCTGCATGTATTGTATGTAAAAAAGAGAGGAGAAATTGAAGCTGTTGTGTGATGAATGCAGCCGAAGGTGTGATGAAGCTGGGATTGGGTTACTGAAGCTGGGAAGTTGCCTGTCATTCTCTTCATTTTAAAGTCATTACAGCGTGGGGTTAGATTCAAGTAATATTCTGTGGAATATTAACACTTTCTACTCTTTGGGAAGACATTTGGAAAGTTCCAGAAAAGTTAATGTATAATTTCTAATKAAGAGAATTTTTTTTAATTAAAGCAGCAGCAAGTCCAGCAAATTTCTTTCATATATTCTTATTATTTCATTTTTTCATTTAATGATGTTAATATTTTTAATGGCTTCCATGCCAATTACACTGAGCTTCATTGCTAAGGATATCTGTGATTTTGGTGGTGGACATCTACAGTAAATCTTAGTTTTCTTTTTGGCTGCTCTAATTCTGGACTGCTCAGCCTTCGTGGGCTGCACTGGACTTTGGTTGATCAGAGTTCAAATCCATCTCATAGTACAGTTGAATCATATTTGCAAAATCATACAAAACATGTAATGGAATAAATATATTTAATTTCATCAGCTGCAATAAGCTGGATCCCATCCTTCCATGGTGCTCATAGTAAGAGCAGCTGGCCCTTTTTGAATAACTCCAGTTTGTGTGCTCTGAAGTAGTTGTAGATTGGAACAGGCCTTGTGTTATATCTGCGTGTAAACAGCTGCATTTTCCAGTAACTGATATGATTCACTTCATTTGCCTTCTTAAATGAAAGTAATAGCTCTTCCCTTTCCCTGTTTTCCTCTTTCCAGAAGTAACAGTTTATTCCATGAGGTGGTGCAGATGAACTTTGAGATAGCCAGTTTCAGCAGCCTGTCTGGAACACAGCCCATCACCTGGCAGGTGGAATACCCTCGGAGGGGCACCACAGACATAACCTTGTCTGAGATCTTCATCTGCCAGAAGGACCTTGTTGGAATTGTTCCACTGGCAATGGTAAGAACCCCTTTCAGCTTGTTGCTCCATCTGATCTGTGTGTGGGCTGAGGAAACCAGTGCCAGCCTCAGGCAGGCTCACCGGGGAGAGCTCCCTGCCCTGAGACTGCCTGCTGGGATCATCCCTCACTCTGTGCACGTCACACGATTGCAGTTCCTACAAACTTAACCACAGAGGAAAGGGATGCTCGGAGGAAAGGGATGCTCAGAGGAGAGGGATGCTGCCACTTTCACCATCTCTCTCRGGTTTAAACCCCGCATTTCTGGCATGCCATTCCAGTGTCCCACAAAGCCAAGAAGATTTTCCTTCCCATTTTTAATTGCCTTGAACTTGCAAGCTGTAGAATAACTTCAGAGGCCTCAAGGACCTCCTCCTAAAGTGCAAGTTGCTTGGTCCTTAGGAGGCTGARGCTGATACTAGTTCTTCTACCTGATTCCCTAATAGTGGAAGAACTTTTGGGTTCAAGAAAGAAAACAATAATAGCCTCAATAGTACATTTAAGAAGCACGAAGTGCAGACTTTCATGTGGATAAAAATCTACTTTCTATGCTCGGTGTTTCAGCAAAACAAATTCCACTGCAGTCTCCAGCGTCTCAGRTGTGCTGTTATTAGGAAGGCATTTTATTTTCTGTTGGTCAGGATTTGGAAGAAGAGCTAGACACATCTCTATCCCTCTTGTGAATTTTGCCTCTCCTGTRCATAATCTTGGCAAAATTCTGGCAGTCTTTTCTTTGAACAGTGTTCAGCAGATAATTAGATGAGTATTATTTCCTGGAAGTCCTAGTCTTCAATATATTCTTYGCCTTTGAAGAGTAAAACTGCTGCTCATATCAAATGAGGTCATGGCCAGCAATTTCCTGATCCACAGTCTGTTAAGTCAGCAGAAAGCCTCTACTGCACTCCAGATCTGAGAGGGAAATAATTGTCCTCATTACCTGTCAAGTTGAACAGGGAATATATATTGGAGCATCTGTCCTCTAAGGACTGGAGAACGTGCCTGAAGAGGGATTTTGGGGTCAGATTTTGAGATAGATGCCTTCCACTAGCAAACTATAGACATGTGTCTGCTGGCAGACTTCCTGTCTTCTTGCTCATTTCACGAAAGAATTCATCAGCTTCTTCTCTCTATTCCATATCTGAGGGAATCAAGATTTTAACATCTCCTGTCAGGGTGCGATGCCTTTGCGCTTGCATGCAGGGTTCTTGCAGACTCGTGTCTATTCTGCATTAAAATTCATCTGCCTGCAAGGGCTCCTGTAAGAACTGGRGGTCTAAATGGGTGAATTTAGTGTTGTATAAATCGTGTAAGGCGAGATCCTTTATTCCCACCAGATTGCCAGTAGGCGCTCTGGGTTCAGACAAAGGGTTCAAACAATGAAATCATTAAACCTTTCTCTTCACAAAGCTTTCTCGTGTTTATCTCATTTCTGTGCCTTGTGATAACACTTAGCTAGAGCCAAAATATACTGTGTTAACAGAATCCAGTTGGATGGAATACCCAAGTAAAATTGGCTTTACTAGCAGGATATTAGTAGATAAAGGGAATTTTCAGTTTTCTGTTAGCTAACACTGTGTATCCAGCCAGGGGGCTTTCTTCATTTAGGCATTAATCTCCAGCTGAGCTGATACCTGGCACTTCTCCTGCTCAGAAACAAGAGTCACACTGAGAAGAGAGAGGGTGATACTGGATCTGCTGAGGAGTCAGATCAGACTCTTTATCTTCCCCACACACTGGGAAGCAGCAGCACATGACTGTGTGCAGAAATTAGATCTCAGTGTTTAGCAGCAAGTGGGTTTTATAATCCTCTGGAGGGTAAAGTAGATTTTGTTGATTTAAGCGTGGACTGTTCCAACAGCAGAACTGCCAACATCCAAAGTCAAACCTGTCACTCCAGAKTTTTAAAAGTGGCTGGAAAAGGGGAGAGAAGGAGCCGCCCAAAGACACTGCAGTGTCCCAGGATGTAGGATCTGGCCGAGTCTCTGCCCTTGGTTTGATGGGCATCCTGGTCAGTCTTTTGAGGATGAAAGCAGCAAACTTTGGCTTGGTTTGGGTATCACATTAAGGCTCTCTCTGACTCACAGAGTAAAGCTTGTCTCATGTGAGCCATTCCAAACTTATGAGGCAAGAAAGATCATGTATCTTTTATTGCCCTGTGCCTGATTACATTACAAAAAAGCAGTAAGATGAAAACCAAGTGGTCTTCAAAAGATGAGTGCAATTGTTGCTATGGTGTTTGGAAAGAGATTAAAGAATTGACATTGTCAGCAAGAACTGAACCTGAAATTTTAAAAGAGCCTTATAGGACTTGGATCAGTGGAGCAAGTGGTAGGGTAAAGCTGCCGAAAAATCAATGGAAATTCATCATGTACTCAAAAGAGAAGGTTTTAGCAGAATCCGTGTTCCATGTGTGCCTAAATAGTGTGTACAAGTAAGGAACAGCACCACAGTGATGCTGCCACAGGGAAATAACAGGAGCAAGAGRGATCAAAACTACTGGGCTGAGAGTTACTGTGATAACTTGTTCCCGGAAAAAAATGACATGTAAATTTGAGGTGAGTATATTTTTTTCCCAAGCTCAGAAATCAATCTGAGTAATTTTGAAGGACGTGTCACCCTTCAAGGTAGTTGGAGAGAAAAATGAGACAGAACAGTTAGAAAAATGTAATTTTTACTGGTTTGTTGCTTTCTGACTCTCACATAACAGAATTTTGGTAACGGGCTGTGCATCAAACTAGATTCTAGTCAGACRGACTCACTTCCAAATTCCTGAGTATGGCACTTGGTGCAACCATCCACTCAATGTRCCTTCCATGCAGGCTGTGTGAGGGTCTATGTGTCTCACTCAAAGTGTGAGACTAAATTTTTATGTTGTATTTCCATCACTGAATAGCAATAATGACTGAGGCAAACAGGTAATGTCATTTATTAGACTATTTGACACAGATAGAGAAAAATAGATGCTCTTCCCAGCACACACTCCCTCCTTCAGATCTCTYGACTCACAGAAACTGGGGGTGGTAAAATTCATCAAGTAGGAGAGTTAAATAAGAAAATAAAATAATTTCCTAAGGCAAAACAGAAAATATATCCCATTGTCTGCAGTCAGGAAAAATCTGCTGTCTGAATTGTGCCCTATTCTGGCTTTGTTTAATTTCATGTTACTTGTTGCAGGGTCAACTAGGAAAGTGCTTTCATAGGAGCTTAATTAATCATCTGCTAAGCAGCTTTTGAAAACCTCCTCRGTTAATCACAAGTAACCTCAGAAGTTGCCAGTTAAGGTGTACAGCGTTGCTTAACTTGCTTTCCACAAATTTTCCTCAAATTTCTATCCTGTCATGAGCAAATGTAGCCAACTGTGTTGATTTTGCCCCTTACTAGATTAAAACACCCCARATTTACACCTGTAGTATGTGCACACACAAATCCCACTGGAGAGCTCTGTGTGTTTGTGTTCAACACGAGGCCACGTTTCAGGAGACTCAGCCAGAGATTTCTTTCCATACTTTAAATGGATAATGCATATTTTTTAATGCGACTGAATTTCGCTTTGGGATAGAACAAGGTAGAAAACCTGTGTTTAAGTGCATTGTTCGGTGCCAATAAGGCACATTAATATTACGGGAAAGCTCCTTCCTGGRAGGAATATGGGGAATCAATGGTTTAATATTTATGCAAGACCATCTGGGTCCCTTTATGTGGAGCTGAAGCAGAAGTCCTTCAGCAGCAGGATGCTCTCCTTCTTACATTGATCTCTAACTGTGACTTGCATGAAACACAGATATTAAAATGCCGAAGCATAAACTCAATGTCAGGAGCCTATTCGGAGAGTTCTGGTCTAAATTGACTTCAAAACCACTTGTCACCGTGGGAAGCCCTGCAACTTGCTCATCCGTGCATATTTCCCCTTTAAAACAAGGCTAATTTTCAGTAGGTCTTTCGGGTTTCATTCATCAGACTCTGAGCCATTGATAACTTCTTACAAGCAGAGCAAAGCTGGAACAGGCCCAGGCATCTCTGGAAGTTTCTTGCTGCCGTTTCACGTGCTCAGAAGCTTGTCTTTCTCCTCTGCTGTACCAGTGGGTCTCATAAAAGGGGTAGTAATCTGTCTCTACACGTCCTGCCTTTCTGCTGATGTCAACTGGTGCGCTGATATAAAAGCATCTTTCCCCTGTGAARCAGCATCCTGTGAGCTGCTGGGTCTGAGTGTTTATGCAGAGTAACCTGGCAAACCCAGCATTAATGTGTAGCTGAGGTTCTCAGCTGCTCATTAGGCAGTACCATTGCACACGTGCTTTTTGCTCAGGGCTGAGTTGTTCATTTGGAAGTGCTTGGTTTGTGTGTTTCTTCACGTTTTGAACTCAGTGTGTTGGCATTCCTGCTGCAGAAGTAGGGGAATGGACCTACTGCAGAGCTGTGACTCAGCCARAAACACTTTTTGACAGTTTTATGTGTGCTTGTTAACTGGCTTTCATTAAAACAGAGATGATCAAAAACTTAGCTCCCAGAGCAGTGTTGTTTTATATACACATTTATGTATGCTGTTCCCTAAGGTAAAGATTTTTTCAGGTATTTCATTGTAATGAAGTCCCTGTAATACCATTTTAAAATATGGGCCTGAATAAATAGAGTTTTCATCCCTGCACAGTCTGTGAGTTCACACCATAAAGCTCTATCTAGTTCAAGGTCACACAAGTGCAGAATTCTCACTCTGGTTCATCTTTCAGTCTCGAGTGAAGCGCAGGCAACAGGCACTGAGGAGCTTTCCAGGAGATAAAATCCRTTTCCCGATTTGCTTATTGCAAACAAACAAACGAACAAACAGATAATCCACGTATCAGACTTTTCAGCTGACAGGCATTGTCTCAGATAATTTAGTTCTGAATGGCATAAAATGAACACTGTGAGCTGAAGGAAATTTATTTTATGTAAAAGTAAGCTATTACTATTAATAGTACTAACTGGGACAGCTTAAATCAACTCTGCAGTCCTAACTAATACCATGAAATCAGGAGCTGTGAGTTCAGTTGCCACTCTGATTGTTCTGGGTGGAGCAATGGAGTCACAATCTCCTGATGTTAAGGGAGATGCAGTAACCGAGATCTCTCCTGTGCCTACCCTTCCCCTCATTGCAGACTGCAATTGTCCAAATGAGGATAACATTCCTTCCTTTGGATTTATGGGGGATATAATTTCACTAATTGTGCCATTTGCTCTCTATTTATGCCAGTTGAACCCAGGAGCCTCCGTACCTGCTTATAAATTGGCTCTGTCACACAGTGCATTAGTCTGGGACTTGCAGTGCTTATTGATTAATCTTATCTGTGAAGAATTGGCTTTTTTTGTTGTCTGCCCATCAGGAAACAAAAGCAGAAAACGGAAGAACTGCTGTTCATTGATCTTAAATTGGTCAGAAGATGCAGACAACATAAAGAATCCAARATGACTCAATTTAACACTGTCTTTTTAAGTCTCAGACATCATTTCTACCACCTTTGCACTTTTGCCTCTAGCTTCTGTTTCCCTTTTCTTTACTACAATCACATTCAGTCCTACCTTTTSCAGGAAATGAGAATGGATCAATAGGGCTATCTCAGCTGGCTGGAATTAATATTTCCATTGGATCAAGGTGTATGTCATTTTCTATGCAGCACGGGAGTATGTATAATTTCCTCTTCCAGCATCCCCCGTATCTGACAGTGCTACTGAATGGATTGTTTTGGGATTTTTGAAATGCTGAGGAGAGGTGGGGCCAGCTAGCTTCCAGATTTTTAAAGATCTCTGAGAAGTATTAATATGAGGCTTAATACATGCTGCTTGGTCTCAACAGGAGGCAAATCCTGCTAACCAAACAAAACACTGCAGAACAACAAGAATGTGCAGTGAGACAGCCAGCAGCTGAATTATTGGATGCTTGGTGTGCTAATAGCAAAATGCTCCCCTGGATGAGGAATACTGGAAGCCTCTAGAAAATTCTGTGTGCGAGCCAAGCTGATCAAAGCCAGGGTGTTGTTCAAGGGTCAGTGGAACTGAGCTCCATGAATGGGAAAGGAGGGACATAGGATCCCACTTTTGCCAGTTCATGGCACTGCATTGCGTATGTAACGTGTGAAATCTGGAGATTGTTTTGTTCTTGGGATGTATTTTTGGACTGCTCTAAGTGCTGGTTCAGGTTTGTGAATCTGCTCCATCAGAAAAAGACATCTGAACCAACAGTTTATATTTGAAGTGACAGCTGATTAAAATTCTGATTGTTTAACATAAGCACACAGGCAGGTTCAGAGCAGAGAACGTGAGCAGAGAGCAYGCAGAGCCAGCAGGAAGGAGCTCTGGTCCCACGTGGTGGGGCCCGGAAAGGACATTCCTGGGCTGGGTATTTTGATGCTGAGGCTGCTCAGGGCTGAGTTCATCCCTGTGCCCTCCCCTGCTGCCCTCCCAGCCAGATCAGATGGAGGAGGGCAGAGAGGCTCTCCTCAGAAAAAGCAGGAGACCAACTTCAGGGGCTGATACTCTGCAAAAGTTTGCAGCTGACACAAAATTTGGAATTTAAAGGCAAAGAAGTCCTATTTTGTAGGAGTATGGTGTGTGTTAAGCGATTCAGGCTTCGACCAGAGCTCACTCATGGTCAGCAGTGGAGGCAGAAGCTGTGCCTGGCTGCACCTCCTGCTKCCAAGGGTTTGAGAGGAGTGCAGAGGGAGATGGGAGAACATTCCATGACTTTGCTCAAGAGCTGCTGCCAGAGCTGGAAAGGGAATTGTTCTTCATTATGCCTTCTCCTCTGGAAGTTAATGTTCTAGTTCTCCTCTAAACTAGAGTTTTCTCATTATCTTTAGCTAACAAATGGTTGCCTTGACTTAACTGATAAATACACGTCCAGCCACTGTCCAAACTAATTCCAGACAACAAACATTTGTGGTTTGCCCTGGAGAGTAAACAGTCTCCACCTCCTCATGCTGTCACTTGCAGGAGGTGACAGCTGAAGAGGGGCTGCCAGAGCAGACCAGGTGTGTTTGCAGACAGAGCTGCTTCTCAGCCAGCTTGAGAATCAGGTGGGATGACTGTGACCCATACAGAAAACCAGGAGTGATTGCTCTTAATTGGCAGCTTCTAGTGATGATTCTGATCTGTAAAGAGAGATTTAATATTTCTGGGGGATGCCTCGCTCTTCACAATCAGGTGAAATATTTACCTAGCAGAATTATGAATTGTTTGGGCTGGACTCTAATTAATGAGGTCCTGAGGTGTTACAGCTTGGGGAGTGAAGCTATCGAGACGACGAGGAAATGCTTTACTCTAATGGGAGATAATGAGGGAGCATGGGGTTAAAAAACCACCAGGACTTTTGTAAGCCTCAGTGTTTTAATGAGCTACCCCCAAACCTTAAACACCCAGGAACTTTTCACCTTCGATTTGCTCTCTGTGCATGTTTGCCTTGCCCTCGTTCGGTTTACAGTTCATTATCCAGACAGACGCCCATCACTGAGCATGTTTGCCATGGAATTCGTTAGGAATCCGTACTTCAAACCCAGGAGTTCTGCTTGAGGGAGATAAACCACAGAAGCCAGGACAGGGTTCAGCACAGTCCTGGGGAGGAAGCTGGCACTGTGCTCCTGGCTCTTTCCCTTTGCCTCTGCAGCAGTTGTTAAAGGACATGGGGATGGGATTTAATCCATTCATGATCCCAGAATCAGAAGGGTACCAGAACCACACCAAAGCTTGGACTGCCAACAAACCCAACTTTTCTAAGCTGGAGAGGTCTATGCAAAGGTCTCGTGCAGTGCCCCAGCTCTCCATGTCGCTCACATGTGCTAAATGAATCAACAGACCAAAACTTGCACTCTGTGGCAGTGGCCCCRTTGCTGTGGTGTGGTCTTTAGACCACAGTTCAACTGCAAAGTGAATTGACACAGACAGGTCAAGATGGGTTTTCCCCTCAGAAACAAATCGTGCCTAATATTTACTGCACCAGCACCGTGGCAGGACCATCAGCAGGGCCAGCACACTGGTGAGAGAGGGAATTTCAGCAGGCAAATGGGAATAAAAGTAACACTGACATTAATTTTAATCAGGTCCCAATCATCTGATTTCTCCTTTGTATTTTTTTTTCTTCTCTAGCAAAGCTGATTGTCTTTCTGCAAGATTTGTTGCCTCACAGAACAATAATACAGGCTGTAATGATGTAATTTATGGCTGCAATTTGCTTTTGGAAATCCTCTATTAGTGAAAAATAGCAACAGTGCAGTTTTATTAATTACAGTAGGTGAATGTTGAATGCTGAGTGTCAGTACCAGGAGGAGTGACTGTTGTACTCTGCTCTCCAAGGCCCTGTAGGACCAGAGCTCTGCRTCCTTTGGAGGCTGTGAAATGAGTATTTCGCTTAGCCTAAATAAATGTAAAAATAATTCAAGTTCACTGGGAAGTTTGAGAAAATGATAGGGGGAAACATTAGCCTGTAAATTCAGTATTGAAAAACACGCCTGAGTGTTACTGCACCACATAATGTGCTCGGGTATAGGATGGTTCTGCAGAATAGCACATTTATTTACACCTTCTGCCCCCAAACTGCTTCTTGCAGCTCAAACCTTGAGGTTCATTACTGAGTTTTAGTCTCAGCGTGCCGTGCCGGGGAGAACCACTTCATCTCTTTTTCTTCTTTAATGTGGACATTTTTTACCTTGGCACGGCACTTCTATTTCCATTTGCATGAACCACACTTCACCAGGACGTAGCTCGAGGGGGGGAAAAAAAAGGACGCGGGCAAAAAAATCACCTTGCGTGATTTAAAGGTGAATTCCCTTCCTTTTGTGTGCTCCTGGCCGAGGTCCAAAAGGCTGGCTGTAACCTCTCTGTGCTCTTGAGCTCTCGTTTTGGGGGAGCTAACAGAAGGCAGAGGGCCTCCTGCTGCACGGATCGTGTCAGCAGCACAAACCAAAGCCATCCGTCTCGGAGCCGGGAATCGCTTTGTCCGGGGCTCCTTCGCGCCCGCGTGCCAAGGCTGGGAAGTTTCCACACATGTTGCCGCGCGCTTGAGCCATCGGAGGAAGCTCTGGTTTGGATTCTGGACGTGGGACAAAATGTCAATTGGAAGCGTTGAAAGGCAGGGACCGGGAGAGGAGCTGCCAGCTGGCAGCAGGTATCCTGCGGCATATGTTTCGAGGGTGCCTGGGAGCTTCAGGAGTGAGCCTGGCGTGGCAATAAATAAGCCATCCGAGACTCAGTAATTCCTCCTCGCTGCTCTTACCTCATCCGAGTTATGGGCTGGTCATTAAGCGCTGGGAGGCTCTGATAYGCAAAAATAGGGATTGTCTGGTGGGGTGGGAGCCGCGTGTCTGTCTGGAGTTCGTTTCTGCCTCCTTCGGAGCTTTGGCTCGGGCCTGCAGCTGGTTTTACTCACCTTTAAAATGGACACGGTGGCTCATATTTCCTRTGTTACAGTGCAAGGATTTGGCTTATGGGATCGTTCTGTACTGCTGATTCTTTGGGAAGGAAAATTCCCTGCTCAAACATGGATGCCAGCCTCCCCTACTCAATAGCAGTGCTGTTCTAGCCCTGAAGAGTAAAACTATAAGCGAAGCAAGGTTTGTGGCTAGAGGTGATGTCTTTTATTAGGCCGTCCAATAGAGTTGGGAAAAAAAGCCAAGCTCTCAAGCACACARATCTTTTTTCAAGCCTCTTTCAGTGCTGTAAGTTGCTGTGAGATGCTCAGATAAAGTTAATGGTCACTGGGGTTGCTCCAGGTTATACTAAMAAATAAAATACTGCTTTAAACAAATGGATTTGATCCCTTTGTCCGTCATATCCCTGACTTGTACAATGATCAGAGCAGCCTATTTCAAGGATGCTTCTCTAGCCATGAGCCTCCAAAAGGATCTTGACAGCAACCCCTGAAGGTAAAACATGTTTTTGCTTGAGTAAGGAGGAAATAATTGCATCTGTGATAATACATACTGTATATATTTAATTTGCCTCCTTCGAGATATATGCTGGGTTTAGTTCCTATATAATAAGGCCCACCAGTCTATCAGACATGTGTCTGATCAATAATTTGATTTTCCTGTGTCACTCTCTCATCTTTGTAACTGCAGCAAGTTTCTGATGTCTGTGCAGTGTCTGCTCTCATTAATGCAATCATCTTGTTCCTGCCCTTTATGTGCTTTGCTTATGTGGAGCTGCTGTGAAGTCAGTGAAATCAATAAACTATTTGAAAAGGAAAAATAATCTAGGTACAAGGGTAGAAAATAATAATGACTATTTTCTGCAYTTTTATTACCACTTTTTCATAGCAGTTGCATAAGAATTTGTTGTGTCTTCGTTACAGGTTTTGCATATCGAAAATTAAAACTGTACAGCCAAAATAAGAAAAGAACAGGCAGAAAATTTCTCTTGCTGATTTCAAAACAGACTAAATTAAATTGAAATACTGAAGCAGAAGCTGCCTGCTTCACTTCCACTGTGGTTTAAATAGGGCTCTGACATCCACAAACTCCAGCCAAGTGCACGGCCAAAACCTGGGGAACTTYAGGAACTTGTAGGAGAGGAATACTGTCTATTAGAAGGAGAAAGCAACTYGTTAATAATCCATGGCATATTAATCTACACAAATAAAACAAGTTCACAACCTCCACAGTGGCCATAAAAACCATCCATGTATCATGCAGTTCCCCAGTTACTTAAAAGAAGAAATTGTCCTTGGGACTTAATCCTTGAAGTCCATAAAGCATTAAAAATTATTTCACCTCAGTTAGAGAGTTCAGACCACCCCACGCTCCGAGCAGTACAGTGCCCTTTTCCTGGAACAACCAGGCTAGGTAAGAGTCTACCTGGAATTTCCAAATGAAGTAGTTTATTCACCATCAGTGTGGTTTGTAGYGCTGTATAAAACTCGGTTTCCATGCAGTGAAACTGGGGGCTCCACTTGAAATTCCAGGAGTGGGTTATAGTAGGGACCAGATTTTCATGGACTGAARAGAGTTTTTAATTCCAAAGTAAATAAACGGAGTAAGGACAGAGCCCGCCTGTACASGGGGAGCTGAAGCACAAGAAGGCAGATTTTCCAACTTGCACAGGTTAATTCTGGGAGAAGCAAGAAGGAGGTGATCCAGATGCCTGCTTGGAGGTGTCTAACACCACTGAAAATGCTGTAAGAGTCTGAGCCATCGATCCAAGGCTGCCAGGGACGACACAGGACCTACAGGAGACCTGTGCCCTTATGGAAGAGCATCTGGAGCCCAGGCATGGTACCTGAGAGCATGTAAATGGCACTCTGCTCTTAGRCACTTCAATCTTTCCCCAGACTTGCAAATTGTGAGTTGGATCTGCTGTGAAACACGTCCCCAAAAATAGCCTTTTTTTTTTTTTCCCTGTCTCTAGCTACGTGGATATTTTCAGTGTGCAGTTGCATTTCTCAGTGGAGGGTTATAGAAGTGCTTGGGTCTGACTAGAAGAAACCACATTAGTGGGGACTCKTTAGGGTTTACTCCATCATGCTTGGTGGAATGGACCTTGGCTTTACTGAAAAACAGCTGGATTTCAGCGGGGTCAGGATTTAAAAAATTCTGTTTGCAAAATATTTACAGTAAGAAAGCCCTGGGATGGAAATACGTTATATATAAAATGAAAAGTACTGCCTCTATCTGCCTGCAATCAAGTCTGTGGCTTCTGTTAGCACAGAATTGCTCACCTTGTTTCCATTCTGTCTGGGTGTGTGTTTGTGTGCACAAAGACTCCTCACACCTGCACACGCGTGCAGCCTGGGATTGTGTGTGCGCACAGACGTGTGTCCCGATATCCTTCCAGACTTCCAATCTGCAACTGCCTATTGATTACAGCCATTACAGCATTATTATTACAGCTATAAAGCCAACTGTAGAACAGGGCCACAGGTTTAATTGAAATGAACATGGGAAGAATTTCAAACTGCTAATGAAAATTGCCTTTTTATGAGCAGCTTTATTCCCACGGTCGTCACAGGATGGAGGCATCACCAGAGCTGGTTCTGCCTAATGGTGGAGCAAACCCARTTTCACCAGGGGTCCATTTCCAAATAACTTCCTCAGACCCGTGAGAAAGGAGAGTAAATGACTGACAGATCTTGAGAAAATGCCCTTAAATTGACAGATTCCATGTATTAGTCTTTATCCACAGAAGAGAACTGTAAGCCCTGGAATTATTTCATCAAGAAAATATTATATAGCTCCATCCACGGCTGCTTAAGCATCCATGAACTAGTCCATCAGCGGATCACCAGGTGGCTATTGCCTCTCTCTCCCTTTCAGGCTTTACCAATATTCCCACTCCCATCTGTGATAAACTTAATAGGACCATTCAGCAGTGGAGAAAACATGAGAGGTGTTCATCATAGCCGAAGGCTCCCTCGGACAATTATTCCTTGGACGTTTGAGCAAATGAAAAGCTATTTTTGTGATTACAAAGGGTAGAATGTGCTGCAGTTTCTGAGGCTGTTTTATTGGCCTCGCTCTTGGTATCCGTAACAAATATTTATCCTTTCCTGGGAATGTTGCAAGTAGCTGCATTCACTGAGTTAATGCTCTTAATATGTTTCTCTCCACTCTGTTTTCCAAGCACTCTTCTAAGGGTGCTTATTAGATAAAAAAATTATACGTATGACTTTGCATTGTGGATGTTTTCATATGTCTGCTGTAGATGAAATGTGTATAATTTATGCACTGCTCAAATGCATAAAAACATAAGTTTTCAAGAGAACTTAGGACAGTTTATTGCTTGTATTTATCAAGTGTAAGTGTATTCATAAGCATCTGCAAGTACACTTAYATCCATAAGTAGCAATGCTCTGAAACAGCAGCAGTGACGGTGCTCAAGTGTGTTGGTCTCAGAATAAGGGCTTTTAACCTGTCACTTCACAGATTTCCATCTGTTTCCATTTTCTATGCTAAAAAGAGCCAGTAATGATGCTGGAGTTGGAATATCTCAGGTAATCACTCACATTTCAAGCCATAGCTACAATTTCTTCCCTCTAGATAATGTGTTTCCTGTGTAAGTGCTT
Organism: Amblyornis subalaris; assembly: GCA_018881555.1. Lineage (NCBI taxonomy): Eukaryota > Metazoa > Chordata > Aves > Passeriformes > Ptilonorhynchidae > Amblyornis > Amblyornis subalaris. The sequence goes on along the minus strand of JACAXG010000023.1, from coordinate 4,498,506 downwards.
TCATTTCTAAGTCAATTTATAAAAATATTGAAAGCAAGGAATGAAATGTCACAGAGGAGCAGGTAGTTTCCTGTGTCACAAATAAGCATCTTTTAAAAAAATCAGGGGTTTTTTTTGTATAAGCTTAGAGAAATAAAATGCGAGCTTCTGCTTCCCATCTTCTCCAGTCATCTTTATGTCCTTATTCTATATTTTAAGTGGTTATAGAGAGGTGAAATGTGGCCTTCTGCTTCTCATCTCCTGCAGTTGTCCTTAAATTTTTTTCTACGTTGTAAGTGGTTCCAGAACTGTTTCCTTTGAAGTCATTCTCAGTTGCAGGCTCTTCCTCCACACAGCAGGAAATACCATCTTGCTTTGAAAACTCATATTGGCCCCTGAATCCCGACATAGCTGTCCTAGGCAGCAGAAAGTAGAGACAGCTTTAGTGTAATTCTTGGGGCTTTGCACATGCTAAAGGGAGACACAATCAAGCATGAAAACGTTCAGCTGATTTTATCCCGTGTCCTCATCCATCTGCTTTTCCCATCAGCCAGGGCGTTGCGTTATCTGGAAGGATCTTGTCAGAGTAATTTAGGGTGGAAGGAAGGTTTGAGTTGTTTCTTGAGGACTCAGCTCATTAAAGAAGGGCTGAATGCAAGTGTAGCACATTGTCGTGGGTGAGCTGAGCGTGTTTCCCTGCCTCATCCCAGCAGGGCATCAGCTCTGGTGGCAGGTGGCAGGAAGGAGTTTCAGGGACTGCCCTCCCCATCCGCAGGCTCCCAGGAATCTGTGTGACATCTCCCTCCTTGCAGAGGCTGTGGCTGCTGCAGGGGATGCCTCTCCGACACGCTTGGTAATTGGTTTTGTCCCTCACAACTGGGGTATGTGGGTGTTCCAAGCTCCTCCGGGGATGCAGGTTCCCTAAGGAGTCAGCAGTGGTTGCTTTAACCAAACCTCTCCTCTCTGGGCAGAAAGCACCATGTGTTTCTGATCCCACCTTGCTTTGTGCTAGGTAAAGACAGGTTTTAAGATAAAACAGAGATTTTATATATTAAAAAAAAAAAAATTGAAAGCTGTAAGGGATCAAATCAAGACCTGCTTAGCTGTAGTGGTACTTGGAGGCCTATAATTTACAAATAAAATTAATCAGTTGTTTTGTTTTATTTTGTTTTGTTTTGTTTTGTTTTGTTTTGTTTTGTTTTGTTTTGTTTTGGTATAACACTGGAGGTTCTGTATTTCCCCAAATATATTTGGAAAATAAAAGCAAAAGAAAACTAGAACACTTCAATATTTCTTGAGTGTTTTATACAGCAAGAAAACCACAACCAAACAGTGTCAGATGGTGTGGGAATGATTTTTCTCGTGCCTAGATCTGTTCAGAAAACAAGAAGAATCAGTTATTCACCAAGATGTGCTGAGAATCAGTGGATGTGGTTGCTCTTTTTACCTCCTTGGTGTGGAARCAGTCTCTCACCAGAGTCCCTGCTCAGCACATTGACAGCCAGCAGCACGTGGAGCCAGAATGGGGTTGTTTTTAGACAAATAATAAACACACATAGCATTAATATTCAGGCAGTGGAACTTTACTGGTGGAAATATTAATGCAAGTGCTTAGATCCCTATTTCACAAGGGAGAGGAAATAAGATTTCCTGGTTAGTCTCAGTGCCTCTGGCAAACTAATACAGCTCCAAAATTAAGTTTTGAATTGGTTTTATGAACTGCATATGATAAACTTAGTATAACAAATACACTGAAGGAAATATTTACTTCTGAAACCAATTCGTTAAAAGAAATCTGAATTTGATTCTCAGTTGTTCAGAAGTGGAAGAAGTGACAGAAGCATCAGAGGCGTTGTGATTCTGTGGTTCTGTGACTGTACCTCTCTGGACCTGCTGGGTAATAAGGCTTCTTCATTCCACCTAGTTTCAAACATTGAAAATGAAGAGAAAGACTGGTTATCCCCCTTCAGCWCATCACAGAAAGCTGTCCTGTCTGCCAGTATCGTTCTGTTCCCCTGAGCTCTGGAGAAGGGGCGTTCATTAGCCCTCAGCTTAAAGCAGAATTTCTCACTGTTCTCTCTGGAGGGTTCGTCCTGATTATAACCCAGGGTGTGGCCATTGCTCGTTTTTCTSCTGGCCAGAACATCACTCATGGCCTTTGCAGATGGAAGGTTATCCTGATGAGATTTTACTTTTTTATTCAAAATTGCAAGCAGTAAGAAGTGAGATCCTGTTGCCRTAATAATCTGGGCGGAGTCCAGAGCTGTGTACCTGACCTTGGGTCGGTGTGGCCTCTGTACCCACACAGCCCTGAGTCGTGTCATCATTTTACATCACTAACTGCAAACAGAACAAAGCAATTAGCTGCTCCAGCCTCTTCTTACTTTTAAGGGAYGCTCACTTTTGGCAGATGATAGAATTACATTTAGCAACACAGTCTGCATCTGCTAAATCAAAGCGATCGCTGGTGATGCTCCCTTTTGCACGTCTGAATGCTAAGRGGATGGATTCACTGCAAGGAGAGTGGGGATTAGTCATCCAAGGATCCAAAGATATTTTTCTGCATCCCTGTCTCTTAATATATTCTACATCCCCCTTTTCTGTCTGCAGAGTGTAATTTATCAGGACTCGAAAATTCCACTAGCAGGGTATTTGGGAACCGTACAAGCAGGGAAGAAAATGGAACTGTTTGTTGCTAATGTAAGGGGCCAGTAATTAAGATTTATCTCAATATGGAGACTAAACAGAGACAAGATCATTGATTAAAAGGGCATTGCATTTGCAGAACACTGAGTTCCCATTTTCAAGAGACACTTAGATCTTTGTCATAAATCACATTGTTCACGAAAGCTACAGGGAAGATTGTGCTGGGCCCAAAAAATTCCCATCCCAGCTTTGCTTTCTCTCCTTCTGTCCTCCTCTGCCACTATTTTTCTTGCAGTGGTTCCAGCCCCAGGAGAAGTTGGTGAGGGGCCCCAGCCCAGCCTGAGCACCGATGGGCTTTAACTGTCAAAGCCACTTTTCTGGGAAGTGAGAAGGATGAGTCTGAACCCCTTTCTTATGTCCCTGCTTCCACATTTCCTCCATCAGCCCTCTCTGAGGCTCCTGGAGACCCTCACACATCATGTTGATCATGGTCCTCAAACAAACACTGTGCATGCCAGGGACAGAACAGTGCCAGCCTCCACCTTTGGGTCTGTCCACGGGAGATGTTTGGGCTGTGTTTGACTTCTGCGTTATTAGTTCTTCAGGGCAGGTACTGTCCTTAATTTCTGTGCCATGTGTGTTGTTGGCCATTTAACAAAGATTTAACAAAGAGAAGGAGGTACCTCACAGTGCTGGCGTGTGTCGAGTGGAATTAGCATCCAAAGGAAGCTTTGAGCTCCTTTGTTCTGCTGTCCTCGTCAGAAACAGGCTGCAGAAATGGCAACTTGTATTCAGTAAGTCTGTTTCTTATGTAGATTTGGGATGGCCTAATTTTTCACCACAGTTAAATGTGTTCCTTAGTTAGCATTTTCCTTGGCAGTGTGGACCTCAGAGTCGTGGAGTGACCTGGATTCCATCTGGGTCCATGTTTGGATACTGAGGGATGCTGTTAAGAGAGCAGGTTTGGTTTCACCCCTCAAAGGCATTACCCTGTATCTTTTGCAGCTGATATCAGTCCTGAAGTAAAGGCCCTCATATTATGAACTGATGAATGAAGCAGAGCAGGATTTACGTGTGCTGGGCCAATACTATTGGAATCAAGTGAAAGAGCAGCCCAAATTTGAACCAACAAAATTTGCCCTTCCCCACTCCTGCCACAGGGTGACTCAGGGGATCCTCAATCATCCAAACTCTTCAGGCTGCAGGAACACTCCTGTTCTTCTGAAGGGTGTGCTAGGAGTTTAAAAAGCAGATTGTCAGCCTCTTTCCCTTCTTGTACACACTGCCTGTGTCTGTGGAGAGTCAGAGCACCCAGTTGGCAGAAAGCACAGTGTATGATTTACTGTTAATCGTAGGATTATGCAGATAAACAGAGTCTGCTGCCTCCCAATGTTATTTCTTTAATCAGCCGTAATCTTAGCAGCATTAATAACTCGAATCCACCCCCGTTGTGTTACCAGCCCCACAAACCAGCAGAACCATTGCTCTGTGGCTGCTCTGACTGGGATGCCACGGGAATTTGTGATGCACAGCTCAGTGCCCCTCGCTGGATCGATGATCTGTGGTGTTTGCAGCTGGCGTGTGGGGTTTGCTTTGGATCTCCCACATCTCCATCCCCTTCTCTTGCAAATGTGTGGCCAAGGTGTCGCTGTTCATCCGGGGTGATGGGTTAACCACGGCTGGAAGCACAGCCCAGCTCCTGGAGCTCTCCTGGGTGGGAATTGTCCCCACTGACTGAAGCCCTGTCAGCAGCGAGGACTTGCTGCTTCTGTCCTTTCTCCACAAGACAAGTGCTGGTTTGATTTTAAGGTAGACAGTGCCCAACTGCCTCTTTTCCAAATGCTCTTTCAAGCAAATTTCCTGATCATTTAAAGCATAATTGGCATTTTTGTCACTCCTTCAGGTCTACACCACAGGTTTGTTGCTCGTGTTCGTGTGAGGGAGAAATCTAAATGCTAAGCTATGATTAACATCATTCTGGGAGACTCCAGTCGCAGAATTTTCAGCCTGCAAACAGGACCATTCTCATGACCTCAGGCTCCCATGGATTTCTCTTGATAACACCATCTAATCGGATTTAGAGTTTAATTAAACAGCTGTCACTTTGCTTCCTCATTCTGCCACAATTTAATGTTGAATTAGTTCCTAAATTAGTCATGGTTGAATGCTTGCCTTCTTCCAGTTGAGGGCTTGGATGAACATAAGGTTTGCTCTTCAGCTGAATCCAAGCAACCAAGGCTCATATTCTGTGTTCCTGCTCTTTGTACAGAGCTCCCACTGACAGCAGTGGAAGTTCCCTGAGTGAAGCAGGGATGCAGCAAAATGTGAGATTCCTGCAGAGTGAGCCGTGGGGTTCCCCAGCCCTGAACGGCCAAATGTGAGCACAGGCTGCTCAGCTCTGTCTAGAACTTTTTTTAAAGTAATTTCTCATACACAGAATTCAATGATTTGCTTTTGAAATCTCTTTTGATATCTCCTTGAGCCTAACCCTAGAGTTTTCCTCTAACCTTTGGAAGAACAAGCAAAAATGTTCTTTAATTATACTGTTTGTTAATTAAATATGTTTCAATAGCAATTATTTCCTTCCTATATTGTATCCATTGAAGGGACGCCCTGGTAACAAGAAAAAACCATCCTAATTGGGAGTTTGTAGATGTTCTTCACRCAAGAAAGCCAACTCTGCCTCTGCAATATCAGAGTCAGATGTTGCTGGGATTTGGGCATTGTGCTGCCAAAACAGCTTGAGGCTTCCAGAGTTCAGAGCTCCAATCTCCCTTGTTTCAGTGAGGATTATATGTGCAGCTCTCCATTTTGACTTTGGAAGTGCCAATCCTGGCTTTTTTAGAGTTTGCAATAAACTTACAGAAACTTCTTTCTGACCTGGATATCGATGCTTACTCATAGTTAATCTTTCTGTTTTTTCAATTTTCTCTACTCTCCTCATTTTTGAATTTCTCAGGGAACAAGTCCAAACATTGCTATCAGATGCTTTCAGGTTTTTGTCACACAAAATAAATTTGGTTTTGAAACTACTGCACAGAAAGTAGATTAGTTCTTGGGGGATTTTAAAAATTAAAGAGTGTGGAAGTGGCCGAGATATTGTGATTTTGAAAAGTGCCTACATTTTAAATGAATTCTCAGTCTCTCTAGAAGTTTCTTAGTAACCTTGTTTGTGTAGTCCCAAATTAGCCTGCAAACAGGACAGTCTGTAGCCTTTAAAAATGAGGCACAGACACCAGCACCTCTGCTGGCTGTTGTGTTTCCTGTGCTGCTGTGAGAACAATTGGTTTCCTGATGTTGCTTGGCATTTCCTTGAAGATTGAACTGCTGCTTGTGCTGATCAGTGGATAATCAGGGGCATTGCAGGGAAACAAATTTGGGTGCTGAACCAGGTGCTCATAGGGCCAGGCAGACAGACAGACAGAGTCTGTTTGATCTCCTTTTATTTTATCAGCTTTTGGGGAGTCTTGGGCCATGGATCCTTTCCTGTGCTGTTCAAGAGTTTTCTGTCACAGTTTGTGTGTGCTGCAGACAATGGGCCCATCCTCACTGAATTGGCTTTATTGCAGCAATCTAAAGGAAGCACAGAGCAGGCAGAAGTTGTGCCGTGAGGCTGTTCCATATACAGGGGTGTAGGACACACTTTTCTATTTCAGTTCTAAACAAAAAAGACAATAAAATCAAGACTTTGTTCTTTGGTCTTTATTTCTGGTTTGTTTTAACCATCACAGGGGCACTTAGAGCCTGAGTAAGGGAAGTGGCAGAGTTGAACRTTGCTTTTAGTATAGTGTGTGATATATTAATTGCTTATACATCAGTATTTCCTAATCTGTGTAATACCCATGAGTTATGACTGCTTTCAGGGGAGATGAAATCAAAGGATTTCCATCTCTGCTCAGAGCTGTAGCTGGGTGGGTACCAATCCCTTCCCAGTGCTGAGGCTCTCTAATGGCTGTAATGGCACCACCTATGAATATGTTTCCATCTCCTTCGTGCTCATCATGAATTTGAAATTCCTGGTGTTCATATTGAAGTACAGAGAAGGGATTTCTGTAGCCCTTTGTCATGACACACAATGCCTTTTACAGTTTTGGGGGCAGATGCATCTCTGAGGTAATTAATCAAAATAAATTCATTCATATGCACTCTACTTCCTGTAATGAAGCCATTAGCAAAGGGCAGGAGATTGGGGTTTCTAATTGCTCATAATGTCCCAATAGCCAAATTTTCTTTCTTCCCTCCAGAAAGGTCTAGGGAAATGTGAAAAAGGTTCTTGGACCTTTGTAATAATGGCTTTGTATCACAGCCACTTAGAATTCAGATACATCAATAATGACCTATTGGAAAGAGAGAAACAGAAGTGACAGATTATTACTTAACAGTTGGTACAGCTCTGCACTGCATAGTGCAGACAGCAGGAATTTCAGTGACATTTGCCTGTCAGGCACTTCCATTTTAAAAGCAGAGATCATTTTCTTTGTCCAGTGAAGAAGTATCGTATTATTGGTGATGGGTGAAGCAGGACAGGGTTATTTAGAACATGAGATATGTGGCTTATTGTGTGATCATTCAATTTGGAAGAAATGAGGGCTACTAAAATAAAGGGATGGAGGGAACCACTAGAGATCATCTGCTGCCTCTCCTCTTCTGCCTGACTCAAAGGACCTCTGTTATTTCTGAATGATGTGTAACCTGTTCTTCAAAGATCTCTTGGACTAGACTGTGCATTTTCTTCTCTCCTAGACAACCTATTTCATCAGTTCTCTACCATTATTTTTATAATAAAGTTTGCCTTAATGTCACACAAATCTGCTTTGTTGCCTCTTACCCCAAGTCTTGCCCATGAACATGGAAAACATTATGTTCTTCATCATTTTTTGAAGACTTCTATGTATATGGAGACAGTAAACAACTTCCCCCATAATCTTTTCTAGCCTGAACAATCCCAATTCTTTCAGTAATTCCTTATTGATCTTACTTTCTGGTTGTTGATTTATTCTTCTTGTTCGTTTTAATTTTAATTTTAAAACTTGAGCGAGTTTTCCTTGGCGGGATAATTCCCAAAATTATTAATATTATTAATAATTATTAATTTCCCAAAAGAGAATCCTTTGTTTGAGGCCGTGCCAGTGCTGGGCAGGAGCACGTCACCTTTACAGGGGGAGCTCCTCTTTGTACAGCTCAGTGCAGGAGGGTTCTTTGGCTCTTTGGGTTTGGGCTTTAACCCCAGCAGTTGTTAAAGTGACTTACATTCACTTTGTGGCCTGCTGTAGTCCTCAAACACTTTTCTGAGAGCATCTTTTCTCTGTCCATTATTTATCGGATTAGTTGTTCCTGCAGGAAAAAAGCAACGTGCCTTGAACTTGAGTGCTTCCAGTTTTCGTTTTTATCTTCTTGGCACTGGTGCAAGGCTTGTCGCTTCTTTTTTTTTTTTTTTTTATGTGTATATGATTTTCTTATTTCTCACGAACTTCATAAATTACCATTAAATGCAAACATGAGTAAATCCCCAAGCCACAGAGTGTGTTTTATATCTGAAACTCCTTTATCTTCATGGTGTTTCTCTTCCTCTGAACCTGTCCCTTTAATTCACATTTCTCTATCAGTAATACATATCCATTGCTAAAGAAAAGATGGATCTGAGTAAAACCATTTCAAAGCACAGCTGAGATAGCCTGAAAAGATTCCCTGTCATTTCCTCAAACTCCCTTGCTGCTCCTTTGCCCTGGAGTTCTTAGTYCTCACTGTTTAACGCTCACAGACACAAAAAATAAGGCTTTAAGGAATTGAGGCAAAASATTAATTTTAAAAGACACACAACTATTTGCAGTAGCCAAATGCACAATGGAAAATGTGTTTAGCTGGTTTTTTGGTGAACCCATGTGGGTTAGTCAGTGCTTGTTGCTTTGGAAGTTTGCAGAGGGAAGAGTAGTTGGGTTTGGGACTGAGGAGGTTTTCTGCACAAATGTTGGGATCTGCTCCTTTGCATCTGTTTCTGGACTTGCCAAAATGCCACTACATGAAAATAAATACTTTTGGAACAAAATGTTCGAGTTTGGATGACAGAAGTGAACTCCAAAAGCCAGACATTCACTGCAGGGCTTTATTGAATGCTGGTGCCTGGCAGAATTTGTTTAGGGATGGCTGGGGGTGGCCTCTGTCTTTGAAAGTCAGGAGTTCCTGGGAATGGCCTTGGATTTTTCAAAAATATTATTTAAAAATCTAGCTCTGATTTAATGTGTTGGGTAGCTTTGTTTTCTTACATGCAATAGGAATGACTTAGGGTTCTTACATTTCTGGAACAGTCAACATTCCTTTTTAGCATTTTCTTTTAAGTTTGATGGGATTTCTTATGAGGGCTGTAGGAGAACCTGAGAAATAACAAGTTGCCAGATGAAAAGAAAATCTGACCTAAATTTCAAACTCACTAAACTTGAATTGAAAACAGTATCAACAGTATCAGTGCCCCATTTTGCTGCCGTTGACATCAGTGGCTGCAGTCCTCGTGACTTCAGTGCTGAGGAATTTGCTGAATATTTTAGTCACTTCATATTGGAAGCTGAAAAGTTGGAGAAAACTTTGAAGTTCTTCCTTCATGGGAATCTTGGGAATACAGTGATGCTGAAATAGTTCAGGAGTTAGAAGAGTCGATGGTGCATTGAAAGGCTTTTATATGCCACAACCCCAGGTCARACTTCAGATTTCCTTGTTATTTTCCCTGCAGTTAACAGCATCACTAACTCCTTCTGGATTCCTTACATTGCTTCATTGGCCATATCAGAGGAAATTAAATAATCTTGAAACAGGTCCAGATGCAAAGTTCACGGAGAGGCCTCATCTTTGCAATGGGCTTGGATTCAAAGAGCAACATTTTTACTTTGGAGGCTCTTGTATCCTTACCCAGGCATTGCCAATCAAGTCCACGTTAGTAAAAACTCTGAAATCACGTTTTGGAAGGTGAATATTTCAAAARTAGGAGATAGCTGTGGTGTGTGCCTGCCTGACCTGAGTTCAGCTGCAGTCATGGTGCTGTTTAACAGCATGCAGTACTCACTGTGTTCATTTAGCAGAYAAAATATAGCTGGGGTTTCACTGCCTTTTACCAAGCTGCACCTATTTGAAGATGAAATGAGATCATTAACCACTGAGAACTGAACGGTGCTGTGCTTTGTTTTGGGTACAGGACACGGAGATCCTGAACACGGCCATCCTCACGGGGAAAACGGTGGCAGTGCCCATCAAGGTGGTGTCCATCGAGGAGAACAGTGCTGTGACTGACATCTCGGAGTCAGTGGAGTGCAAATCCTCTGGAGAAGACGTCATCAAAGTAAGTTCGTGCCATGTACTGGCTTCTGAATTTTCACGCTTTATACACAAAAGGAAMGTAGCCTGGGAATAACCACTAAATCAGCTCCTGCAAATTAATTGTGCTTGTGTTTCAAAAGCACAAGGAGAGGGATTTTTGGGAAGAGTGAGGTGCGACAGTACAGCCACCACACTGAGTTTAATTTTTACCTGTGTCCTGATTTTAAAATGCCTCGGTGATTTCACCTCGAGTCCTCTGCGCGCGGATGGCATTCACTGCGGAGACAGCTCTGCTGTTAGCGCCGCTCCTCCAGATGTTCCTCCTCACCTTTCCAGCTGRGACTCTCACCTCCACAGCTGCCTCRGTGGGATGGGTTGGATGTGTTTTCCCCAGCAACTGCAGGGCAAAGTCATCCTGGTCGACCTCCCAATCTGCTGAGAGCTGTTCTGAGCGAGCAGCGTGGTCCTTGCCCACGAGTGGGCAGGGAGCACTCGCGGGGCTGGGCCGTCAGCCTGGCAGAGCAGCTTCGTGTCACACGGTGACAAACACCAGCAGGGTGGCACTGGCTGAAGGCAGCACAGCTATTCCTGCTGCACTCACAGTCCTGCAGGGAATTCCCAGTCGTGCAGGGAGTCAGTACGAGGTGCTCTGCGTGAATCCTGGGGCAGCTTCCATGCGGGACTTTGATTGGAGCGAGGGTGAGTTTAGCCTTGGTAGSTACAAATCAAAGCAAAAACTGAAATTTAGTTTAGGGATCGTCCTGATTGTAACCTTATTGGAAACCACTTCCCTGAGTAAGAGAAAATACAAGATAGCATTCACAAATAATAAAAAAAAAAAAAAATCAGAAAAGGACTATTGTGATTCCACCTGGCTTAAAGAGCTTACAAAATTTCAACAAATAGTTCCAGCCTCATGTGGATTTCCTCTTTCCAGCGGTGAAAATGACCAGTATTAAGTTCTTCCACCTAGAGGAAGACCCAGGTTAGGAAAAAATTATACACCTCTGATTTGTAGTACACCTCCAGATGATGCATAGAAAATGACAGCACAATTATTTCTCAAATAAAAATCCCTCTGGAAAAATGGCTGCTGGGTTTTCTGCCTTTGGAGCATATTGATCAAGAAGAAGTGAAATTCCCAAGTGGTACAGAAACAAGAGCGTGCTCTCGCAGTAATCGCAGTGCAGCCTGGACTGTTGCAGTTCTCCAGCAATTTGTTTGGAAGGAATGTTTTCCTGGAGCACCGTGTCCTTTGATTAGCACTTGGGGCCCTGCTGTGCTCTCCTCTTGTTTCCCACAGAAATAATTTATCTCCACTGAAAGGGTTCCTTAAAATGGAGCCTGTTTGCACCATCACAACATTTCCAAGTGGCTTCCAGAAGCCTCCCTGGCTGGGGCACTCTGCAGTCGAAGTGAAACAAATAACTGGAGGTTAACACACAGCATTTGTTGGAATCGACTGGAGACATTTTTCAGGTGTAATTTCTCTCTCTTCAGAAATGTTTTGAAGTTGCTCAGCTGACGAGAGGAGCTGTCTCCCGTGAGTTTGGAAGTGTGTGCAGAACCTCTGGAGGCTTGTGGCTGTGACAYRAGTGCTAACTGCTGCAAAACACAGCTGCTTAAAAAACACACCTCCATTTAAATGCTTGGAACAAAAAGGTTTTCTCGTCTCGCCGTAAAGGAAAAAAAGGCTTTTATTTCATTTTTTTCAGCTTTTCTTTTTTTTCCGGGAAATTTCTTTCTTTACGTGGGGGAGTGGTTTGGGGTTCAAGGCAAAWTGACATCTTCGATTGGTTCAGATTTTAAAAAGCACTCAGAAAGCTTCAAATGAGCACAGAGGCCTTTCATCCTTAATTCATTTTGAAATTCCCCATCAAGCTTTTATGTTAAATTTTTTAGAAATAGCATCTTCCTATGCGAAATACTGGTGTAGGGACCTTGTTGGGAGTAACCTTTCTGCTTAAAATGAAAATAAAATAAAATCCAYTCATCATAAATGATACCTGTTGGGCAAAGCCCATGGTACAAGGACTGTGTGCCTGAGTTTATAGTTTATGTAAAGCCTGTAGATTACTTCAAACCACAAACTTAGAAATAAAGGAGTTATTGATGGCAGCTATTGAGAGGTATTTAATACTTATTATCATCTAGASGTTCAGGCAGATATTTTAGTTTGCTTTTAGTTGTGTAGAATTTCTGGTAATTTTGGATTCAACCAAACCTTACAGAGTGGAGCCAGAGGCTGAAGATGGTCAGTGCCTGTTAGCACTTGGCCTGTAATATTTAGTTATCAAATAAATAAGTGTCCATTTGCGTGGTTTGCGTAAAGAACTTAACGTTTCTGCCCAGCAATTGGCCATCAGATAAAAGCTCATTTATATTAATTTTTACAGTGCCTTCAGTTGGGCTGCAGTTACATTGTTCTCAGTTACAGAACCCGGTGGAAATCTGAACTTAACATGTATCTATAGCAGGTRATAGTTTCCCCAGTGATAATTATGGTCTCAGGGCAGCTCAGAGCACAGTTTKTGTCCTGTCTAAATGTGCTGACTACTACTCCTTTTACTTCTTTTATTGTCTCACAGTTCCCAGTCTTTACTTCCAAATTTACAGCTGATTTCATGAACTTTAAATGCCTTTGAGTGCTCTAGACCTTCACACAGTGGTCCAACCTTTTAAAAGTGGACACAAAATTTATTATGGCACTAAAAAGGAAGCAAAAGCCAAATTTTATTTCACTAAGCTGGAATTTACCAATAGAATCCATATATCTGGATCCATTAATAGTAATTGCAGTTGCATGCAAAGGCTCCTTTCCATCTTCTGGAAATTCAAGTGGAATGTGGCTGCTTTTGCTGATGCTTTTGTGCTGTTTGTTCAGGAGCAAACTCCTCTCAGGGTTCCTGGGCCACCTGGCTGCAAGAACAGAGGTGGTTTCGAGCTGTGCAGAACACCATGGTTTCAGGAGAGTTGCAATGCCTTGTGACATTTCCAATCTCAACACTCTCAGTAATGHTTACGAATCTAAGTTTGGGTTTTTCCATGAAAACAACCTGAAGTGAAACATTTTCAGTGCTAGGTGTGTTTCAGCAGCTGCTGTAGATACTTTTGGGTTAGTATTTCATCATTCTTGAACTAACTTTTCACCTGTTGCTACATGAGGGGATGTTGTACATTGTATTGTGTTCTAATTGTAGTGCTGGTGTTAATTGGTAAATTAAAAGTGGAATAATAGTCTCAGTGTAGTAGCCTTGGACTGAAGACCTCATTTATTAGTCCTGTTAATTTTTAATGGCATTAATAGCTTTTTATCCAGATCAAAACATGGGTTCAGATTATATTAGACCTCACCTGCAGCTGCTGAGGATGTCAGGGGAAACAGAAACATGGATCTTGCCTTCAAAATGTCCCTCAGTAGCTGTTAATGAACTGTGGGCTCCTGGTTCCATTGGGAATCATGACTAGAGGATGACATTAACAGCAGGTAAAGGCCACTGCAAGAATGTCAGGAATTTCTGTTGGGAGCTAAAATCCAGGACGGAGTGTCACAGCTGCCCTTCCCTTAGCACAGGAACTTGAAACACGATCCCAAATCAAAGCAGCAGTGAATTTGGGGGCTGAAAATCTGGCCAGAGGGGTTTATGGCTGAACTCTGCCTTAATAGCTGGAAAAGCCTGGAGCTGGTGCTGGTATGAACACGTTCAGAGCAATAGAGGGGACAGTAATAGACACCTGTCAAGGTTACAGATCTTGTTTAAAGCCCCAGTCCGGCCATAATTTACACACATGAATAACTTTACTGTGAACACTGCTGACATCAGGGAACAGACCTGTAGGAAATAGTCATTTAGGATTCATAAATACTTCGGATATTTTGGCATTTGTGGTGGAAACAGTTTATGTAATGAAATTAATTATCACTGAAAAGACACGAACTCCCAGTGAAAGTCTGCTGTCCATTTGTGGATCTGCTCCGACTGAAGGTCAGCCTGGATGCTGTGTAATGCAGGATGCAGGAACAGCTCAGTTTGCCAAGAAGGAAGCTGACAGATGGACATATTTGTAAGAGATAAATAAATAGTTGTGTACTAATTGTAGTCATTTATTTTTTAAAATTTTTTATCTGGAACCATATCACAATGTCTTATTTGCTATGGAAAAGACATCAACAACTTGTTATTTAGGTGATTCTTTGCTATTGTCTTAATATACCCARTCTTACACAAAAAACTATACTTCAACCTCTTCAGTTGTTTATTTATCTACAAACAAATTTCACTGCTCTTCATTGCTTTGCAGTATTTGCAAAACTTGAAATGTGTTTTGCAGCTCAAAACAGAAGAACTGTTTGCAATTTGATAGGCAAAGGAACCACTAGTCAGCAGCACCCATGGGTATTTTTATTAAAAGATGAGTTCTGCATTTTTCTGCCAGTGGATTGAATGCAGTTCCAAGCTGAGCTACAGGCAGCATTTAAAGAATCAAACTCTTGAGCCTCAGTCCTGCACTCACTAAAGCTGACCGTGAAATTTTRATGGTATGGGGACAGTCCCTGAGGCTCGTTAATGTTTCTTCAGTGTACCATGGCTATTCCAGAAAAAAAAAAGGTCGAAACAAAAATAAGATCTGTGGATTTCCTTTCATCGTATTGTTTAGGGATGAAGTAGAAAGATACTTTGACTGGACTCAGTGGCTGTATACTGGGGAAAGGTGATCACTGACTGTAGGGGCTGAGTGCCAGACTTGGCAATTCCAAAGCATTCCTATGAGCAAGGAGATTTTTCCAGAGTCTCTTAAAGGAATCTCAATTTCAGTGAAAAAAAAAAAAATTACAGCATAATCARTAAAAAMCAGTGATGTTCAGCACTTTTCATACATGAAACTCCTTGTATTGAGCCCAGTGTCATCACTCTGACACACCAGAGAGGCAGCTGGAGCTCATGGAGGTCAAGCTTTGCGAGCAGTCATTCATTCCAGGAACGGGAATCATCCTGCCCTTTATTCTTGTTTGCTCCCATGGAAAAGTGTGGTTATCCATGCAAGGCTGATGTCCTATTGGCAAGAGGTCCCCACACTGTAAATATATTGCCCTGATTGGGGTCAGCTTCTCTCCACAGCGGAGGGGGGGATAATGTCCTGCTGCAAAACACATCTGTCTGTCAAAACCTGTGTGGAAATCTGTGGAAATTTGTGGAAGCAGTGCTGATGGATACAGGCCTTCTCAAGGTGGTTAAGGAAGGGCCGAAATACCTGGTGTGTTGCTCTCCAGGGGGTTCATTCGAGATTTGGTCCTTTTATTGAAACTAAAGTGTTACATCGTGAGCATTACAGAACTGATCTCCCAGAGAATCAGTGCTTCGGGTCCCAAGCACAGCTTGGAGGTAATTGTGTTTGGTTCAGTGAAACTTTATGACAGGAATTGTCAAAATACAAAAATGAGGAATCTCCTAAGTGGCTGTCAAAGGCAAGCTGAGTCTGATCAAAACAAAGCTTCCCATGGGATCCAAGGGTTTGTTCCCTGTGCTTTCCTACCGGCAGCACCTGGAGGCGGTGATGGGGTGGGTTGTGATGAAGTGTGATGCAGGTGGTGATTTCAAGGGGAAGTTTCAGGGGATTTGGTTCCGTTGGAAACCCTGCCCGTCTTGGGCACGTTGCACTGCCCCTCGTGCCCTGCTGCCCACGGAGAGCCCAGACTTGCCTTGCAGTTCTGCACCTCAGCAGACACACATATTCTTCACGTGGGGCTTTACTGCAAAGACTTCAAGACCCAGAGGATTTAAGGTTTCACATTATGTTTTTAGTGCAGGTTATAGGAGAAAATAAAACCGAGGGACTGGCTAGAAAGAGCTGGCTGTTCCTATCAGCGATTTGGATCAAGGAAGAACACTAACTTCCATTAAAAAGCTCCTACAGTGAACATAATGCAATTGATTTATTGCTTATTTTTTACTTAGGTCAAATAAAACTCTGGAGTTTGTTAGCTAGGTGCAAGTGCTGGAGAGCTGAGCGTGCTGAATAACGAGTAGGTGGATAAACTTCTCATTAAAACGGCTCTCATTGCCAACTCAACCTTGTAAAACAAAGGGAGAAATGGGAAGTCACACTAGATGGGGTTTCCAGGAATCCTGTGTGGTCTGGTAATAGACAGGCCGTATTCTGTGCAGTCACTTCAATTTAATGCTCTCCTCTGTGGTTTTATGTCAGTCCTGCGAGATTCAGGGAGTGCAGAGGGGTCAATCCAAGCAGCAGGAGCTGCTGCCAGCTCTGCCCACTGCCACATGCAGGCAGCTGCTCAGGGTGGGGTGATGCCTCTTCCAGGTACCTCAGCCCACACAGCCRCAACTGCAGCAGTGCTCTCGTTTTAAAAAAATGAAGCAGTTGTGTAACTGTCTGGAAGGAACGCAAAAGTCGAGCTACTCCTCGTAAGGTACCTGTGCGTTCGTTCTCAGGCTTGCAGGTGTTCCCTTGGCTGGCTCCGGAACCGGGACCTGACAGCTCAGCCCGTGTGGCACAGCGCTCAGAGATGGCACAGCCACACTGCTGGTGGTCCTGGGCAAGGGGCTCTGCACAGAGCAGGCTCAGGGCGAGAACGGGATCTCTGTCACCTCCCTGCAGACACCCCCGGGGGCCACGCCGAATCGCCTTCCAGAAGTTTAATGTGCAGTAGCTGATGAGCTGCAAATGCATTTCCCGCTCACCACACCCTGAAATAGCCCCAAAACCATCAAAAGCAGCAGCTGCATCTCTCTGTGAGCCCAAACCCAGCCGCCTGTGTCACCGATGGCTCCTCTTTCCTCCTGCGATGCTGTGTGAACAACAGTCATTTGTGTGAAACTGAAAAGCTTTAAAAACAGGGAAGAAAGCCACAGCATGGAAATGCCATTGTTTGGCTGCTCTGAAGCCCTGTGACTTTGAAGGTTTTTCTCCTGGCAAATCTGTTCCGTTATRTTCTGAACAGAATGACAAATAGAAAGTCCACCTCCGTGCCCTCCTCCATACTTTCCATAGTCCTGTGATTTACCGGGATCAATATACATCAGTAGAGCAGAAAAACTTCAGAGGGGCTTTATAAAAATGAAGCTTTGCCACACATTTCTGTCAGATGCAAACAGAGTATATAGGGCAGCAAAATGTGGAGCTCTCACAGAAGATGTTCTGTCGTTAATGTTCACCACCACTCCCCCAGCAGCCAGCCTCTGGAAATTGAAACTCAAAATTGGCATGGTCTGAGATACATTCAGCAATAAAAGTTGTAAATAGCTTGCCGTCACATAATAGGCAAAAATTTCAAGGGCAGCTGGAGAAACTTTTAAACCATATCCTTGCAGATTTCTCTCCCTGCTATCTCATACCCTCACCCCGCTCACTGCCTGCACCAGGGATGTTGGTATGGAGAACCAGTACAGCCCCAATGAAAAATCAAAGCAGAGTAGCAACGACAGAACCTCAGGTTCCACAGAAAGTGCTTCAAAACCAACCTCAAAGCTGCAAGATCAAGACCAGGAAAGTAAATGGGAGAAATAACATTAGTCTTGTGGCGGCTGCAGATCTGATGGGAAGATAAGCAGCTTGCTCCAGGCCTTTCTGAGTAATGCAGTCAGAAGAAAGGGTGCTTCACTTCTACTTTCTTTTTGTGTCCCTGGTTGTAATTTCCACACTGTGAGTCTGTATATTGTGGRTACACACCGAGTTAGGAAATGACAAGCATTGYGATGTTCTCAGATGTGCAACTGCYGCCCAAACTGTGAGGATGGAATTAAAAGTCGTTTCACTCTGGGATCCTGCTTTGCCAAGCAAGATATTTGGGGCCACGCTGCATATATGGCCTGGCATATCCCTGGTGAGCAGGAGCCAAGCTCTCTGCTCGTCCCCATTTTCAGAAATTGCTTGACTGGAGAGTGCACAAAACAAGACAGATTTTGGTTTCTGTGATAATGTGAGCTGCAGAGAGCTCCCGTGGCTCAGCACAGCTACAGTTCAGCTTCAAAAGCTGGTCATTTGGGAGCAAATAGATGCCCTCCAGTCTCAGCTGGCATTTTGTGCCCCTTTTACTCTCTCAGTTCTGTCGTGGTGAATGATATTCAGTTCGTTAAATGTACTGCTGCTGCTCTGCAAAGCTGCGGCCGAAATCTCTGTAATGAGATTAGATAATGTACAGCCTTTTCCCTAAGAAAAGCTCTCTGGCTTTGGGGGGTTTCGACTCGGTTTTGCTAATCTGGCTGCTGAATGTGAACATGCACACCCTGCTCGGCGGAGAGAGCCCAAATTGCATCCGAACCGCGGCCCTGATTTCACAGAGCTCTGCTCTTCGGTGCTCGGGGCTCCATCCCTGTGCTCCATCCCTGTGCTCCATCCCTGTGCTCCATCCCTGTGCTCCATCCCTGTGCTGTTCGTGTGGGAACCTTGCTGGGAACCTTGCCGGAGGAGCGACCACGGGGGCTGAATCCACGTTTGTGATGTGGCAGCTGCTCGCAAGCACAAAGCAACGCCAACACCCTGTTAGCCACTGCAAAGTGCACACGGTTAATTCTGGGAGAGGCAGCACGAGGCTTGAATCGGTTAATAAAGTTAATACCTGCCCTGCTCCCTTGTGTCCAGAATGGGAATCATTATTCCTCAATGATTTCACGAAATAGATTCGTTCTTTTGGTGGGTCATAGGTAAAAAGAACTCTCGGGGTTATTCTTGCACGTAATGCGAAAAAATCCAGCCTTGAATTTATTAAGATGACAGCTTGTCAGTGTTAAATCTGCAGGGCTGTAGTTACCTTTGTGCTGTGAGGGAGCTTCTGGCTCCACTTGCCAAGTCACTGAGCTTCAGCTGCATCACTGGGAGCGAGGGGAGGCTCTGGCAAGTCCAGTCACACCAGCAATTAGCAACTCCTGTAGCGGAGGTTTCCATTTTAAAGGCTGCTCTAACGGTGTCACAAGGCTGTAAATATCATGGAAGAGCTCAGATCTGAAGCTTTATCACTCTTAAACAGTTTAATATGAAAAAATGAGTAGTGTGGGCCTTGAGACAGCTTCAATTTTCCACTAGGTTAGTGATTATTCAGGATTATGCAGCCAGGCATTGAAATCCTTCTTACGAAGCCTAATGTTCATGTAGCATAGGATTTCCTTTGTGTATAAGACCATAGTGTTTAATTGGAATCAAGGCTGGAGAGCTACACAGAGCCTGTCTTTCAAAACCTGTAGAATTTAATAGAGGATAATTCCCTTTCTACAGAGGGTGTTGTTAAAAAGAAATCTTAGGGGAAATTCTATAGCAAGAACATGAATATTACAAAACTCTAAAGAATTGTCCAAAAAGCTTGAGCAATGATTATCGCTGTCTAATATTTCCTATATATTACCTGTTGGTATGTGGTGAATAAGTCATCCTGGTGCTCTGTATTCCTTCCTGGAATGAATGACTGCTCACAAAGCTTGACCTCCATGAGCTCCAGCTGCCTCTCTGGTGTGTCAGTGATGACACTGGGCTCAATACAAGGAGTCTCAYGTATGAAAAGTGCTGAACATCACTATTCTGTACTGATTATGCTGTAATTTTTTTTTTCACTGAAATTGAGATTCCTTTAAGAGACCCTGGAAAAATCTCTTTGCTCACAGAAGTGCTTTCATAAATATTTAAACATTTATGTAACCTTTGAATATTTTAGCGACATTGACATTAGTATAACAGAAACGGGTAAATGGGTTTACACACAAAAACGCAAGATTCTGAACCTGATGACTACAAGCAGGACCTCTTCTGTTACCATATCTGCTCATTTCTGTCCAGCCTTAAAACCACACAGACTTCCACCTAGAAAATGGGCTGATGCCTCACAGTTTTCCATAAACTTGGCAGGATTGCTGCATTCAAAACTTCTCTTTTTCTCCTTCTGAACTGTCCTTCAGAGACTGGGCTGATACCTCCAGAGGTGGGAGGATAAACAAGCTTAGGCTGGAGTAGACTCMCAGAGGCAACCACTCATTTATTTTTAGGTCTTACAGTTGTTGTTCTTTCCACTCCTGTGTGCAGCAGGTAYGAACCAGAGCAGACACTGCTTGGAGTTCACCATCTTTTGAASGACAGSCTTAATAAATGACATGAAATTTGTSTWTTTTAAAACTACCTGCCTCYACGAGTAATTGAAGGAAGATTTTTTTGGGAATCTGTACTGGAATTCAAGCCAGCAAACCCAATATCCTACAGAAGTGCCAACAGCTCCTTTATGGCTGTGGACTCCAAGACAATGCCTGTTGCACCCTTTGTGGTGACCTCAAGCAGCTCATGCTCCCTTGCAGATCTGCAATACAGAGCTCATGGYGGGATCAAGACCTTAATCTGAAAGSAGTAAGTGGAGGAAGACCCAGAGGTTGTGCATTTGACTGGTACCAGTGCCAGGAATATCCCTAAAATCCACTGCAGCCAATGTGTTGAGTGCCAGGTGGAGAGGGACGTTCACTCCCCAGACCACAAAGTCACAGAGTGCCACAGGTAGAGATTCAGGAGTGACTCTCACCTGATTTCCAGGCAGTAGTTTTCTCTGTCAGCTCAATAAAATGTGATTTGTTGCAGAGAGAATCTGTCCAAGTCATCTGGAAAGGCAATGGCCTTTGTTACMAGGGGGCACAAAAATATAATGCCAGAAAAAAAGACAAAGAAGAAACCTCTAGGGAACTGTGCTTAGCCCTGTCTTTTACTGTTTGCATCTTTATTTTCGTTTTAATCTGGAGGAAAAAGTTAAAAAAAAAAACAGAAAAAAGGGAAAAGTAGCTGAATGCAGCTTAATAATGAAAGAAACTGCTGAAATAGCATCAGAGAACTCTTTAAAATGCAAAACTTCTTGCTGATCTGCTAAGCAGAAAAGAAAAAACTCAATCACTTAAAGGTGGTGGCTAAGCAGGCTTTCCCTTCATCATCGCTCACTTCTTCTGATGCCAAAGATAAAAAGCACTTTCAGAGGGAAGATGTTTTCATAGTAAAAGCATAAATACTACAGGGGATGAGAGACACATCACTGCTCCCAGAGTCTCCAGCTCCTGTTAGAAACTTCCCTGAACTGGAGTGGGCAGGACCCACAGCTGAGAGCTCGTCCTTGCTGTTCTGTGACCTTCCAGAAGCACTGGCAAAAGCCTGGGGGAAAACAGAAAGATACTTTTTCTCTCAAAAATTCCTAAACAAACACGCCTTTTTAATTTAAAAAAAGGTTTTGAGTTCTAACATGACCCAGTTTTTTTAGTCTGCCTTCTGTCCTTCCTCCATGGTTCCATGTGACATTGCTTTTGGTTGTCCCTACCAGCCCTGTGTTTCTATCTTGTTGTACCCCACTGGAGAACACATCAAAATAGTTGTGCCAAGTCTGCACTGAGTAACTCCAGAACCAAGTTTTCTGTGATGTTATTTCCACTGGAGTTAATCTGAGCTAAGGGGATCTCTTGTGGGACCACACAAACCCTAATTTATTTTTTTTTTTTGGTGAGTGGCATCTACTCAGCAAACCAGACCTGGGGCTTGCTGATGCTGTAAATTGCAGCAGAGCCAGTATATCTGGATTTGTTCTCCAAGGCTGAGAAATCTTGTTTACTTATTTTTGGAGCAACACTGTGAGACAAGGGCGGGGAAAGCAAACCCACTTGCTCCCATTTTTCTCCTGCTGTGGCTAAGTTTGGCTGAGGTGTGTTGTTTACAGAAGCTGTGGGTATGGAATGGCTTTAACTGAACATTTCATGAGCATCCTTAACCCATGGAGAGCACACCCACCTTGTGACTCAGATGCAGAGATCCTTTCTCCCTTTCCCCCTGTCTATCACTAGTTGGGAAGTGTTGCCTTTCTTTGTCGAAAGTGATGCATGGAATGGATACCTGGAAACAGTTAAAATGCATCCAGTAATACAGGAACACAACACAGCTTTGAGCTCTGCCCCTCCTTTCCTCTCTGTGTGCCACTGCTTTATCAGAAGTACAGGAGCAGAAGGAAAAGCATGTGTAGGGACATTAGCAGTGCTTGTTCTTGGTGAAAAGAATGTTTTTCGCAATGCAGCTCCTAAAGACCTGCCACTGTTGCTGATGCATGTCCAGTAATAAATATCAACCTGTAGCAATTTCAAAGGCTTCGTGGTGGCTGCAGCAGCACCTCCTTAGGATGCTGTATATACTTGTTTAGCCATTTGTTTGTGGCATRCCCACGAAGGCTCATAGCAGCTTTACAAATACAGATGGAGATTGGATCTCAGCCCAGAACCATTTAGCAATTGCAGTTTTGCTACTGTTGTTATTGTGTTTCTTGCCCCAACAGTTAGATTTGTTTCGGTTGCTGACAACATTGAGCTTTAGACAATATAAAATCATACATCTAGACCAGGCCTGATCAGTCTGAAGCTGTGTGTTGTCAGAAATCTTTTATGAACACGTGCAAGTAGTTTACAATGTGCATAAATAAGTAACTTGTACAGCTAAGGCAGAAAGTTCATTGATTTTGTCTTTGGGGTGAACTCCACAGAAGAGAATGGGATGGAACCAGTTTCAGGATGGCAATGGCTGTTGCTCCAARCAGAGTTCGATTACATCTTCCTGACAAGCCTCCCAAAACTCCTGCTCAAAGGAAGAGAAGCCTGAAGAACCAAGAGCTTTATCTGAAGCTTCTTTGTGGAATGTTCCAGACATAGGATGGACATCAGCAGCTCAGATCCAGGGGCTAAGTGTCCCTGGTGCATCCCACGGACTGCTCACTGCTCCAGGCACAAACACCTCCCTGGGCAGGAGGTCAGGGCTGGAACTCCTGACATGCAGCCCTTGTTTACCTGCACAGTTGGAGTTGTTTTCATGTGAAACATTTTCRTGATGTTTCCTCTCCCAGGGTGAAGCTGATGCAGTGACACCACAGAAAGAACAAGCAGCCCATCTAGGGAAGAGCTCTSAATTGCTGCATGGTTTTATACAGGATATTATGCTGTACTATTGGGTTCCTCTTGACCTCTGCTGCATTGTACTTTTAGATGAGATCAAAMAGTCRTTCTGAAACAGCCTGGTGTGAACTAAACCTGCTTCTGTATTGCCATTCAAGCTAATACATGTCAAATTAGGCCATGCCATTCATAGTGCTAAAATGAAGACATTTCTGCCACCTTCAGGCTTTTAAGCCTGCCTTAGGTGGTCTGAGGGAGAAGCCTAAAGGGACAGATGGGTCAGGTATTGTAGCACGTAGTAGTGCTTCAGTCAACAGAGCTGTTAGATCATAACCCTCCTAGGGAGTGAGACAKAGAAATGTTTGTATTACGTTCTCTGAAGTTTCTTTTTTGCAATCTCATCATCAAATATTTTACCAGGATACGAGCGGTGCCTAAGCCCAGCAGAGGATACAAATGGGATGTGTGTGTCTGACTGGGAGCAGTTCAGCTYCTGCATCTGTGGGCACCGAGGACACCCATCTGTCTGATTAGTCTGGGGACATAAGCACTGCCAGATGATAATCTTCATTTGGATAAAATGGTGTTGGGAGCGGGAGTGGGGATAAAAGGGAGCAGATGATAATGTAAATATATGTTCGGGTGGGGAGATGCATTTCCACCATTAACAATACTCGTTATGGGTGATGAAAAAGAATTCTGACAGGATGGGAGCAAGAGCAGGAGTTGAGATCTGCTGGGTTTACTGTTAATTTCTGCAGACATACCAGCTCATTTAGTAATGTAACAGCTCCCATTGCTCACCACTTAATGTATGATTAATGTGCCACAGGATTTCCCCAGACATTTATGACACCTTCAGGAATAGAAATGACAATGACTTTATCACATGGAGTCACTTCATACTATCTGCATCTCTCTTAATGATTTATATATTCGGGAGTGATTTTATCACTAGTACTCAGTAACATAATAAATGAGAAAACTCAATGGTCTGTAAATTACAACATTGATTAAAGAAGTGATTACTGATATAACTCTTACACGACTATGATAATGCTTGCTTATATTTCAGGACAGCATTTACATATTAATGATAAATCKACTCCGGTGTTTAGAAATACTTTACAGCTTTAATCAAAATGTAAACATTTATAAACAGATAATGTTTATTGCAGAGGAAATGAGTAAGCTTCTGTTACTCTTCAGTGGGCAAAATCTACTGCAGRGCCAGTCTTGAAAGCAGCATCACCCCCTGATGAAAGTCATCATCAGGGTAGAGCTTTGATTCACTGCTTACCTCTGTGGAGACCAGTTTGGGTTTGTTGGGCTGCTCTTGACCAAGCTGGGAAGGAGCTTTGCYCATTAAAAATTCCCCAGCACTGCCAGGGGTTTGTAGCTCTCTGCATCACAGACGGAAAATCAACCACCGGCTTCATAAATAGCATCCAGTCTTTAGCATCTCCAGCATAATTGTGCCTCCCGAGCCAGTGAAGGATTTTGTGTTCAGCTGCTGCCATTGTAAAAGGCCATCATTAACATGCATRAAGAGAAGGGAGCCTTTTCTGTTTGTTTTTGGGTTTGAGACACCGGGGTTACGCTCGGAGCTTGTTTTGTCACAGTGATTACCTTTTCTCCTTCCTCTCTCTCTGCCTCCTCTCAGGTTTCTGACAGGTGTGACTACGTGTTTGTCAATGGCAAGGAGATGAAAGGCAAGGTGAATGCGCTGGTGAACTTCACGTACCAGTACCTGAGTGCCCCTCTGCAGATCACCGTGTGGGTCCCRCGCCTGCCCCTTCAGATCGACATTTCCGACACTGAACTGAGCCAAATCAAGGGCTGGAGAGTCCCAGTTGTTTCCAACAAAAGGTGGGTTTGAGTTGCTGAATTTCTTGAGTGATTTGTAAAATGAATGCAGCACCTGCAACCAAAATGCAGAGTCTTTCCCTGAGGAGCAGCAGTACTGGAACCCCCAGCTTTGCACTGGACATTTGCAGATACAACAGAGCTTTTAAAATTTGTGGGACTTTTGCTTCTGTGCAYGTGTCTGTCTTGGGCAGCAAAATACAGTGTGGAATTCTGGTAAGGTCCACTGACAGAGCTGTTGCTTGGACGTGGCAGCTGAGATGAAAAAGTGGCRTGGTCCATTTGTATGGTCCTTCATCACGTGAGGTAGCCAAGAATCATCAACGGCCCAAAAAACCAGAAGGGAGGGCTGTTATTTAAGGGGGTGCTCTCCATTAGCACTCTGATGTTAATTTTCGCTGATGCTCTTGAAAACCTTTCTTTATGCTTGGTTTTCTCCTGCCAAAAGGCCCACCAGGGACAGCGACGATGAGGACGAGGACGAGCGCAAGGGCAGGGGCTGCACTCTGCAGTACCAGCACGCCATGGTCAGGGTCCTGACGCAGTTTGTGGCCGAGGATTCCAGCCCCTGGGGGCAGCTGAGCTACCTGCTGGGCTCAGACTGGCACTTTGACATCACAGACCTGGTGATGGACTTCATGAAGCTGGAGGACCCTCACATTGCCAAGCTGCAGGAAGGCAGGATCTTGATTGGACGGGAAGTGGGAATGACAACGATGCAGGTACTGGGCTCTGGGCAGTGATTCCGTGATGATTCCATGACTGCCACGTTCTGCCGTTCCCACAGAGAACCTCTGGGTGGGATTATGCATGTGAATCCTTTCTAAGGCAAATGTGTAAAGGGTGAGTACAGCTAATCTAGGCTGTAGGTATGAGAGGAGGAAGGTGGAGAAGACACGATGTGCATGAGCTAACCTTAGTTCCCTAAGGAGAGCAGTGTGGCCCTTGGTGTCATTAGATGGAAGGATATTCTACCATCTTGATGTTCCATCAGAAATAGAAAAAGCAGAGAAACAAGGGTTTTCAAGCTAAGAAGTAAAGGACAAATCCTAGGTTGCTAACCTCCCTTTGAAATAGCTGGGAAGTCTGATGAGCTCATCCATATGGGAACACAGAATAACAGGACGAGGAAGTTTTAGATCCACTCTCCTGGTGAAATGATGCAAATAACACAACTGGGATAGGACAGCTCCCAGTGCTGGATGCAATGTTCTCAGCCATAACCTCTCCACTGRTGTTTGTCTGACCCTTCCAATGAAATCAGACTCCCTTTTCAGCGTGCTCTTCATTTCTCTGCATGAAGCTTTGGAGACAGGAAGGGATGATGACCTTAAGAAAGGCTATTTTGATTGATCAGCCTTTTCCTAAGTTGATTCTTTTGTTTTTCTCCAAAGGTTTTGTCTCCTCTGTCTGACTCCATCYTGGCAGAGAAGACAGTGACTGTGCTGGATGACAAAGTGACCATAACAGACCTTGGGGTGCAGCTGGTGTCTGGGCTTTCACTGTTCCTCCAGCCAAGTGCGGCCACCAGCCGGGCCATCGTGGCTACAACTGTTGCCCAAGAGTTGCTTCACACTCCTAAGCAGGTAATGTACACTCTGGATTTACACACTGGAGTTTATCCTATTTACATGCTTTAACACCCTTTCTTTAATGAACATCTGTTATTTTCACTGCCCAGGCAGTCTCTGGACAGTGATCCTGGTTTGCTGGATGAGCATGCCCTTGTTTCGAGCACAGAGCTCTGTGTGTCGCAGTTTAATATTTTCAAGAGCTGTCAACCAGAGGCAGAAGATGGCCAGACACATTTCTTTTCCCTCCTAGAGTCGTGGCACACTGCCAGGCTCATGTCTCCTTTTGTTTTTCRTACGGATTTTGGGGGGTTCATCATCCAGTTCATGTGCTGATCTTAATTTAAGCCACCAAATTCCCATCTCCCTAAAGGGGGCCTTTCAAACAGCTTGTTTCAGGTCACAACCCCCATGGAAAAGAAGATTGGAGAACACCACCAGATCAAGTCAARCAGTCACTCTGGCCCAGATTAAGCCCAAGGGTCAGGAGCACTGGAACAAGCTCTCTCAGTCAGTTGATTTGAAGCCTGGGACTGGGGACCATGCAATTAAGTCTGCCCACAGCTACTCCTCTTGCAGAAACTGTTTTTCATCTCACATAGATAGGGAGAGGTCTCAAGTCAAGTTTTATGGCCCATTTTCATGATTATTGCTACCTAATTTTCTGGAACATAAAAATAATTTAGTTTGTTTTATAACTTAGTGACAGGAAAATGTCCAAGCTAGAAGGACATGGTGCCCATCTGTTCCATTTATTGCATCCTGTAAACATAAGAATCTTATGTAATTAACCCATTTATACCCCTCTTCGGGGCTTAGAAACCACGCCTGACATACTGCCTTCAGACAAAGACTGAAAACAAAACCTGAAGCATTCCTAACCCAGTCCTGGTCTGTAGGACGGAGCACCAGTAGTCCTGCAGCAGCATTGGAAGAGTCATGGCTTTGATAGCAGATAAAAGAGCCTGTTAATCTGGAAAGGCTTCCCAAGTCCCATTGTSAGCTTCTCAGATTTATAGATGATCTGTCCTGAGTATGCAAAGATATTTATCAACATCAAGTTATGGCATATTATGCCAGGGCATTTCAGTAGAGCACATCATGACGTCTCCTGTTGTTTATGGCATGGCAATATGATGTGACATGTCGTTATACATCACTGCAATTGGCAAGTTTTGGAGTCATACAAAAGAGTAAAAATGTGCCAACGTGGTTTGGTTTGAAATTCTTTTTCCCAGCACCTGTGTTATGAAATGATTTTAGTGGAATATTTGGTTTAAGCTGATGTTCCCCTGAGGGACAGTTTCAGGTTCCTCAGAACGACACATTTCTGGTGGAGAAGTGAGTGGGGAGGTCAGGCCCTGGTTCTGAGCAGTGTTTTCTTCTCTGGRGCTGCTCACACTGTGGCTTTGTGCTCACCGAAGACACCAACTGCAAAACAGGAGGCAAGACACAATCAAGCACTTTTTTCTCAGTTACAGAAGTTGAAAATCTCTTATTTCTTCTCCAGACTCCCATCTGGAAAAAAACCCTGGGACCTAGACTCTTTTAGAAGGCAGWGGAAAACATTCTCTGCAGCAGGATCTGGAATGCTCAAGGTTGTTGGTAGTAGTCCCAAATCAGCCAGTTTTTCTCACTGCTGTACTCAGTGCCTTCTGTCACAGTTCCCAGCAAGCAAAGAGCAGCTTGTTCTGGTGGGTTCCCACTCCAGTCTCTGCCTCTCCTCCCAGCTCCTCCAGTCTGGAGCCTGCCCACCCCCAGTGCCTCTGCCTGTCTTCCCAACACCTCCTCTTCTCCCGGAGAAGGAGTGTCCTGCCTGCTTCCCTAGGAGAGGCTTTGCTGGGAGCATCACTGCTCACTTTGGGGATCTGTGAGGGCCAGCTCCTGCTGAAGGCTGTGAGTGTCTGGGGTCCAGACCCTGCTCCTGCCTCCACTCTGGGTCCTGAGCACAGTCCCTGCTTTCTGGAACCCTTCCCCTGTCCGGAGGCCTGAGCTAATTCCACTTTTTACCTCGTTGTAAGGCACTGATTTGTTCTCAAGCCTAAATCTCTCTCAACCTGTAGGCTGCTGAAAAGGCTTTAGGGACTTTGCTTCTCCATCACCGAAAAACAAGACAGGAATAGATTTCACACTGGGAAATAAATGGAAGGAAATAGCGTGGGAGTGACCTATGGAGTCACAGACATCTTTTCCTTTCATGTGCAGTTTGAATGAAGGATATAACATTTAAGTCACTTTCCCTTAGAAAAACTAATGCAAATGTAGGAATGTTTGTGGCTAAATTTTGCAAGAAGTGACTCATGATTTGGAGTGCATCAGCTGAGATCCTGACTGAGCTGGAATTTTGAAGGCAAGTGCTGATTGTTTTCTGAAAATCAAGCCCTTTTGAAAGAGGGTTTTTTCCAAGGAGACAGCCCAGAACTAAGCACATACTTGAACGTTGTGAGGACTTCATTATTAAAGTGTGTCTTTTCCTCTCAGGCAAGTTTATAGAAAAGCCCAAATAACTCATGCAAACCTTGCTGATGCAACTGAAAAACAAAATTAAGACAGCTGAAGGTTCTTTATTTTTCTCTGGAATGATTGGGTATGGCTCAGCATTGTCACATGGAAAAAACAGGCGGTCCTGAAAAGTTGGCAGTTTCTCCAAATACTTGGCAAGCTAAAGAAGATAAGCCAATTTTTTTTACCTTGGATGCCTTAAGTTAGATACCTTTATCTATAGCTGAGCAACTAATTACCTGCTGTGACGGGGTGACCTTGAAGGATGCTGAGCCCATATATTATTTTTTAATCAATAGGGAGCTCATTGGCACTGAGAAGTGGATCAATGATTTAGGTGCCTAAAAATAGACACAGGTTGACCAACCTTCTAAATATCGAGGATGAAGCATCTTCTAAAGGTTTGGAAACTGTAGCTGTGAGTAATCTATTTTTAGGAGCCATCTGCTCAGGTAGGAAAGCTGTTCCATTTGGCTGGCTGATGGTTTTTAAATCAACACTGTCATCTTAAAGGCTTCTCCAAAATGTAAATAAAAGGAAACCTACAGTGTTCAAGTGTTTTCTGATCTAAGTGAGCTTCAAGGACTCTCAAGTCTCAGCTGGTTCTGCAGGGAAACTCACAGTCATATCCAGCTTTTGTGTCACTGTTGGGTATTGCATGRGGTCTAATGAACTGAAATGGGTCAGTGAAGAGAGGAAACAAAAGCCTTTAATAAACAGCTCTGTGTATTAATGTATCTCTGGGAAACTGTAGACTTTTTCTTAGGGAAAAAGAGCAATGTTGGGATTTCTACAAGCCAAGTTCTTCTGTTGAGATGTGTGGTGCCTGTTGGCATCAGTGCCAAGATCCAGCCCTGAGGCTGTGGATGTCTGCTCTGACTCTGATGGGAGGGGACGGTGCTCAGCAGCACCTTGGGCAGGGCCACAARCTGGAGTTATTCCCACGTCCCTGCCTTTTGGATTGTCTGTTTTAGTTTGTGTTCTTCATGCAAACCAGTTCTGAGCATTCACTGACACCTCTCAATTAAGTAACAGATATTGGGAGTATTTTTATGGTGTGGATTCATTACCCCGCTCTGGCAGTATAAGTTACACTTAAATTGTATTTATATCTTCTTTAAACTGACAGAGCAATGTAATGGCTCACAAGAATGACAAAGGAATTAAGCAGCATGGGAAAGGGAGAAAGGATGCATTGTTAGATAAGAATCTGAATTCTTCCCTTGCAAATACAAGCAAATTCCCACTGGAAAGGAATGTCACATTAGCAGATTGGRCAAAAAGGAGAGAGAGAAATACACAGTGGGGGAATGCATGGTTTGAATTAAGATCTGAGTCTTGGCTGCCTTTCATTTCCACATCGTAACGATCAAGCCCGATTTTTACTACACAAGCCACAGGCTTAAAAATAAATGCACATGTAATACTTTGATATTTCATGTGATAAAATTGCTAGGGAAATCCATTCCAGCATTCAAGTCCCCAGACAGAACAATCAGAGCTGGTCTAATAGAAGCTGCTGAGAACAGTATTCCTGTGCCTTTATTTGAGGGAGGGAAGTATTTGTTTTCTGCAGAGCCAACCATTTCTTTCCTTTGGTGTCCTGCCTCACTGCAGGACTCTTGCAGCTGACCCCAGCAATTGAGGGCTTATTCACAAATACTTTTATTTGTGCTATAGTGAATGAAGACCATTAAAAGGCCTCTTTATTCTGAGCATGGAATAAAATCGAATATCCTGATCTGCATTTCTAAGCTGCAGAATTTTCTAAAATGCAACCAGTTTATCCAAGAACATTTATCAAATGGTATCTTTGGGCTGATAAGCCACCATGTAATTCAAGGCCAGAAAAGGTGGTGGAACTGCCACAGACCAAAAGCTGAAGTTAAACCTGGAATGGGGCAAGAGAACAGCAAAGGCACAAGGCAAAATGTAGGCAAAATATGTCTTGGTAAAGTTTTTTATGTGCTTAAGGAAAGCCTCATGATAATCAACAGTGGTTGTGGGAAGCAGTTTCTTCCTCTCCTCTGGACTGGATTTTGCTGTCATTAACATGATCTAATGGACATTATCTGACTCACTTCACATCACCATCACCAGTGCAGATCATCCTGTTCTCTGTGGAACACTGGCTCTGTGTGTGTGTGTGCATATGCGAAGAGAAGAGAGARGAAAAGTAGAGGAAAGAAAGACTGGAGAACAAGATAATCCCTCAAACTCTTTTTTTATGCTTGTTAATTAAAGGACACAAGAATTTGTCACCTCAGTGTTGAGGGCATGAGATGAGGGGCAGCAGCTTTGCAGGTGAGAAGGCTCCAATCCGTCTTCATCTGCTGATAGTAACTGGAGGACCTTGTCAGAGATTTGGAGGGGATTTATTGATGTGGTACATAGGATGTGCAGAAACAGCTCCTTGAAGGACATGCTACTAAATCATTTCCTTTCTTTTTTCCTTTTCAGCTTTTCAGAATTTATAATCATTTGGGAAATTCACTTCCTTCCCCTGCCTTTGGCTTTCCTTTAACGATGTGAATGAGAGGAGATGATCTCTTGCCAAGTAGAATATTTGGGCTGATACGATATATTTTGGCAAGATTTTAAATTCTCTCCCTCTTTCTCTCATTTGTTTTCTTCCCCTTTTAATTAATGCTGTCCATAGTGTGAGCATGACAATGTTGTATTGTGAAAAAAAAATTGGTTCTTCCTATGAAGAAAGGTTCTCTTGGAAATAAAAAATGTGAATGCTGGTAGAAAATAATGGCTAAGCCATTGCACACCTCTGTTATCTACAGTAAATCACATGTGTGCCTGCAAATTTCAGCTGACTGCCATCTCATTTTTCTCTGTCTCTGCTTCATAAAACCACGAATGCAGAATAGTAGAGAAATAGCGTAAAGAATAAAAGTTGCTTTGAAGTTGCTGGCAACTTTGTCAAAATGCACAAAGGATTTAGTGACGTGAATCCCTTTGCAGAGACGTGGAACTGTGGATGTGGCCAGCTGGGAGGAAGGCACAGGGCTCRTCATTTCCAGCCTTACCTGTACAAAATTCTGCACTTATTTTCTCACTCTGCCCTCCAAAAGAGAGCAGCACTGGCAGGCAGCGACAGGCCTGTTGTGATGATGTGCTTGGAATGATGGTGGTGTTTTTTCTTGTGTAAGTTGATGAAAAGTCAGTGGATCTTCCCCAATGGCACACGAGGCTGACCTCTTGTTTTAGGGAGAAGGAAGGCAACAGGGTGTTGAATTGCCTGAGGAGATGAATCTTTTTCTCTCTACACATATCCATTAAAAAACCCCCAACCCTTTGCTTTCCTATGACCGGGTTTGCTCTGCTATGGATTTCTATGATATAAATTCGAGCTGTGCCCTGCAGCTTTGTGTTTCTGTCTGTTCAGCCATTTCAGGGTTGTTTCTCTAATGAAAGATCAGATGTTTTAATTTCCTTATGCAGTTCACCTTCCCAGCTTCTGAGTTACCCTGGCTCCGTTTCAGCTGTTTGAAGTACATCTGAATCACCAAGAACTTTGCCTTCTTTCCTGTTGTGCCACAACTTATTTTTCTTCTTTCAGTCCCTCAAGAACTTGCTGATAGTGCTTTGGAAATCAAATATTCAGTATGGCCCAACCTTCTGCACAGCTAAATGCCCCTTGCTGTTTTCACTGAAAAGCTTTAAATTTAGCTGGAAGGGTAGCAATTCCCTTTGTTTATAACCATAGCATAACAAATTGGAGCCAATTGAAAGCCATATTAAGCTGTAAATTTGTATTATGACTGGACGTTCACAGGGTGGCAATGTTGTTCCCCAATGGTGATTTTTCAGCCCAGTTGTTCTGATGTACCCAAGTGTAAAGTTATGAGAGCCGTTTGTGGTTCAAGTGTGGGAAGA
Organism: Amblyornis subalaris; assembly: GCA_018881555.1. Classification (NCBI taxonomy): domain Eukaryota; kingdom Metazoa; phylum Chordata; class Aves; order Passeriformes; family Ptilonorhynchidae; genus Amblyornis; species Amblyornis subalaris. The sequence goes on along the minus strand of JACAXG010000023.1, from coordinate 4,465,850 downwards.
AAAGAACTTCACTTTTGTGGGAAGTTGCACTCTGGCAATCTGCCTGCCCGTCTGCTGGCCGAATGGGCAAGGCATAGAACAAATGAAAAATTAAAGAAATTCCCTGCAAAGAAAGCTACTGAGATGTGGAGAAGCAAATATCTGTATCATCTGGATGGGATTTCAAATGGCAAAGAGCTGACCTCTGGCTTTGTGTTTGCTTCTAATGATGACTTCTAACAGTGCTACCTGCAGAGAACAAAGACAGGCCAATTAAATCCAGGCCATTTGTATTTTTATTGTGGACATCATGCCAGAATCCCCATCCTCCTCTTCTTGACACGAAAATTTGGTGGGCTTTTTAATTATCTCAAGGATAAAATGTGTTTCACTTAAAGCAAACCTTTCTCCAGCAAAATGGCAATTGTGCGGTTTTTTCCTTTCGGATGAATCTTCTGCTCCAGCCATTTCCAAGATACTGTGCTAGCTCCTTATTCCTGCTAAGATATTTATGCCTTAATTTGACAGCTCCCCATGACACCTGTGCATGTGGAACACGAGGAAAATAAGTGTTCTGTCAAGTGCCTCTAGTAATTTCCCTCATTTGCCTCTTTCAGCTTTTGTACGACAGGAATGACTTTCCTTACAAAGCTTGTAAAATTGTAGCTTTTGCTAATGGGTACTTTGGTATTAAGGACATCTCCTATCAATTATTTTGTGTGTCCTTTCGCACAGCATTTGCGGGGAGGATAACGGCGGAACCTTCCGTGAAAAACGTGGCCGATTTTCTGCCCCGTCAGTCGGGGCTTGGTTTGCTTTCAGCGCAGGGCAGAGCCGCTGCCTCCCGTTTCCTCCAGCTGCCCGCCAGAGCTGAGGGATTGATGAGCTGCGGTGGGTTGAGCCGTTTCGTTTAAGGCCCTGTCTTTAACCATCTCCCTCTCTCTTCAGGAAGCTGTGGTGAGCACCTGGGTGCAGTTCAGCGACAGCTCCGTCACCCCGCTGGACATCTACGACCCCAAGGACTTCTCCCTCTCCGCCGTGTCGCTGGACGACGCCGTCGTCTCCGTCCACCAGAGCGCCGCCCTGAAGTGGCCCGTGGTGGCGGCGGAAGGGGAGGGCCAGGGACCGCTGGTCAAGGTGGACATGATGATCTCRGAGGCCTGCCAGAAGTCCAAGAGGAAGAGCGTGCTGGCCGTGGGGAGCGGCAGCATCCGGGTGAAGTTCGGGCAGAACGACGCGGACGCGGAGGCCGGCGGCGACTACGACGCCGACGAGATCGAGAACCACGCGAGCGACCGGCGGCACAAGGCCTCGGACCAGGAGCGGCACGGGCAGGACGGGCGCTACTACGGCGGCTCCTCGGCGGAGAGGGACGAGGGCCCCCTCAGGAAGGTCGGCACCACGGCCAAATCCATCCTCAAGAATAAGGTCGTTAAAAACAACCGGCTGGACGGCGGCAAACTGTCGGACGACAGCCAGCTGCAGAACATCCCCATCGACTTCACCAACTTCCCCGCCCAAGTGGACCTGCCCAAGGGCGGCGCCGGCGTGGAGGACAACGACCTGGTGCAGACGCCCCGGGGCCTGAGCGACCTGGAGATCGGGATGTACGCCCTGCTGGGGGTCTTCTGCCTGGCCATCCTCGTCTTCCTAATAAACTGCGCGACGTTCGCGCTCAAGTACCGCCACAAGCAGGTGCTGGTGGAAGGACAGGCGGCCATGACGCACTCCCACGACTGGGTGTGGCTGGGCAACGAGGCCGAGCTGCTGGAGAACGCGGCGGACGCGTCGCCGCGGCGGGACGAGCACACCACCGTCATCGACCGGGGCGCGGGCGGCGAGGAGAGCGGCCAGCTCCTCAACGGCAGCGCCCCGAGGAGCGCTCCCGGCCAGGGGCAGCGGGGCGCGGACGCGGGCGGGAAGCAGGGCCGGGAGCAGAGGCCGGAGCCTTTGCACTCGCCCACGTCCAAGCGGAAGCGGGTGAAGTTCACCACGTTCACCACCATCCCGCCCGACGACGGCTGCCCCACCGTCAACTCCATCCTGGGCGCCAACGACGACGACATCAAGTGGGTGTGCCAGGACGTGGACCTGGGGGACTCCAAAGAGATACGAAACTACATGGAGAAGTTCAAGGACAAAGCGTAGCTCCTTGCTGGGTTTTGGTTTTTTTCTTTGGGGGGGGTTTAACCACACCTTGATGCCTTCAGTTCTACAGTATATATTGGGAGCGGCGAGGGGGAGGGGAAGGGATCGCCGGGAGAAATGATTGATGAGGCAGTTTTTAAAATCAGGGAAAAGAAATTTGCCAAACTGTCCGTGGTTTGTTTTTGCTTTTTGCTTTGTTTGGTTTTGGTTTTGTTTTGTTGTTTTTTTTTTTTTCCCCAGTGGTTATTCTGCTACTCATGGATTTAGGAGGTGGAATATGAATGGCAGAAAGGAACAAGGAAATGGTGTGGCCAATATGATGAACTGGGCAAGATGAGGTTGTGAAAATTCATTTTATGGGTCATGCAAATAATAATAGTAATATTTCACAGTACCAAAAATATCTGTAAAAAGAAATGGGAGAGTGTRAGACCATGAAAAGAATAAGCAAGAGGCAAATAACTTGTTCTAGTTCCAATAAAACATCACAGTTATGGACAGATGACCCACAAGGAGACTTTTTAGATTGTTACTCAAGCTGTTTCTTTTTATTCCTTCATTGGAAGTGAAGATGTGTCTTTGGCATTACATATGAAGGAGGAAGAAATTACCTGGTATTTTTATTTCTACTTTTCCATTTGTCTTGTAAATTGACACAGAATAATTTTCCCTCTTGTATTTTTTCTTTTAAATATCTTGAAAACAGGAAAATTTAAAATTCAATAAGTTCACAGTGGGCCAAGAACATTCTGTTTCTGAGTTAGCTGTAAACAGTCTCCTGTCATTTAAAGAATTCAGGGGATAGGTATTGACTGATAATTTCCATGTGGTGTCTCTTCTGAAAGCCTGAGCCTCCATTTCACCCTAGCTTGAAATACGTTCTGTTTGGAAGAATTTTCATTTTCCTTTCAGGTTTGGATTGTTTGTTTAGTCGCTCGTTTTTAAGTTTCCACAACCAAAGTTCCTACGTTTCACCAAGGGAAGAAGGTGCTGTTTTTTGTTAGCTTTTAGAAGTACCAGGAGATGGGAGTGCCCCACTGGTGCATCTTAAATGTACCTGGAACTGAGACCATCACAGGCCAAATATGTACAGCCTGGAGTTTGTTTGTTTTTTGCCAAGTTCATGAATTCATATTTTTGTGCTGTAATTTTCTGTTTGTTCTAATGTCACCAGCTCTCATCACGCTCTGAAAGCAAGAAGAAGAGTGGACAGAAAGACACTGATTGCCCCCAAACTTTTATTTCCTTGTACTGGGAGAGCTGGCCTCTGGACAGACTGTTGGGAGGGAGGGAGGGAGGGAAATATTCCTGAAGGAAGATCAAGAAATATCTGGAGCTATTTTATAGATTTTTGTTGTTTTATTTTTTTTTTTTGCCATTGGACCAGCCAAGACTGAAAATTTTAGACTAGATTGTAAAGCTGATGTTTTGGATAAACAAAATCCCCACCCAGTAATAAATCAGAAGCAAATACAAAGTAGAGTTTTGATTCGTGGTGTAAACTGGCAGAAGTGTGTCGGCTCAGTGCCAGTTCACATTAATGGAGGACACAGATCAAAATCTATACAATGAGGAAACCACTGTCATCCAAACCCTTTTATCACTGGAAGGGGATGGTACATCCAGCCTTTGGAAAGCAGTATTATGTCCTGACTGTTAGCCAGAAGCACTTGCATCGTCCTGTCTTTACCATGTATTTCGTTGGTTTTGGGTTTTTTTTTAATTACTAAACTCCTTAGTTTGTTGTTTGTTTTTKTTTTTACTCGGACAAAATCAATCCTGCCACCCCGTAACATAGATGGACGTTTTAACAAGATATGCCTAGTATGCATTGTAGACTGAAAGAATGTAATATTTATTTATACATGTTATACGAATTGTAATTAAAATGCTTTACACGGCTTGACAAATTCCCCTCTCCTTCCTGAGGGGAGGGGGCTCCTGTGTCGTTTCTGTGCTGAAGTGCTGCACCCACTGCCCTGGAACTCGATTTAAGCCTCATTCTGGAGAGAGAATAGAGATGTAGGAAAGTGTTTCCCYGCTCTGACCCTTCCTTTGTGAGCCGCTTCCCCTTCCCAGGCAGCGTGTGGTGATGGTGATGGATGCAGGAGCAGCCAGCAGCCAGGCACAGTTCAGGGCAGTGCCACAATTCATCTTCTTCCATCCCTGTCCTGCCACCAGCACCAGCAGCCCTGGGACTCTGCTCGTGGCGTGGGCAGCTCCCGTGCAGCCCAGCCGTGATTAATGACGTGGCTTCCCTGATTGGCACCGCGGGCTCAGAGGGAAGAAGATGTCACTGGATCACAGCTGACGGGGACGAAGCACCCTGTGTCCCACAGGACCCCCAGGTACTCCTCGAGCAGAGCACAGCGATGCATCGGCCACACCTCCGAGATCAGCAGCTCTTCCTGGGAAAACCCAGGTGTGCCCGAGGCGAGGAAGGCTTTTACAGCACGGAGCTGCTAAAGGCAGCGGCAGAGGAGCAAGAAATGTAGTGTTGAAGCTGAAATAATACAGTGTGGAAGCACAGAGTGTAACTCTTCCAAGCGGGTTTTTAAGGAGGGCGTTCCTGGTGCAGCTCACATGAGGGGTGRCAGCTCCAGTGACCCAGTGCTGGTGGCTGGGCAGGAGCAAGGTGTCAAAATCTTGGGCTCTTTGCAGAGGAGGACAGGCTGGATATGAAGAGACAACAGAGGGAGGTAAAAAAAAAAAAAAAGGGGGAAAAAAATGAGCCCTGCCTTCGCATTTAATTTTTCTGAAGCTACAGAACATGGTGCTTCAGAGGCAGATASTGAAATTTTTCAATTTGTCTTCCACTGACCAAAAATCCCGTCATAGCCCTATTCTGAGCGAGCCACCGCAAACGAGCATCTCAGCGGGGAGGAAACCACTGGGCCGTGAAATATCATTTATTTGAGAAATTCRCATTGGGTCAAATGCCAGGATTTACATTTCTGAAGCTTTGCCACGCTGCAGTTACAGAGGCACTGGGATGGGGCACAGGGAGCTGCTSGAGCATCCCTCCTGTCACCACACCTCGCTTGCCAGGAGAGGGAATCTGCCAGTGCCAGGGGTGCATGGCTGCAGAGATAACAGGCTGCAAGGCACAATTTTCTGTCAAGGAGCCAGGATAGAAATTCATTAATAATAATTTGCACTTCGAGGAGAGCCTTTCATCTGAGAAGCTCAGTGACTCCCAGTTGTAAAGGATGAAAGTGTGAGCAGGCTGAAGTGGCCCTGTTTCCTCAAAGGAGGCAGGGCCGGATGAACACGTTCCCCTTCTGCAGGCCTGGAGCAGAGCTGGAGTTGTCTGCTGGAGGGGGGTAATGAGTGAAATCACCTGGAGCAGCCAGAAACAGGAGCCCAGATAGGTGGGAAGGGCAGGTGGAGATCAGGATTGGTGAGAGCTGTGCTGGGAGGCAGCTGTGGGGGAGAAGTGAAGCTCTGAGGCCACAGGCTGCTGGTACAGAACAGACCTTGGGGGGAAAAAGTGAGTTCTGCTTCTGTTTTTTTTTATTACTGGGTTCCATTTGCAGGGAAGGGAAAATCTTATGTTTAAGTGTCCTAAATCTTGGAGTCAGCAGGAGAAACTCTGTTTATCATGCCTTGCCTTTGGCAAGGGAGGGAATGGGATGCAGCTTCCCTGGTACACGCACATGGGAACACCTGGCGGTGCAACATCCCCATCCTGCATCGGGTGCTGGGTCCTGAATCCTTCTGGTATGGCTTAGCTGCTGGGAAGTCCACGTTCCTTCACCAGCGTGCTCGCTTGCCCTCAGCTCTAGGAATACTTTGACGCTGATTAAATTTGAGAGGTGACCTGGAAAAGGCTCTCGCTTTTGGAAGGCAGGGAGGCGGTGAATTGATGGAGCTGCACCCAGCTTGCTGGGGTGGAAATAGGACAGTGACCCCCAGTGCTTGCACATCTATTCCTTCTTCCCTTGCCAAGCTCCCAGAACGAGGAGCCATGGCAGCAGGGGGGTTGCTCTGTTCTGAAAGGCTCCTAAGGCAGATTTCAGTGCTCAAAAACAAGCTGTCAGCAGAGATGCAGCAGACAGAGAGAATGATGCAAATTACCAAATAACTCTCCCTCTTGATTACTTATTTTGGACTAACTCAGACCCATTCTTTTTATGCTTATGTTGGGGATTAAAGCTCTTTGTGTGAAGCAACGGTGTCAAAGCCAGCCACGAGTGTCTTGGAGACTGTCTGATGCTCAGCTGAGCTGTGTCAGGTTGCAAAGACACCCTGTCCTGACTGCAGAYRCCCTGTCCTGACTGCAGACRCCCTGTCCTAATCATCTGCCCATCCCCTGGGCTGCTGCAGGGGCTGCTCTGTGCGCTCTCGGGCACTCACGCAGATTTCCGGAGGTGCAGTGCTGTGTTTAGAGATAGTTGGTAACTTCTTTCCCTCTCAGTTTTCCCCTTGAGCCTGGATCTGGATGTTTTTGGGAAGCTGCGTTGCTGTATGGCCGTTTAGGGTGGTGGGTGCAGCAGACCTTGAGGCACCTCTGGCTGCTGGAGCAGCTTCCCAGCCCCTCTGAGCCTGAGCTGCCAGGGACAGGTTTAATCCRCTGAATTCGAATAACGTGAGCAGCAGCTGAATTCCTGGAAGCCAYAATTTAGGCTGGAATCCTTCACAAACAGATTGCAGCACCATAATTATCTGGGCATTTCTGTCTGGCTCTGAAGGCAGGTGGGAGGGGAACCTTGCCGAAGGTTTTTGGTGGCTTTGCTGCTGTCTCACGGTGGAAGAGGCACTTGGCTGAGGAATTCCAGTTCTGCGGTGTCAAGCTCTGCTCATTCCCTGAATGTGTCTTCCACTGTTGGGTATTTCAAGCTGCCATGCAGCTTCCTGAGGCTGCTGATTTATCTGTCAGCTTTGCTAATAGAAAGCCAGTGGTGCAAGTTCRTGTTTTGCGTTTGTGGGGAGGGGGGAGGTGGGAAGAGTGGACAGATTTGGTGCAGAAGTGAAGAATGAGAGAACTCTCAGAGAACAGTTGTGTGAAGGGTAGGATTGTTTTCTTAGTTTGCTTTCTGTAATCTGCATAGAATTTCCCTGACTGTTGTGGTCTTTCCTGGTTTGCAATGATGATTTTCCTGCGTTGGGGGTGAGATCTACGCAACCTTCCTGAGGTGCCAGAGCCTCTGAGCACCTGAGCAGCTCTGTGATGGGCAGCACTGTCGGCAAGGGCTGTTAATTTAATATTTTTTGATGCTGGGGAAGGTTTTGRTTGCCAAGCTGAGTTGTACAGCTTGTGAGGTTGCTGTGGGACAGCTGCACTGCCAGTTCACAGCCCCATTTGAGACAGCCAGGCACCCAAAACGCTCAGGATTGTCACATCAGTGTCACTTAGTAGCAATTGCTGTAGGAGCAGAATTATCCAGGGACTCTTCTTTGGTGTGATGACTCTATACATCTTAGAAAACTGAGCCGAGGCTACCATAATGATGGGACTCCATTAATTTAATATGATATTGCTACAGGGCCTTTCCGTGGATTGTCTGAAGAGATTAATATTCTTTAACAGAAACACTTTGGCAAATTTCCCATCCTTCCACTCCACCCCTGTGTTTTGGGATCTGCCTTTTACTTTTCCCRTCGTGCCTCCAGGTTCGTCATTCCGCATCCATCAGCAGGGCAGGAGTTTCACACACCTCTTTAAAAGTATTCCAGGAATATCTGCTCTGCTTTGTAGGGCATTGTGTCTTCTTTGAAAGCCCACTATCCCAAAAATGAAATGCAAGAGCGTTGTTGGGGGAAGAGGGGCATGAGCAGGGCTGGTAACTGGCAGCTYGGGGAATGTCTGCAAACCCACCCAGCAGACTGAAATGGGAATGTCCCCAAATGTGCAGCAGAAGGGATTTGTTCCCCATTGTGAAGAAGCAACCAGTATAAATCCAGGTGTGTTCCCCATGCAGGGACCCAGGTAGCTCCAGTCAGGTACAGGTGAGTGAGGGTTTTGCTGCTGAGCGAGGGTTTTGCTGCTGTGTGAGGTTCAGGAACTTGAACGAGCTCTCCCACGAGGCTGCCCCAGTTCCTGCTCCCTGAACACAGCCCTGTGGGCTCTGGTGACGCAACCTGGCACTGGCCTGGTGCTTGTGGATAAAGGGAGGAGCCCTGGACATGTGCCAATGAGATCTCCAGCTCATCTCTAGTAGGAAGAAATCAAAAATTTCTACAAGAATTAGGAGAGTGTCACTCTGTAAGTGGCCAGAGTGAGTTATGACCTGTGAGAGTGCAGTTGTGAGTGGGTGCTGTGGCTGGTGGGAGCAATCCATGGTTGCCAAGTGTAGCCCTTCCCGGAGCTCCGTGTGTGTGCAGCTCTGTGAGTGCAGAGCTCTGGTAGCACAGGTTTCTGGAGAGCCCTCCACGCTCAGGTTCCTTCCTGGCAGCAGCATCGTCYGTCCAGGCAGTAATTGCTGTGACAGGGCAAGTGTTTATTCAGCTGCCACCTGTGAAAGGGGCAGATCAAATCCCAGTTCTTCTGTTTAGAAGGGGCAAATGGCACAGAGGTGGGGGGAAGACTCTTTCCTTAAAAAAAAAATTAAACATCAAAGCCTCAACAAGACGAGGCAGTGGCGTGGGAGCATCACATGTAAGGCGTGGCCACTGYATTTAAATATTCCTGCATTTGTCTGGTCCTAAAGTAAGTTAAAATATATTGTGTGGACCTACAGCAAGTTATGTTCTATTTGCACAAGCTCCTGGGGAGCAGAGGGAAGGGAAAAGTGAAAGTGTGTGTGTGGAAAGGGCAGGGGAAGAGAAGGGTCTGTAGGTCTTCCCAGCTTTTGTCCTGTCTTATTTTAGTTCAGTATTTTTAATAGCCTCGTTTAAATTGCCCTTGGTTTTGGATTGGTCAACCAGGTTATGCTTTGCTAAAATAACCAGTCCTACGTGCTTCCAGGTTTTATTGAAAATTGAGCAAATAAATATGAAATAGAACAGGAATATTACTGAACTAAACCAGTGCAACTCCGCTGAGCTGCCAGAGGGGAATAATGCATCCATCAAAGGCTCTGCTATTGAAACTGGATGCATAAATTCAAATTAACCAATTAAAGCAGCAGGTAATCAAATTCCGTGACAGGGGTGATGCCAAGGGGGATTGCTCTGAGTTGCTGTCACTGATAAGCCATATGGAGGGGCCAGGTCCTTTGAGCTGATCCCACRAACCAGTGCCTTGGCCAGGACAGCTCAGCTGGTGCAGCAGCACAGGGGCAGTTGTTGCCTGTGGGAGGTTAAATTCAGCCCTTCCCAGGAAAGCACCTCAGTGCAGAAAATGGATTTGTGTGTGTGTTTTTACATGGAATTATCAGCACTGCAGCGAAYGCACAGCCTCTGTGGGACTTGTTCCTCTCTCCCAGCCCTGCTCTGTCACCTCCTGCACCCCTGAGCCTCCCAGCAGGTTTGCTCTGGAGACAGGCAGGGAGCTGCAGGTAATCCACTTTCTATTTAGAGCTCTTGGTGGCTGGAAAGAGGGAATTTCACAGCCTCATGTTCCCTTCAAGGGGACTTCTACCAAACCTCTGAATGCCAGAGCCTCTTACAGCAGAAAGGGGGAGGGAGGAGAGGCAAAGACCCCCCTGAGCTGTGGGGTCTGGAGGTAACCCTTGGAGAGGTGTGGGGGAGATGAGGTGGCTGCTTCCCACCTCCCCTGCTTCCAGATCCTGTGGGAAGCAGCATCCAGCACAGGCACCRATAAATGCCCTTTTTAAGTCCCCAAACCTGCTCGGTTAGCAGCAAGCACTTGCTCTCTCAGAGATGCTCTGARAGCAGCATGAGCACATGCAGGGGGAGGCCAGCCAGGAAGCTTGATGTCAGCTCCTGGCTGAGGTAATGGACATAAAMACCTCCATGTGCTGAGAAGTCACTTTAAGGAAAAGTATTCACCTACCTAGCCCATTTGTCTCTTCTCTCATCAAACACCTTTCGAACAACGCTTGTTTCTTGCTTTAAATTAGGAAAGTAATAGATGTAATGCCGTAACTTGTGGTTTSGAGGTATTAGAGGAGGTTGTCTTGTTCTTTAGAATGAATTAACTTCAAATTCTGCCTGCAAACTTGTCCATGTAGGGCCTGTATGGATTAGGGAATTCCATGGCGTTAAGCTGGCGCAGTGAATGCCAGGTTCAGAAACAAATTTATGGCCTTTTAGTGGGAATGTCAAAATAAGGGAGCCAAAACAATCAGAGTCTGTTGGAAAGTAGGAATTCACTCACAGGTGATGCAGGAATTGCCCCAGGGGAAAGCAGCCCCAGGGCAGTGGCGCTCAGCTTTGGGGTGGTTAAACAAAAATGAGGCTCGATGCAGTTTTGCTCCTAAAGAGGCCTGAAAATCTGCTTGCTACCAACTTCCCATCAAAATTCCATGGCTTAATATTGGACAAATTAAATTATTTCAGTGTCAGGCAGCATTGCTAATCTGCAGGAACTGGAAATTCCTGAATCTCCCTCAGATACTGGCGACACAATGGTTAAAAACGCAGTTTAAAAGCTTTCGCAGCTCCCCTGTGGATGCAGAGCTGTAGGAAATGCCTCCCTCCAGCCTCGGGCTGTTACTCAGACCTTGGGTGCGTCGGGAATGCTGCTGAACACCTCGGGAGAGCTATTTAGGATGTGAGATCTTTCCCTTAGACGTGCCTAAACCCTTTGGTTTAAACGGGAACTTGGTGTTCCCCGATCCAGGGGTGCCAAGTGCCCGGTTCTGAGTCACAAAAATGCAGCTCCACAAAGTCGTGATCCCTTGGAGCTGCAGGGGGAACATTCGCAATTACCTGGCAGAAAACCCTCCGGGCTCCTTTGGCTCCCTGTGGTGCCCTTTAGGACTGGGCACTGTGTGTCCTGGGCTGCTGGCCAGGGCTTTCGTCATTGTGCTTAGGAGGAAAAATCCTCGCGCATCTCATACAGGAAGAAGACAGTCCTAAATTTTCAAGGTTAATGAAACCCAGGCTGCCGGCGGGGAGGASCAGGAGCCGGTGCACCCTAAAGAACCCAGAAAAAGATTGGATGAGGATCAATTCTTTATCTCAGGGAGAGAAGTGTTAACCTGATCCAGCAAAGGGAAACTCCCGAGCGCTCACCCGGGCAGGAATGTGYCCGGGATTTCGGGGATGGTGATTTCCCGGGCAGTGCTGTGAGCCAGGAGGTGGCACTCAAAGCCTGGCATGCGACACGTCCCGGCTCCGATCCCGCTCCTCATCCTTCGGGTGATGCTCTGTGCACGCCTGGAGCTGAGGGACTTCTCTGTAATCAGTGCAGCATCGAGGTTTGTAACCCCTCGATGCCTGAAGGGGGTCTGGGATGCAGGAAATTAGGTGTAGTATTATTATTATTTTAATTTTTTTTTCCTGCGAGCAAGAAGTCACTGCTGAAAGATTTACTGGGRAGCTCTGAGAGACCCCAGGTTCTCAACAACCCCAACATCACCCTGTGTCTCCCGGAGAGAGGGATCTGCCCTTGGATAGCACAGTCCCACTGCAGGGGCATCCCTCTGCCTGCCAGTGCAGACACGGGGCTGTCCATGGCTACAGCTGCCCCTGGAAAATAATGGCTATGCTGGCTTTGGGACCTGCTGGAATAACTGGGGAAATAGAAATAGAGTGGTTTTTTCTGAATTAGTAACGATTTTAAAAATGAAGATGAAAAGTGTAATTATGAGGGAGATGTGTCATACTTAAGGTGGAGCTGCAGCTCTTTGCAGCAGGAAAACATCACCAGCCTCACTGTGTGTCTTGTCAGTGGGAAAATTATTTTTAAGGAGAGGACAGGGAGGGGAGAAACCTGTAGAAGTGTTCTGTCTGCTCTCTGTATCGCTGTTCAGTGTAAACATCAGAAAAACTTYGTTTAGTTGGTTATGATCTCTGCAGAGGACAAACAGTTTTGTGCGAGCAGCAGTTTCCAGGCTCCGGGTGAGGACGTGAGCCGCGGACCGGGACAGCAATGGGGCTGGGGCTGGGCAGCAGTGGGGTCCTGGGGGAGCTCCTGGTGCCCAGGAGGGCCCTGTTGCCCCGGGGTCACCCTGCTGCCGCCCCTCACGCTCGGGCTGTGGTGTTTTTCCATGACAATGCAGRTCAGAACGTGAAGGACAAGCCCTGCTGAGCTGAGTGAGGCAGGAACAGTTCCTCTGCCAGGTAGTTCTGCTTTTTTTTTGTGTTTGAGCAGGCAGGAGTACAACTTCCAGGCTGAGGCGAGGGTAAAGCACCCCCCTGGGTTATCAAGGTTTGTCAGCTTTAGGCTACAGAAGAGAGAGAACTTCTCCCAGTTTTGTGCTGGGTAGAAGAACAGAAGATACTGAAGGCAGAGAGCTCCACTCTGTCATTAGAGCTGGAGCTTTCAGTGTCACTGGTGACCTGCGGCTTCCCTGCAGGCTCACACCTACTTAGTCCTTCTTCAATTTGGTCTAATGGATGGATTTGCCTTTTTTTTTCTTTTTCTTAAGAGATTCTGAACCGTGTGCAGTGATATTTTTGCCAATAATCCAAGTATCTGGGTGGGCTTTTTCTTCGGGTACTTTARCAGCAATGAAGCCTTTATGGTCCATAGAAAACAAACCGCAGGAAAAGCAAAGTGAGATGCTGTGTAACAGAGAAAGGTAAGGGGGAAAAAAAAGAGAGGCAAATTATGAGTAAGAAAGAAAAAAAAAAAMCAGTGAAAGAAATACCATGACCTTTTCAAGGAAGACTGAATTGTGCTCAGGCTTCTGCAGTTTGATTGCCACTTCTGATACTCCTCGATGGTGTTGCCTCTCGGTGACTTTGCACATGTCCATCAGCCGCTCTCTGCCCCTGCTGCCTCTCTCCCTTCTCCTGACCCTGCTCTGAATAGTTTTACATTTTTATTCTCCTCCTTCCGTTAAAAACTCCTGGGACGTGGTTTTTGAATACAGATAGTGGCTGAAAAATTCAGACTTCGAGTGCTGTTTGGGCAGGAGTCCCCCTGGTGCCAGCAGTGTCTGAGCCTCTGATCCCACGGGACCCTTTGCTCCGTCCCCATCCCGAGCTCGTTGTGCTGCTCCATCCCTGCACTCTGCTCTTGGTTTGATCTTGTCCATGGCATCTCCTGGGGGTCTTGTAGGCAGAATTATCCAGGCAGTGCCTGTGGATGCTGGAACAGGATGGCACAGGTACATTCACCTGCTCCTTCCCTCTGTGGGATTCCCCATCCCTGTGGCCAGCTCTGCTCCCGGTGCTGTCACACACGTGCGTGACTCAGCTGAGCCCTGCACGTCCAGCAAGACCTGTGAATTCCAGGGGAAAGCCTCGTGTGAGAGATGAGGTAACAAAGTGATTCGGCAGAGCACGGAGCAAAAAAAACTCGACGCTTTTTAGAAATGTTTTAAAATTCCATCATTTTCCTGTGAACAATTCAGAGATCTTGCTCTGTCCTTGTTGTTGTATGCGAAGTATTATTAGAATGGGATTTCAAGCACTCTGGCAAGCAGAAATGGGAGTCCCTAAATCACCCATCACCTCCAGGTTTTACTTGGAAATGCGAGAAACTTCGCTTTCCAACTTGAGGATTACAGCTGGAAAACCGCCTCGTGCCATTGATGTGGTGTTTTGGTGAACCTGCAGAGCGTTCCCCAGGTTTTGTACATGCCTTTTTTGGGATGCACACCATCAGGTATTTAATTGGGCGGTGTTTTTTTGGGATAATGTACAGTAAACCCCAAACTGTTTTCATGCTCTCTGCCCATGCTATCCCAGGACAGTCTGAGGATCCAGCAGCACCGTGGGGTTCCCTTTCTCCTAAAAACAGAAAACTTGACCAAACAGCAGCAGCTGTAGGTGTGGAGGGAGGGCAGCTCTCGGAGAAGGACTCTGTTGGATTTGGTAAACAAGACAGAAAGAGAAGAGTTGATTACTGAGCCCCTCAATCCCTGAGGTAAATCTGCTGCTGAAAGCTTTGTGCTGCAGTTTGTTACCACAGCTCCGTGGGTGTGTACGTCAGTATTACACTGGGGTTTGCTTCGGTTTAGGTTCTAAATAGTTGAAAAGTAAAAACGGCAAAGATTGGCAGTTAAAGGAGAAAACTTCATGGGTAAAATAGAGGAGGTGTAGTTGATCATGTAGGTATGACCTTAATTATTGTGCAAGTGCTTTCCAAAAAGAATTGTAGAGGAATCTGCTGTCATAAAGGAGACTAATTCCTGTCCTGGAAGTTCCACACCATCTTCCCTGAATCCTTGTGGTGCATCAGGTAACAGGGGTAAAGCAATGGCTTCTCTAAAGGTGTGATTCCCCTTGATGAAGCTTCCTCAGTAAGTGCCTTTCTAAATCCAAAGCCGAGCCAGAACCAAGATCTTCTTCATGAATGAAAAATGCCTGCCTCAACCCAAAACTTTGAATAAAACAAGAGCTGCATGGGAAAGTTCTGTTTATTCTAAAACTGGAGGGTTTGAAACTCTTTGATGTGTAGCAAGTGGTTAGAGAGGACAGAGTGAGTTTCTGGAGAGATTCCATGCAGCAGGTGAATGCTTTAGGGAAGATTCTGATTTTATTGCTCTCTGTTATTTGTATTATTATTTTTTTTGTTGTTTAGTCTTTAGGGATCTCTGGTGGTTCAGGCACTCGTAGAGCCCTGGGGCAGCTCTGGCTCGTGCTGTTCCAAGTGCCACTTCCATGGGAAAGGAGGATGCTGGTGGATGTTCAGGGGTGTGCACGGCAGGAAAGCTTCTCCCAGAGAGGTGGCTGCAAAATCAGGAAAGCTTGAGGGGGGAGGCAGGCAGCTCCCTGCTGCTTCTAATGATGAAACAAAGCTCGCAGGAGTAGAAAGGGGTTTTGATCGTGTTTTCCCTCCTCTGCAGGATGTGAAGGTCTTTAACGAGTTGGCAGATGTTTGTGGGAGTCACTTTGTGTGGCTGCAGGGAGGGTCTGCACCAGTTCTCCCTGTGAAGTCCTGATCACAGGGCTGACCCTCTGCGGGGAAGCAGATCCCAGGGAGGGCAGGCAGGGGCAGGGTCTGCAGCTCTGGCCCTGCTTTGGTTTGATTCACTCTTTATCCCAAGGAATGTCTCCGTGCTGCTCAGCCAGCCACAGGCACCAAAGCTTTAGGATTAGCCAGGCAAGACCCATCCCTCATCCCTGATTCCTGCTGTGGGTGCCCCTGAGCTGGCCATGGAGCAGCCAGAGTCGCACAGCTCCGCTCTGGAGGTGATGGGGAGTGTGGAGTGCTGAGCATCAGTCCTGCCCCTGGGCACAGCACATGGGGCACAGCACCCTGGGGCTGCTTTGGCTCCGTCCCACCACGGTCAGGAGAGGTTGGATTTTCCCACCAAGGCCAGGAGAGGTTTGGTTTGGCTGGTACATCCCACACTGCTGGTTTCCACCTGCTGTTGCCCAGCCCTGCCCGTGCTCAGCTCCCTCTCAGGGGTTCTGAGAGCTCTGCCACGGCACGGGGACAGCAGATGTGGTGTCTGAGGCCAGGCTTTGCCTGTGCTCAGGACTTCTTTACCTCTGAGGTGGCAGCTTTGTCGTGGTCAGCATAGCCTGAGTTTCAGTTTCTGCCAGGCAGAGACACTTCCTGAGGTGCTTTAAAACACTGAAGTTCATTGAATAGCATAACTAGCTGACTGTTTGCCCTTTTTAAAGTGAAAGAAATCTGAGGGTCAGGTACAAAATGAATTTCCTCAGCATCAGATGGTCCAGACCTGCTGGTAGGGGGATTTTTGCAAAAATCCCTAGGTAGAAAAAGGCAACACCAGGATACAGGTGTGTGCCTCGTCCCTGTGCCCTCTCAGCCCCTGAGCAATGCTGTGAAATCCTGTTTGGCTTCCTGCAGCTGACCTAGAGCAAAATGACTTTACAGAGTGGGCAGGCAGCACCTGCCAAGGGTATTTTCACTGAGGAATGCTCCCAGCCTCAGCCCCTGAACAACTCCATCTAATCAGAAGGCCTCTCCCTTCTCCTCCCCACCTGAGAGTCTCTTCAGGAATATTCCTGCCATGATAATTCTGTCACAGAGGCTTCACTGCACCTTAAATATGACCCTTGTGTGTGTTCCTGTGACACAGACACTCAGCCCTGCAGGGGCAGCCTCCTGTCCCAGCTTCAAAGTCTCACCTCCTGTCTCCTCCACCACCAGCAGTGCACAGATGTTAACAAAATGCAGACAGACAGAATTATTGCTGTTGGTTGTGTCAAATAAATGGGAATGGTCTTCCCTCCCTGGTAGATCACACCCAGAGGCTGATCCCGTGGGTTACCCTGGCTCCCTGGGAGGGGAGGCTGTGGCAAACAGCTGCTGTTTCTAGCCAGGGACTTGCCTTGGCTGCAGGAAAACAGAGGGAGGTAAGGGTGATGTGGTTTGTGGGGTCTCTTAGCACAGGCTGGTCAGACAGGGCCACCTAAATCCCCGTGATAAACGTGGGCCCTTGGGTGGTTTGTGACCACCAGGAGCCTTTTGTGCTGTCACATGCACCTTCTGCTTGGGAGAAAGCAGCTTGGGAGCCTCCTGTATCCCCCTGGACGCGGCATCAGGTGCATGCACTGAATTAAGCAGCAGGGCTTTGATTTTTGGAGGTGGATCTGCCTTGTAGGAAGTAGAAGGCACATTATGAGGGGCAAAGCTTTGTCTGGTACCTGTCCTGGGGAGCATGAGGAGAGAGGAGCTGCTGCTCAGAGCTCTCAGAGCACACAGACAGCTCAGCCTCCCTGGGATGGCAGCTCCACAGTTTTCTTGGCTCGGTGGCACGTTTGTGTTTTAGTTCAAGTCTGGGTTTAGTCTTTAAAAGCGTTACCTAGTGGGTATCCAGGACCACTGCCTATAAAACATAACCTCATCCCTACATATGGACTGTCCTGRGTTGTACTGAACCCCTGAGAGGTCATTTTTGCCACAAACAAAAGAAAACTCCAATTACAATAAAACCAGGAGTGGGAGCTTCCAGGCACTTCTGTCAAGCAATCATTTCACCTCTTGTCTGGGCATTCAGCAATCCCCATTTTCTCTCCTGCCCTCCCCATTCCCTTTCAGCTGCTCCCATATCCAGCACCCCTTGCCTTTTCCCCTCTCCGTGCCTGGCACAAGGCACAGCATCCCTGCCTGGAGCCAGCTCAGTCACTGCTGACAGGCTCAGAGCATCTCTTGGCTCCTGCTCTCCAGGGAGCTGGAGGGGCCTGGAGGATCCCTGCCCGCTGTCCAGGGAACGCTGCCGGCCTTGGGAAGCGCAGACCTGGGTGCTCAGCTCCCTGCCAAACCTCCCTGTGCTCTGGAGAAGCTGCTGATCCGTGAGCTCCTTGCTCGAGGCTTCTCCCTTTCCTGCTTATTGGCAGCCCTAGCAGCCCCTGAGCTCTGCCCCCATCGCTCCATCYAGCAGGAAAAATCCAGCCAGGCACGCGAGCCTTTGGCTCCAGGAGTGTTTCACTGGTGGAGCTGTTCCTGCACCAGAGGTTCCTGCAAACTCCCTGGGTAATTAYAGCTCTCCCATCAGCCGAGTGGATTTTCTGCTTGACATGCTGATGGCCTGAAAAATTAGTAAAGAAAACAACGGCTGGAGAGTTAAATTGCTGCTTCCTGCAGCTCCAGCGTGTCCTGCAGCTCGTGGGGAGGCTTTGTGGGGAACTCGGGTTTAGTTTTCGCCCCCTGACCGAGCTGAGCAGTGACGTGGTTGGACAAGGGGACTTTTTCTGGGGTCAGTCAAAAGCTACTCCACCCCACTAAAATAAGTCCACTATAGGTTCACTGTTTGGTTTACCTTTTTCAATATGAAGTGAGTGGTTAAAATTCCTTCTTTAAGCTGGGAGCATTCATTAGCACAGCTATTGTTCTGCCATGGATTTTGACCCCCCAGGCTCTCACTCAGCTCTGGATTGTTTTGGAAAGGTAYCTGTTGGATGGTGGCTTTTCAGAAGAGCTCTCAAACTACCTGTGCTGTGGTTGCTTTGCAGGACCCGGCCTGGCAGGTTTGTAGCTTGAGCTGGATCCTTCTCCTTTTGTTTTTCAAGAGCATCTTGACTTTCTTCTGCCGTCGAGGCTCTCCTGCAGCTCCAGGCTGTGGCACCACCAGCCTTGGGCAGGSATTCTGTTAAGGCATGTGACTTTGGTAGCTGATAATGTTTTACAAAAGAAGCAGACAAGGGCTGTGTTAAACACTCAGGGTTGTAAAACGGGAGAGAGGGTGGAGAGAACTCGTGAATCTGGTGATGGGAAAGGCTCCTGGGCTGCTCCTGACCAACAGCTCAACCCCAAAGCACCCACTCAGAATGCCAGGGTGGCTGTTTCAGCACCAGTGCCAAGCAGCAGCGATGCAGCCAGAGGAGAGGGAGGCTGAGCTGAGCTGAGCTTTCCCTGTGGAACTGCTCCCCAGGAGCAGGGGGAACTCTGGCCAAGGCGAGGGCAGAGCCCTGCACCTCTCTGATGCGTGGAGCCGTGCAGTTCGAGGGGCTGGCAGGCCAACACCTCCTTCCCTCTGCTGAAAATCAGCCTCTGAGCAGGGCTTCTTGCTGTCGGAGTTCCCGAGCTTATTTGGTATTCAGGGATGCAAAGAGGAACATAAATAATTTCATATTCATACTGACAACTCTAGGCACTGCCGTAGCCCCAGTTTCAACAATGTAATGGACAGTGTGTTATCTCATAATGTGTTTTGAGATCAGAGCTGATTTAAAGGTTATTCACCCCGGGAGAAATTATGCTGTAATTGAATTTATCTTGCATTTGTCTATTCAAGGAAACATAACTGCAGTTTAAGGGAGAAAAATACATCAAGGAGCTAAATTTTTATTATCGGTTTGTATAAAAAGATACAAATTATTCCAGCAACCTTCCTCCACTGAGCCGTGTTATTTTCTGCATAATCCAAGTCCGGGCTGGAAAATAAAGGCTCCTTTCAGCAGATAAAGCTCTACACCTTTAGCTCACAGGATGGCTGCAGATGATAGCRGAGCCAAGCAGCACAGAGCATTGAAATAATGAGGTTAATGTAAAATGAGTTAGAAAGTAGCTGTCTGGGGCTTAACAGAAAAAGCAATGTTTAGCTGTGAAATGTGGGAGTGGAGCTTCTCCCAGCCTGTGGAATGGCAGCTGCTGCACTTGGTGGGGCACAAGGGGTGGGGTGCTCAGTGGGAGCAGCCCCTGTCCAGGTTAACACGTGGGGAAAGAGCCCGYGAGGAGCCAGGGACCCCTGAGAGCCGTGTCCCAGGGTGTGCTGTCCGTCCTTGGCACGTCCAGCGGCACTGGAGCAGCAMATCCCTCCCTCTGGGGCGTCCCTGGGGGCTGGACCACAGCCAGTGCCACGARCGGAGTGCAGGGGCTGGGGACACGCAGGGCGGTGGGGGCAGAGCCTGGCTGGAAGGTGGGCRTTGGGGATGGGCAGGGCTGGGCTGAGCGTGGCTTCAGCAGCTGCATCTGCCCAGGGCACCCTCCAGACACTCCCCAGGCTCTGGGTGTGCTGCTTTTCCACGGCCAGACCTAGGCCACGGATCTTCTGCTTGTGGGCTCRGGGGAAACGGGAGGATGTCCCTGGGGGGCTGTTCCAGCTTGGAGCCTTCACCTACAGGACCTTTAGAGCATATCCAGACAATGTTAAAAATATTATGGAAGAATTGGATGTCTTTCCCACAGCCAGATTATCTCAACAAGCTGTTTTTAAAGCAAAGACTACTCCTGGCTGATAAAAACACTCCTGAATGTGGGTCTCTGTATCTTGGGGTTTTTTTGCCCGAATGCTGCAGTTTTGATAAAGGGAAAAGAATTAATTTACCTCCGAGATAACAAATTTTATGCTAAATTTCAGCCAGATGGTACAGAAAACAGCTGAGAGATTATAGMCCCCAAACCAGGCTTTAAATAGAAATGATAAGTTGCTATAAAGCTGCCACTAGCACCGTTCTAACAATGGAAGAGTTATTTCCCTCATTCACTCTCCCATTCCTTATTAATCTTCCTGCTCTTCATTATCCATTTTATTTCACTTCTACAGCTCATTGTGTCAGGAAAGGGCTCGAGCCTTAGAGAGCCTCAGAAGCAGCAGAATTTCATGCTTTGCCTCAAAGTTTTCTTCAAAACTCTTGTTTTCCTTAACAAAAAATATTCCRAAAGATGCAGCAGCCTGGGACATTGTGCGTCAGGTTTGGTTCAGTACCAGGAAAACAACTCCTTGGATGGTCTTGGTGGCACCAGCCCTGCTCAGGAGGGSTTTCTGGAAACCTGCAGCCCCATGGGTTTGCTCTGGCCCCTGGAATTCTCCGGCCTGGGAGACTGGTCCTGAGTTGCTGGACATGGAGCGTAGAGAGGACTGGAACCTCTGGGGAGGGCATCTGGCTTTGGTGCTTCTTTTTTTTTTTCTTTTAAGCAGCACTCCAGCAAAATATTTATTCTCTCAGAGAGCTTCCCCAGCCTGAAGTGATTGCACAGGCACTGAGTGTTATTCCAGTGGCACTTGAACAAGGTCAATATTTGGGCAGTAGCAGGAAAAGCCCAGCAGCCTGAGGGATGCTCGCACAGAGCGGGCACAGCAAGCCCACTGKTTGTCCTCTGGGGTGCTCCTGGGGAGGCTTTTACCTTTGTGAAGGCATTTTCACTGGGAAAACGGAGTGTCCTGAAAATCCCCAGCTCAGGGAGGCTTTCAGCTCTTCAGGGATAACRTGACCAAACTGCTGGCAGAGCATCCAGCACCCCTGAGTTCCCTGTGCCTCCTTCAGCCTCAGTCCCCGGGGGAGGGAAGGCAGTGATGGGTGGGATGRAATGCAGAGAAGGTCTGATCGTGTGTTAGCAGGGGCACGGGATGATCCTTTGGAATGTTTAATTTCATCCCCAAAGGGAGCAGCTTGTGCCTCCGCTTCAGATGGTCTGTCCCTGTYCCCTGCGGGATAATTGACAGAGACGGGAACGCGCCCCCTCCAGGGAGCAAAATGGGATCCTGTGACCTGCAGGTTTCCACAGGCATCCCTGCCCAGGCAGCTTTCCCTCGTTTTCCTGGCGCCGTGGTRTCCCGGTGCGCTGTTGCGGCTGTGAGTGATGCGAGCGCAGCAGGCGTGGGTGAAGCCTTGGCGTTGTTGGAAGTGCTCGAAGAACATTCACACAATCTCTCTGCTCGGATGTGTTGATTCAGATAAAAATCCCAGCCTGGTGGGAGTTAATGAATTGGCTGAGCCGTTCTTGTGCCCCTGGTGGAGCTCAATAATCCCCWTCCTTTATTTTTTCGCAAGCAACCTTTCCGATATGATTCGCTAAAATCGCTCTCCGGTTTAACGCCTCGCTGCCTCGGGATGACCACGAGCTCTGAAAGCACACYCAGATTTTTAATATCCCGGGACATGCACTTCCACGTCTCCCTTCCCTGTGCCTTTGCCTTGCCTGTGTCCCTTCAGGTGCCAGCAGCACTTCACGGCGCCGCTGACAAGCAGGAAATGGAGAAGCAAATGCACGGAGTGATACAGAGCAGAGCTGGAAAATCAGTTTGATGGAAAACAAAAGGGGAAGAGCTCTCAGTATAATAAAATTTGCTGGTGGCTAARCAGTTATCACCTGAGCTGCCCTGGGGGAAAATGAGGTTTGATTTCCCAGCTGGAAAATTTCACTCAGATGTTAGTGAAGGGTTTAGGTGGAAACAACTGGGAGGGGGGGAGGGAKAATGGATTTCCTTCAAGTGCTCCCTAATATATGGGCAGGGGACTGAGAGCAGGGACTCTTGCTCTGTTTTTTTATTGAATTTCATGCAGTGTGGAAAGGCCCCTCCTGGGAGCAGAAGCTGCCTTTGCTCTTTGGATGGTGCAGCCGTGCAGAAGGCAGCGCTCTGGGAATGGGAATGGGAGAGCAAGTGGAATGGGGTAGGATAACCGAATCAGTGCAAGTCTGTAATTGAACTATGAGCATTAAGGGAAAGCTGGATCCCCTCCTTATCCCTGAAAGAAGGCAAGGAAGGAAGGCTTGAATTGCTCGGGGGCAGTTCAYGAGGCCTCTGAAGAAGCTGCACTTCTCTTCTCGTGGCTGTTGAGCCTTTGTGGCCCCYTAAAGCAGGTGCTGCTCCCCCGAGGTGTTTAAATGAGAGGGGATCATAGCATGAGGGTCAAAGAAAGCCCTGCCACAAACAAAATGAGGTGTTCTGGAGCTGGCTTTTCTAGAGAGCTGGAAGGTGCTGGGTGTACACATCGTGTGTGGTGTAATTTGCAGTTCTAACCTGTGGGCTGCAGAGTACCCCAGGCTTCTGTGCTCCAGTTTTGGGTGAAAAGAGAAGGTACAAGAGGTTTCGGTGGCTGGTGAGGTGCAACAGTCCATGGTGAGCCTTCGCTTTCCAACAGGGGTATGAAAAAAGCTTTAATTACGAGARGAATGTCACATATGGTTATGCTAATTATTCATTTGTCTCTTATTTTGCTACTCTTGGAAAAGAAACACAATAATTACCTAAGCCTGTGATTATAGTTTACATGAAGATGTCTTGGATCTGACGGGATGCAGATTCTATTCTAATTCTTATTTTAATCCCTTAAAACAAAGACTTTTAAGGTGCATTAACACGTTAATGAATTAAAGAGAGCCTCAACATGCTGCTGTCAGATAAATCAGGATCATTACACTCATTATACAAATGGGGGGAGCTGAGGCACAGATAATCGCCACAGACTTGCTATTTGACCTTGAAAAAGTCATGTCAGGTACAGAATTGAGGTTTTCCTCTCCCCTGAGGTGTGGCAGGGGCCCCTGCCCAGCTGGTGTTCCCGTGCCTGGGGAGGTCAAACCTCCCTCATGGGCTGTGGAGTGACTCCCACAGTCCACACTGGTGACATGGTCACTCATTGCCATGGGGACAGCACAGGTAACAGCAGAAGGGGGCAAAAAGTCGGGCTGAAGAAAGGCCTKGTGGTGTTAAGTGAGGAAATGGACGTTGATGGAATTTGTGTRCGCTGTTCCCTGGGCCTGTGTGACCTTCCCAGGACATGGAGACAGAGGCAGTGAAAAACAGGGACTTTCTGAGTTCTAGTTGAGCGAGGGGTGAATGGCTCATCACGCAGGAGCTGCAAGGAGTGAGAAAGGGGAAAGGGGCTGGGGGAAAACAGGGAATGTTCATCCCACACTGAGGACAAGCACTGATGCGACTGTGAAGTGCTGGTAAGAGGGACACGAGGCCATCCTGAGGCATGGAGGATGCTGGAAACCAGACAAGACGCAAACACAGGAGGTGTGGTCAGGCTCAAACCCCRTCTCGGGGCTGAGACTCCTCCACCAGTGAGGATATTGCTAAGCACTGAACAAGCAGAAATCCTGAAGTGTCTTCTGTTTCTCTCTAGATGTGCACTTGGCTTACAGACACATGTGAGAGTGTGGGCAGGAGGGATGCAGTGACACCCACCACCACAGCCAGCTGGCTGGTGGCCAGTTTTGTTTGTACAGGCACCACGGCAGGAAAGGGTGGGTCTGCAGAGGGGCTGGTTTCTGAGAAAACTCATATTTAGTCTGTCTTCTAATGGTGAACAACTGTGACAGGCTGGGAGAGAGAAGGGGTGGCTGGGGGAGAGCACTGGGGGTCTGTTCTGCCCTGAAGTGCAGCACATCCCTCAGTGTCACACAGAACAAGCTGGCAGCAGTGGCCTGGGCATGGATTTCCTTCCCAGCACTGGGAGCTCTGGAGCTGCTGGGTTCCAGCATCAGGCTCAAATCCCACAGGCAGGAATGGGTGGCACCAGTTAAGGCTCCCTGGCACGCTGGTGAGGGTCCATGGGGAGCCGGGTCCTGCGGGTCCCTGGCAGGAGCTCAGAGCAGTTCTCCTCCCACGCTGGGATGCTGAGGGGCTGAGCTTGAGACAATGTCCCTGCTGCCACCTCCACATCAACTCTGAGGCGGATTTGCCCCATGACGAGCTGCTGGCCTGAGTAGGTGTGGCATTATTTCAGTTCATGAAGAGAAGTCAGTTGATTTTAGGGAAGAAGAAGCAGTTGTGGAACAAAGGGACATTTTCTGAGACCGCTTGAACCCGCTGTCTGTTTTACCTTCACTTCATGCCAGCAAATGCTGGCTCAGTTGTAGCTGTCAGCCTCTCAGGATTGAGTCACTTTACCGTGCTCACTGTAAACAAATCTATTCTAAATGCTGGCAACCCGAGGCAAACATCTCTATAAAACGTCTGGAGCAGGGCAGATGCCTCGGCCGGGCTGCTCCTCCTCTCYGTAACCTGCTCTGGAGCACAGCTCTGGCTCCTCTCGCTCCCTTCCCACGGATGCTCCAGCGCTGGGGCTTTGCGGGGCTCCTCGGTGGGCGTAAGGAAATGTTAATGCCAAGTGCTTTCCTTTCATGCCCGTCCCTGGGCTCCCAGCCTCCGTCAGAACTGGATGAAAAATGRCTCAAAATGTGCATCTGCCTTCCTCCTCCCCGTGTGCTTCCCCAGGGGCGGGKGCCAAGCCTTACCAAAACTGCGGCGATTTCAGCAGAGCTGGAGGGAGAGCGAATGAGCTCAGCACCTCCTGCCCTGGGAGGGCTGGGCGGGCACACCAGGGCAGGTATGGCCCATCAAAGCCTCTCTCCTTGACTGCTTTGCATCTGCAGCTGCTCTTTCTCTCCGGGTTTTATTTCACAGGCACGTTTTGAACTGCTRCACGTATATGAAAAGCAAACAATGGGGCTCTGTGCCTGCCAGGGGACATGAATCACGTCAGGGAAGTGAGAATAATAAAATATTGTTTAATATACTGCAATAGACGCGGCAGATGTTTAACTTTCTTTCAATAAAAATGACCCCGTATCATTTTATTAACTTCAGGGGTGCATTAGGCTCTTCTAGAGAAGGCAGGAGAAAATCCGTCCRTTGTACCAAAAATTAAAGAGGAAATTGAAGGAGGATGTTATCATGGCATATTTTCCTGCKGCATTCTGTAGTTCTCTAGGACTGAGGGATGCAGTAGCACAAATTTAATTGGAAGCAGCTCCTGTCAAGTCTTACTGATATCTGCAAAACCAAACAAAATTAATTTGTACCCCAATTTAGCCATGTTTTCCAAAAAAACCCATGAAAMTCAGGCTGCTGGATTCAGCATATATGAACTACTGAGAAATCATGCGAAGTTTCTTAGCACTCCTGTGCTGCACGCCCAGGCTGGCACACCGTGAGTGTGGACATCCATAAAACTACAGATTTTTGAGAYAGCTGAGGAGATAACTCTCCCCTGAGAGCCAGCTGCAGGATCAGGACCCAAACCCCTGCTCTTACATCCATAAYGGGGCAAACCTCTTGCTTTGCCTCCATCAACACATAGACTTCTGCTTCTGGAAGCTGCAAGCTGGAGATGGGCTGGAATTATTACTTTTCAAGGCACTCTCAAGTGTTTTTCTCAGTCTGGAGTATGTTTTGATGTCTACTGCTTTTATTTCAATAGGCTGTTTGACCACACTCTGGTGTGACATCCTTATAAAAATATTTGGAGTGCTCCAGCAACATGAGAGTGCTTTGAAAAACACACTTTAAGTTATTTTAGCACTTCTTGCTTTTATAAGGACTCGAATTTGGACAGTTTTGTCTCACACGGAACAATCTCATCACGTTTAGAGCTCATCAATTTGATGAGGTGGAATTTAGAAATGATGAGGGTTGTGCACGTGTGTAATATAATTTTTGGAATGATTAAACTTTGGAAAACCTGCAACAGCATCGCTGACAGGTCCAGGCCTGGCTTTGGGGCTGTGTCTGATAYTAAATCACTAATACTGAAGGGAGGGCCACTGTAGGGCAGTACAGGGGGAAGTTGTAAAGGCTAAACKAGCAAGATTCAAGTCTGTTGAAACAGGACTGGGGTGCATCTCTGGAATTTTAATACATTTGACAAAGCTCTAAAATGTGAAATGAATTAACGAGAACCTTCTSCCCCATTTTAATTATTTCAGTGCCTGCCTAACAATCTGCCTGGAACTGGGAGTGACAGCAGCCCTCAGCATCTCCTCCCTGGAGCCCCTTCACCCCAGCTGAGCAGCCCAGCTCCTCACAGATGTTCGCTTTGCAGAGCTGTGGTTTGCAGCATCTCGCCTGGCAGTGAAGCCATTTGTCATTATGAGCAAGTTAATGGTTATTACAACTTAAATATGCCACAGTTACTCTGTGTAATAATACTCACAGTATTAACCAGTGTACAGCAGACAGAACAATTCAGGACCCTCAGGGCTTCCCAGTTCAGAGCTAAGAGGAAACTATTTTGAAAAGGTGAGGGGATAGRCGGGACAGGATTCGCACTGATGGTGTTGGAAGGACCTGCTAAAGCAAGGTCACCCAGAGCAGCTGCACAGGTTCACAGCCAGGCAGGCCCTGAACATCTCCAGAGAAGGAGCCTCCACCATTGCCCAGCCTGTTCTAGGGCTGTCACTCAGGCCAAGGCATTCACACGCATCTCTCAGCCTTCACAAAGTGTGTTATGTGTTTGAAGCTCCATCTCCAAAAGCCTGAGCAATATTTACCTTCTTTTCCCCTGTCCATGACAGTGCTTTAATCCCTGTCAGAGGTGATTTATAGACTCACATCTGCAGATCTCATTGCTGACTGACACCTCCAGGCAGGRGGATGAGAAGTCTGTTCTGTGGATGCTCCTGAGGAGGGATGTGGAAGGGGAGAGCGTCTGTGCTGGTCCCAGGGAGCTGCAGCCCGTGCAGGCTGGATCCAGGGGTGCTGCTGGTGCCTCGGAAGCAGCAGAGCCAGCCAGGGACTGTCTGTCCCAGCCTGGGCTGCAGTTCTCCCGTGCTGGAGCTGGCCCCAGGCTGTCCACACACGCTGCAGGCACAGACATTCCTCCCACTGAAGGACATCCCCTGATGTTCTCTACGTATTTTGAACTTAGTCACTGGAGGGAAATGTCCTGCTAAAGGAAGCGTGTTAAGATGATGAAAAATACACATAAGGAGTAGAAAAATAATCAAAGAATGGTGTTTTCTGTTTAATGGCTGCTGCCCTTAGTTCTCCTSTCTGTTCCTTCCCTGCAGGTGCATCCCTGCCCTGGGGCCAGCAGGTACCCAGCTCTCAGGTATGTGCAYGATTCCACCAGCAGTGCTGGTTTACAAATTCTCTGCTTCCTCAGAAATGAATCTGTCTCAAACCACTGACTGTTCAAATGGAAAGTGTTTTAATCTGCCTCCCCAGAGGGCTTTGCTGCAGTGGCAGAACTTGCTCTGCATACAAACAAAATCACTAGGATAAGATTTTTCTGTGTGTTTGAAATTGCTTTTTGAAAATTAAACAACTCTGTGCAGCTTCTAACACAGGTTTATTGTTAAGCTGAGCAACCTTGTCTCGTGTTAGCCCTGAGCAACTTCTGTTAAACACCAAAACCACACAAATAAAACAAAACCAACTCAGGCGACTACAGACTTTTGAGGGAAATAGTGATGGATGTCTAAACTACTGTAATTAAATTCATGCTGGAGGTTTACATAAGGAGAATAAATGAAAAACAGTGCCCTTTTCTGAGGAAGGATATTCATATAGACACAAAGGCAGGAGAAAACAGCCTGTGCTGTACTCTTGAAAGATCCACAATTATTTGAGCAATGCACCCACCTGATAATCTCAACAGAAACACAGGTCACAGGCACCCATCCTTCATCCCTCATTACAGCTTGTGCAGGCATTGAAAGGTACAGGCTTGTTCTTTCAGAATTCTTTAGGAGGAAAAGTACCAAACTTTACCCAGATCCCTCCTCCCATGGCGAACAAGTACTTTTCTAGGTTGTGCTTTGAATTGAAGACACCTGGAAAGGCAGAGGCTTAAAAACATCCATTAGGGTGATCCTGTCAGATCTTTCTCTTGCACGGGAACAATGTAAGAAGTGAATGTAACTAAAGTCAAACTGTAAAACTTCAAGGTATTTCGTTAATGAGGTGCAGYGCTCAGTCAAAAGTTAATTGATTAGTCTTGCTGCTGTGACTGGAGTGGAAACACTGAAAGATGAGATGGGGAGGAAGAATCAGCTAAGCCTTTGAGTCACTACAAGGCCTCGTCCCTTTGATGAGAAGTGTCAGATTAATCTTCATAAATGGTCATAATTACTTGTGCCTGGAGCTCAGCCAAGTCTTTCCAAATAAAAATTAAATTATACAACTGGTTGCAKGTTCAGCCTCATCTCCAGAATGGTAGAACCACCAGGGTCCTACTGTGTGCTTGCAACAGGGTGACAGACTTTTGCCCAAATATTGGGTAGGCTAAGCCAGAAGTTACTGATTATCTTTTCCCTTTAATAAGTTTTATTAACGTTTACCTGCACAGCCTCTCACACTTACTGTCGAACACCTGATTTCTTGGATAATCTGCAGATTATTCTCCCTTCATTAAACCCAGTTTTACTATGCCTTATCAGATGGGAAATTTATGAATGTTGTTGAAAAACTTAAGAACTTGGGGGGAAATAGAAGAATTAATTAAGTTCCCTTATCAGAAAAGGGGTGAGGACACAGCCCCCAAAGGTGATGGTGTCTGACAGCAGCAGCAGTGCTCCTCTGGGAGGTTCTGAGAACAGTGCCAGTCCTGCAGAGGGAGGAAGACTCCTGAAAGCCAAATCTTCATCAATCTCCTGGAACAGCCCTGAGCAGGCCCCACCCAGCTCTGTCCTGTGCTGTGGGAATCACTGACGTGGATGGGAAACACTCAGGTTCCCCCCACAGCAGATGCCTGGAACAGCATCCACCCAGGGAAAAACTATTTACCCTCGTCTGTTCCTTATGCAGCTTCCACCAGCTTAATATTAGGAATTTTTTGGCTGGTTATATCAAGGATATTCCAGAAACACAGCATATGGAGCTTTTAAAACAAAGTTAGAAAAGGAAATTAGTTTTTCCTCATAGAGACATCAGTTCTTTAGCTGTATCAGTTGTAAATCATACTAAGTAATGTAATAGCTGAAGCCTCTACACTGATTTATCTGGGCAAAGATAGGTCAGCTTGCACACTGCTATATAGAATCTGACAAAATTAATAGGGGGCCTGTGGACATTTAGAAATCTAAYAGCATTAGGAAATTAAGGCTAAAGAACAAAATAGTTGTAGTATAATTTTATTCACCTAGAAACAAAGGGGCAAAAGTCACAGCATGGAGGTTCRTTTTATTTTGTAAACTCATTAAAAAGATGTCCATGTACAAAATAAGGACATTTTAACACCAGAATTGCAGACAAAAGAAACTATAAAAATTCAACACATTAATAAAAAGGTTTTATTTTCTTTCTGCATAATTCCTTGCACCTTCCCTACCCGTCTGCACACAAYCTGAAGTACAGTTGTTAGAACCATTAAAATTCAAGAGGCTGAACACAAAGCCATTTGCTCTGCTGGAGGAATGTGTTGCTGAAAGATCCAAACCCTRTAGCACGTTAGCTAGGAGTAAGACAAGACTGAAGGACCTGGCTAAAGGCTGCTAAACGGTTATTGCGTGTTGATCTGCTCACAAWCCCACCTCACTCTGCTTCCTGCAAATATTTGGGATAATCCTTAGGGGAGTAACAGTGTTAGACTGAACAGGGCCGTGCTGAAAGGTGGATGTTGTCCTAATACAGCTAATGCWGGTTCAAAATTAAAAACGTTTCTGAAGTAAAACAATTTGAGTCCCAACAGGTGTTAATTGTGCACCAAGGGCTCCAGCAGCTCTCTGACAAGCTACTGGGATACAGAACTCAGTCCTCAGTACTGGAGACTCTTGACTGCAAGTTGGGACTTCAATCCTTGATACRCTCTCAGTAAAATGTCAATTATAAAATCATATCTCTTTTTAGTCTGTGCTAATTTCTAATCAAATCTGTCCCTGTTTCTCCCCCTCCCAGAATGACTCTCAGTATTGAAAATTTAGTCTTGTAACCATAAGTTGAGGTTCCTGTAAAGCGTTTTGTTTCCTGTGTCCTCAACGTAGGCTTGAGAGTGCTGAGTGTTCCTCTGGCCCCACCGTTCGGTTTTTGGGTCAGAACAGTCCACGTCCCACGTGCCTCATCACACTCCAAGTGTCCCAGCTTTTAAGAGTGAAGTAAACATCTCACCACGAACCAAAGAGCAACTCGAATGCCTGGAGTTCGTTCACTTCCAAGGTGTGTTTGTCCTCTGCCAGGACGTAGTGCAAGAAACAGCTCTGCCAACATAAGGCACTTACCTACGGCACCCGAGGGGGGCAGGGAGGCAGCTCCTGCTCCAGGCAAGTCTGGGAGAGTCTCTGGAGAAACAGGAGAGCTCCTGGCCTCGGGGGGCRCTGCCACTTCCCTGGGTGCTGCTGGAACACAGTCTGCTCCGGGACAGAGCTCAGAGCCTCCCGTTGGCAGCCACTTCGTTGCCCTTGGATTTCTGGTGGTCGTATTTCACGGACACGATCAGGAAAAGCAAGAGGGTTGCTCCTTGGATAGCAGCCAGCAAGAAGAAGTAATAGTTTAATTGGCAGCCATTGATGTTACCTAGAAAGAATGGGGGAGAAAAAAGATAGAAATGTTAATATCTTCAAGTTTAAGTGGGGAAGACTTTTCTGCAAAACGCAGGCAAAAGCAAACCGAATCACACTTGCATCTCACAGCACAGCTCATTTTTAACTATCCACAGCAAAGGATGGCACTGCTGAGGAAGATGTGCACARGATAAGGAATTTTTTCTTTTGTTCTCCAATGCCTTAGACCAAGTGAAAAGAAAAAAAAAGAAAAAAAATCCCCCCAAATGAAGGAAAAAGTTGGCAACTCCATAGATATAAAGAAAGCCATTACTACAATTGTTTCTCAGCCTTCTTTTGGGACAAAGTTGAGAGTTCATGAAAACATAGGTGGTTTCTTTGTGGTTCAATTCACCTTTGACACTCCCTTCAAAGTTGTTAYAAAGTAGTGATTTGGACTATGTTAAATGTTAAATAACATTTAAGGAAGCTCATTGTTAAAACATTGCTCCTCTGTCAGGAAACATGCACAACTCTGGCTGTACTTCCAAGAACAATCTATTGTGGCTCATTTCCAACACACCACAGCCAATTGGACCTTTATGATTATCAAATAGGTTGCAGAGAGTAAAATAGTGACGTATACATGGACCCTAACAAGCTGTTCCTGCAGCAAGCCTATAAATGTTCAGATTAAATTACTTTAATTACTGAAACTTAAGATTCAATTAAAGGAACTTATAATAAAATGCAATAAAATTAAACCGAGGCTTTCCTTGACATTTAAAATACAATATACATGTGAATCTCCATTTCGAGAGCAGATGTGTTTAAAGAGTAGTAATTATCCTTTATGAGATGGGATATTAAACCCATGAAATCTGTGTTTTTGTGGGAGAAACAAGTCAGTTCCATGGCAGCAGCCAACACTGAAGTGCTGGCACAGAGGGAACTTTCTCAGTAGATTTTGGAGGCAGTCAGACACCCCCAATGACATCATGAGCTGGCAGAAAGAGCAGAAACTTGGTGCATGTGCTTGTAGTTATTATACAGCTTCTAATGAAAAATCCCCAAATCATTCAGTCATAGACTCCTCCTTACAATTCCCACCCTGCAAGACTCAAGTAAATTTCAGATGTGAATTTGATAACTTTTGATAATGTTGTACCACACGAAAATTGAGAGTTAAAGCAGGAGCTACTGAGGATGCTGCAGATTCAAATCACTCCTGAGCCAGGTCTGTACCTGCTGAGAGAGCTCAGCTGGACTAGGAAAGGTTCTGACAGGTGTCCAGAGGACACCTGCTGATCGAGTTGAAATGGCAAATTCTCTTAGACCAAATTTAAAGTAGGTTTAGGCTGCACTTTTAAGCCCTGTGCACACAGCAGGTCTAGCAGACGTTTTAAGAAAGAGCTTTTCACACTCCTCCTGGTTGAACTAATTAGCCCATTGAGGATGGTAGGCTTTTCTGAAATTCCCAAGGTGCCACCTGCTGGTGCCAGGAATTATTTTTAACCTCCATTGGTAACACGGAGCAGATGATGTGTTGGACTTTAAGAGTATAAATAGCTAGCAGACAGAAATGCAAAATTAACTCATGGTAATTTCAGTGAAGTCACTTGAAATGAGGAAGCTGAATAATCACTCATCATTTTACTTCCTGTAACCACAGAAAGCAATTTCAGTACTTTATACCAAATAAATTCTTCTTCTTCACGTAATTTAAATATTTTTTACTGAAATGAAAATATTTATAATTTCTAGTGATGAAATGCAGGAACAGCTGAGCAGGTAGCTGATAAGGCCTTACAGAGGTGTTTCCCCTGCTTTCATGAGGGTAATGAATCATTTTGCAGTCACATTATTTCAGACTTAGATGCAAAATGCAACTTTAGCAAAGCAGTAGACAAATAATTATTTTGAAAATAATAACTGTGTTAAGACTCAACATTTCCATGTCCTTGGTGCTTAACTGCTTCTGAGAGAAGCCTTGCACTTTCTAGGSTCTGAACACACTGAAAAATACACTTACCAAAATCCGTGTGATTACTCATCCAGCCAATTTCTTTAATAGACACCAGTGCCAACAATCCAGAGCCAACAAATGATCCAATCCCCGAGAAGAAAAAGAACAGCCCCATAATAGCACTCTGCATAGATTTGGGAGCAGCCGAATATGCAAATTCTAGACCTGTATGAAAAGATTAAAAAAAACTGCTATTGGAATATCTAAGAAATGAGAGTAGATTGTTCTGCTTTAGTGTTCTAGAAGTTACAGTTGTGCAGTGAATCCCTAACAGTTCCCAGGTCCTTCTAATTGCTTTATGAATCCTGTTAAAGGTCATCAATGTATCAACCCATTAAATGGGCAACACTGGAGACACAGACTTTGATCTTTTTTAATATTACATGTGTAAAATCAAGAAACCTTCTGAACCAACATACCCATTTTTCTGTCTAAAAATTTCCTCAAGGAAATGTATTAAATTAACTCTAACCTGGCCAAGTTCCACGTTTCCCATCTCYCTTGTTTCCCTATTCCCTGTCAGCTGAGCAGTACATGCAGTGCAGGACAAAGCACCTGGCACTCCTTGCTGAGAACAAAGTGCTCAAGAACTGAAGGTCATTCTGGCATTGGCCACGAACATTTCTTTCTCACAGMCTCAGTGTCTGTATCTCTGAATGTGCAGACAGAGAAATTAATTGTAGCTGGGAAGGCAGTAATTAGTTTTAATTTCATTTAATTTTGATCTAGAATTCTGAGGGTTCGTTGCTTGCTAGTTTATTCTTTTTAAGACTTGTAGGGCTTGAATTTTCAGCTGTCTTTACTCAAATTTCAACCAATAAACCCAAGAAAAACATACCAGTGACCATCCATCTGCAAATCTGTGCTACTGAATTTGTGCACCAAGAGAACACACTGGGTGAGGCTCTGCCACGCAAAGATTAATGCCCATGATTAACTCTCCTTCTTAGAATAATACCCCTGTCAGAAATCAAATGGGATTATTCACAAGAGACAGTCAAATACRTTCTTTGCAGAGCTTTTTCTGACAGGTGAAATGCTTGTTTCCAAACAGTCTGCTTCATACTGAAAATTAATGCTGCCTCATCTAACATTTTTCTTTGCCAGGAGAGCATTACAGACCTGAAAATTGCATAACTCTCGTGTCTTGCATAATAAAGGTATGCTTTATTTACACCAGCCCTGCCGTTTGACTTGTGCTACTCCAGACAGGGTTTCATAGAAATACACTGGCATTTCTTTTCAAGAAAAGGATTAACACTTCAAGCCAGACAGGCCAGTCTGGCTTCTGCAAGGGAGGAACTTTGTTCTTGTAAAAGAATCAGAACTGTGTTCTCACTGATGTAACAGCATCCTCCTGCCACCTGAGACATCACTGATAACCAACACACTGCTTCTCTTYTCCTCTGCAAAACATGGTAGAGTGGGCCAGGAGGGAACTGAAACATCCTTCACCCAACTCAGCTGCGTGGGTTCCTTAAATTCAAACCATAACAAGAGAATCGCTACAGACATGGAGAGACAGCTGCAGATGGGCAAGGAAAGGGGGCAAAATTATATTTATTTTGAGAATTAAAAGTGCCTTTTTTTTTTTTTCCAGGCTTTGCCACCAATATAACAATTCCGATTTTTCAAGGAGCATTTATCTGTTCCATCTTACTTTAAGACAGAAAAAGCAGATTACTCTGAGGACACAGCAGCTTGTTTGTAACTTCTTGTAAAGTTAAAGTTGCCACAGGTCTCCAGAGTCTCAGYCACATTTTGGTCACCAGGATTCTGTACACTTTGTATAAGCTAAAGTCAAGTATAACACATGAAAGGATCTGGACCATTTCCTCTCTTGTTCACTTTACAGATAGACTGGATGTGAGTGCTCCAGCTGGAAAAAGACCTTAAGACTCAAAACAAAAACCAAAATGGGTGTAACACTGCACTTTCTGCAACAAAATAAAGTGCATTTCTAAATCCCAATAACTTTTCCAGCAACACTAATATTTAATCTGGCAGAAAGAATAGAAAATCTTTCCTTTGCCTTCAGAGCTCCTTTGGCTGCTGGCAGCCCCTGATAACGATTTCRTGCTACCACAAACAAGCACTTGTGAAATGAAACCCTCCCGTCGGTGTTGTCATGTGAGATTACAATTCCCACTTAAACAAGGGTGTTTTAGGAGGATTGACACAATAATACAAAAGATTAATGCAATGTGTGTCATCTTTTTAAAGGTACCTCAAGTGTAACTAATGTGGCTTAATAAGAATATGCTTAGTTTTACAGTAAACAGAAAAACAAACGTTTTTCAGCTCTTGTGATATTTAGTCTCTTTTTGTTCGCAATAAACATTTCCACATCACTTGTAACCATTAACACTTTGCTTATTTTAGGGCTGAATTTCATAGCACAATAGATGCCTTTATCAGCTTTAAAATTGAATTGGTAAAGYATACCCTGAGTCTTGAGAGGCCTTCTTAAAAATATTAAGAATTATGTTTAGATAACAATCAGAAGGCAGAAGAGAACGTTTGAAAAAAAAATTACATGAAAGCAATTAAGCTCTGCATAGAATTTCTGGTACATTCTTGCAAACATTGACCAAGAGTTTTTGAAGTTATAAAGCTGTTGGTACAGAAACAGCAGTGAAGAACAGCAGAGTTCACGTAAGAATTAGCAGAGTATTCACACAAGAATTCTGTAAGCCTTAAAGACTTGACTTCTCACAAAG
The DNA here is from genome assembly GCA_018881555.1 of Amblyornis subalaris. Classification (NCBI taxonomy): domain Eukaryota; kingdom Metazoa; phylum Chordata; class Aves; order Passeriformes; family Ptilonorhynchidae; genus Amblyornis; species Amblyornis subalaris. The sequence goes on along the minus strand of JACAXG010000023.1, from coordinate 4,430,671 downwards.
AAGTCCACTAAAGCATTTGAAAAAAAACAACCTTCAGTTTGGAGTTCAACAACCAGAGACTGCTTCAGGTCCTTGACCTTTCCACAGCCTGCAGATAGGTTTGTTATTTTTTCCTTGCAAACACCTATAAACTGGTAATAGTACCTGACAGAGAAACAAGATTGTGTAAGAGGGAAGAAATTGATTTAATTGTCCATGAACACTTGTATTTCTGATAAATCATCTTTTCGTCTGAATTAGGACTTAAGTGGCACAGTCGCTGCACTAACTAGAAGTAATTAATTTTAGTCTTTTGATAAAAACGCTAAATACAGCCTTAGTTTTAATAAGTAACTAAATTAGGCAAGACTATCTTCAGATTTCTGTGTGGTAGCATTTGTGACGAGTACCATACACACATAATGAAATGTACAGCTAATGAGCAGATAGAGAGGAAAAAACCAAACCCCACCATTTTTCCTACTTGCCAAGCAATCCCAGCACCTTATTTTATTTCCTAACAACTGTGATGACAGCAGAGCACATGTAACCAGAAACCTGACGGAGCAGAAGTTCTCTGTTCCRCTAAGAGGGGAACAAATGGGCCATGTGACAGCTGGGGCCAGTGCCAGCAACATCTTCCACAATGAGAGAATCTCACTGAACCCGCTGTGACTGCCCAGGAATGAAAGTAACTTCCCACAGGGGAAATGAAACCAGGAGCTTCTGTCACAAGGAATCGAAGAAAAGGAGCTGTGGGTAACGCCAGTTTAAATGGATGGTCTTCAAAGTTCAACATTTGCAAGCAGAATTTTAACACATTAATAAGTAACTACAGTTCAGCAAAAAAGAAATGATTTTTACATCAAGCCACTGGAGGGSTTTTAATATATTACATCAGGTAGCTCTACAATTTTACTTAAGTAGTGTCAGAAGAGCTAGCTCTRCACTCACAAAGGTTTCTGTTACAGGTAACTAAGCACTGCTCCCAAACACCAGTGTGTAAACACTGTGCTAAGAGATTCACAGGAGCATTTCACTTGTTCAGTCCCAGGAAAGCAGTGTTAGGGAAGCCACAGAGACAACAGAGAAGTTGCCTGTGCTTTCCTCCTGCTAASGAGCCCTGCACGTATAGGAAACAGACCAGAAAATCAGATTTTATAGYCCCGTTCACCCTCTCCTCCCACTTCAGTTTCAGCTTAAAAATCAGGATGATCGCACAGCTGTCCACTACACCACACAGAACAGTGTTAAGGAATTTAAGATCTCTCGCATTTGTTCAAGACATGTAAAATTTGAGCAGTGTTTCAGTTTGCTTAGTATCAGTTAAAGCACTTCAACAGCTACAGAAAAATAGATCTAGAAATAAAGTAAATAAACCCATATAAAAATAGCTACTTCATTATTAATATTCACAAAACCTTTTCTTATTTCAGAGATGAAACAACTCAAGTAACATGAATTTAAACTGGTGATAAGTCTTTCTAAATATGGTTTATTTCTTCCCTTTTCCCTCAGAAAGGTGTTTCCACTTACTGATTGACTTTCTAAACTGTGAGCTCRGTTTTTGAGCCCCAAAAAAATTACAAAGCACAAGTTGTATTTCCAACACAGAGGAAGATTCAGAGGACACAATACTGCTTTGAAATACAATATTGAAGGAGTACGTTGCTTTCCATTARGGCTTGCAAATATCCAGTGCTAACTGGATGCCACACAAATATTTTAAGTGTTACTCTGCTTGAAATTCAGTTTTGAAAGCACAGTCTTATACAGGCAGTTTTCAAATGTGCAAGACAATGTTGAGCTTTGCCACTTACATTGGGCAATATTGTACAATAATGTATTTGGGAACATTAGAGCTTACTTATAATGATTTGAGAAGTATTTATTTCCTAAGATTCCATCATTTATGACAGATACAAAAGCAGATTTAAAACACACAAAGACTCTTACCTGCTATACTTGCAAATATTTCACTGAATCCAATCAGCACATACTGAGGAATCTGCCACCATATTGGCAAATCTGCAGCATGGTAGGTAACATTTCCAATTGTCTGGTTAATTGTTTTAACCTTTACAATCTTCAGTCTGTTGCTTTCCAGAATTCCTATGTGAAAGGGGAGGGAAAAAAAGATTATCTAAGATGCAAACATTGGTTCTTCATAGTAAGACTTAAATTAGGATTCAGCCCTGCATTGCAATTACAAATGATACAATAGGAATATGTTTCTTTATTTCCTCACATAAAGCATTTCAGACTACTTTTGCTGTTGTTAATTCAAGACATGCAGTTGTTCTGCCATAGAATTAGTGATTATATTCTTATTCAGGAGCAATAATTATACAAATATTTAACCCTYTTCTGGCTGGATCAGCTGGGAGCTCTCACACACACTATGCTGGGGGTTTTTTAAAGACAATCTCATTTTCACAAACTACTACTTTGCAGTGTTGAACCATTTCAGCTGCCACCATAGTATTAATAAATTAGAAACCATTCTGCTTATGGAAATGGCTACACCRGTCCTGTAGAACCATGAAAACCCTCTATGAATATGATTATGACATTGATATGAYACTTTTCATCCAAAGAGATTCAAGAGCTCATTAGAGCTTGATTTACAAGCAATACATTGCATAGAAAGTACTTCATATAGAATGAGAAAGAGACATGATAGTGTAAAATATAAGCATTTTTAGCTTGCTCAGCACAACAGTTTAGAGTAGAAAGTGAATATCAAATAATGCTGTAGGGTTTAGTTGAAGTTGCCCAGATTAAACGATTGACTCACTGTTACATAAAATACACAGAATAGCTCATAGTTAATAAAACTCCCTGCTTCACCCAAAAAGGACCTCTATAAAAGAACTCTCCTATCCTATCCTTGGAAATAAGGTGAATTTATTCATCACGAATTCAGAGGAGCAAGACTGAGTCAATGACACAGCTTCCTACAGTGCCTCCCTTTCAGTGTCTGTCAGTTTTGGACCCTTCCTACTTACTGAGCCAAGACCTGACCTCATCTTGGATCACTTAAAATATCACTCCCRTTACAAAAAATAGATTATGATGGTTTAGATGTGATGCTTCATGGATATTACACCATGTACAAGTGATTACATCTCACTTCCACCTTTCTCTTTCCTACAGGCATCCAAAGGATRACACGGACATTTAACATTTCCTGTGTTGGCTGATTGGTCCATTTTGAGCCAGACTGACAGCATTTTTCATAGAAACAAACACAAACAATTTCTAATGCACAATGTAATACCTGTTCTCTCTTCCCAAATCTGTGACATAAAAACCCTGAGGGGRCCAGCCAGATCAGCATCTCTGTGCTAAGTGACAATGCCAAATTCCTTAATAGCATCTGGTTTTGAGGTAAAGATTGTTCTGAATTTATTAATTCTTCGTGTCAGGCCACCACATGTTCTCTATCTTCCTCACTTCTTCTTAGGTGACCACTTACCCATCTTAATTTTATGGATCTTTCTTTAGCTCTTCAGCTTCCTCAGTGCCCTCTGAACTATGAAGACCTGATGTCATTAAAATAAAGCTGGATTTCTTGATGTTTTCATTTTAATATGGCTGCCAAACATTTTAGAGTGGAGCTTCATTAAAAGGTAAACAAAGCAGTACAGTCATCTGAGAGCTCAGACATAATTTCATTTATTTACATTCAACTCACAATTATTGCACCTCAAAACATCAAGTGATCCTTAATGTGTTTATACTCTTACAAAACAGGCAGATTCAGAGCCATTGAGCCACATAAGAGCATAACTATATAATATATATAATATACCAAACTTTGCCATAAATATATTTTCAAAGTATTTCAGAATCAGGAATCTATTGATTCTTCCTTAGACTTTGATAGACAAGCTTCATGTTTGATTTTACAGTTTTAGTAGTTAAAACAATCTCAARTTCTTGCTATAATGGTTTAAACTCTATAAATGAGGTAGATTTTCCAGTTGAATAACCTTAAATATTGCTGCTCAGAATTCACGATAAAATGCAGGAAGCACAGCAGATGTTCATTAAATCTAATCAGTTGTATTTTAACACAGTTTATAAAATGTTTTAAATAATCTAGACAATCTAATAGGCAGCCTGAGTAGTGTCCACATCTAATGCCTGTTAGACAAGTAAGTCAAAATGGAAATATGGCACAAACAAATCATTAAGATACTGCCATGATTGCAAATTCTTAAGATCTTCATATGTTTTAAGATTTTAATCAGTATCTCTCTCCGAGGCAGCAATGGTTGGACGTAATAGCGTATTTTAAGAATGTTAAAATATGGCAGCTATAAATATCAATTAATGAGAAAATAAAAATTGTATGAAACATATAAACCAACAGAAGCTTCCACCTTGCTAGAAATAAACAGTTTCCTATACCCCAAGTTTGTTGCAAACGAAGCTCTTAAATTCCTGTTATGATGAAGAAATGTTAAGTTACTCCAAAAGGTCAAACTTTCCAAACAGATTGCAAATAACCACCCAAAGGATTCACCTTTCCAGTTTCTACCGGGGAAGAGKTGGGGAGGATCAAACCAACAAAATCATGTGTTACATTTGTAGGTGAATAGAAAAAGCAGCATTTGAAATTTTAAAGAATTTTGCTGTATGAGCCCATTCCCCAGCTCAGCTATCACAGCTCAATGTGCTTTTTCCCCACTACCAATAAAGCCAGATATTGCTGGGTTTGAATTCCCTTGTATGTGAGCCCACAGGTTCTATTTAAAGAGCTGACATTTAACTGTTTTACATCATCCTCTTCTGCAGCAGCAGTGTCCTAAGAAACATGGAATAAGAGAAACACTCCTATTTCAAGTTTAGACGACTTTGCTTTAAGAACTTTCCTTGCCCGCAGTGACCTTGGCCTAATAAAGTAATTATCTCTCTCAYTGAAAGAAATCTTAATAGCCGTATAAAGTGTCCCTCTCCCTAAAATATAGGGGATCACAAGTGCTGAAATTAATTTATTTAATGCTATAATGCTTTATCAATATGTTCATTACAGTGATACCGGTGAAGGCTATAGATTCTGTGAAGCATTGCTCAGAGATGTTCAGTTCCACATCAGCAGCGTTTAACAACTTTAAATCATCTCAAAAGCAGCTGATTTATGTGGCCAGCAGAGCTGCCATCTTTTCCCTTTCATGCTATGGCTAAGCTATTTTACACTACACTAATTCCCAAACATTAGGGAACATTAAGACAGGGCAGAAAAACCCAAAGTAGGAGGACACTCTCGTTCAGCCATAACCTATTACTTCAGATAAAGGGAAAGGATTTTAGGTAAAATTTCACATTTTTTATACTTGGAAGTCAGAATGTATGAAGAAACATACTTATTTTTAAAGGGTATATGCAAAGTCTACTTCAGGGAGGAAAAATGGTCTGATTTTATTGCCAGCATTCAAAACACTTCAGTGAGTTTTTGGATACAATCTCCTTCACTGAGGGAAATGCATCCATGAAGCTGCATTCCAACTATCCCACGAAAAAGAGATCTTGATAATGTTGAATTCAACACTCACAAAGTTTTTTTAAAAAATGCTGTTACAAGTAGCTGAGTAATTCACTATGGCAGTAGATCTCCAAGTCGTTTTCTTACCTGCAGCAAACGCAGAGCACATGACAAAGAACATTCCAACTGCAATCCTCTTCAGCGAGGATGGGAGCAAGCCATGCCTCTTCAAAATGGGGTCCACCAGCTTGTCTTTTAAGGGTATTAGGATCAGGATAAGCACTGCATCAAACATGGTCAGCCASGCTGCTGGAAACTGAAAGGGTAGATGACTCAAGTTTAGCAATTTCAAACTTAAGAGTTGATGTTTACTATTATTGTACAAAAAAACGGGTTTTTGATTGAACATTTTGATCCAAAATAAACCAAGTGCGCTGACAGACATTGTGAAAAGACAAACAAGAGTGTTTAAAAGCTGAGGAAAACATTCAGCTGTTCAGGTTTTCATTGAATCTGGCTGCTCATAGATCTGTTAGCTCAGTTTCTAGTCTGACAGAATTAAACTTTTTTCCTGCTTCAGTCATGAAAAATATTTAATAGCCAAGTTCTGTATATCTTCTATTATTAAGCTTAGAACTATCGGAAATATGCCACAGAACAGCAGAAACAGTGTTCTACTAATGTAAATGCAAAATTCAATTAAAATCAAATTACACTTGTCAAATGAACAGAGTGGGTGGTGTAATACCTGCATCCTGTCTCATCAGCAAGATTCAGTAATTCCCAATAAGATTCATGTTGGTTTGAATGAGACAATTTCTCCCAAACTTAATAATATTCAGCATCTGTTCTGAGCTAACAAACTAAGACAGTACAGGTAGATTTATTAAAATGTTCTGGGGGGATTTTTAAAAAYTGCCTTTAGGACACTGTCATATTGTGCATCACACTGATTCTTTGACCCAGAACACAAAGACTGCTTGATGTATTTCTGATGCAGATTCAGGTTTTGATACTAAAGAGCTTGTGTGTGGGGGGCAGGGCAGAATAGATGAACACATTCTAAAGACTTCTAGCTGGGGACTCCTCATCCCAGGCAGTGCCCAAGGCCAGGTTGGATGGGGCTCTGAGTAACCTGGCAGCTCTCACTGCAGATGAGAACTCCATTTCACTGATTTAAGAATGGAATCATAATCTAGTTCAGCTCCATAAAAATATTCAGCAGTTTGATACATAAGGTTTTGTACGTAGCAATCGTCACATACTTTGAAAAATGGACAGCGAATTCTGCTGAGTTCATCCAATTCTTGCTTTATTTTGAAATTCTGCAAAGCCATAACGGTCAATTTCCCCCYCTCTGCCATTCACCTTTTCCTTTGTTTCAAATACCACACCAGCAGTAACCTGTGTCAGTTTGTACAAACACTGATTTGTGTAGAGTCAAGGATGTAGGAATTTTTTGTCATTGCTGAATCTGATAAGAAAGAAGAGAAATACCAAATGCCTCTGGCACTGCTGTATTTCATCCAATCAATCACTTCGGTTTGGTGGTTTTTTTGTGTTTAAAATGTGTGTTTTCCATTTTCTACCCTATCAGGAGCCTGCAGATTAAAGGGCAGACACATATTTCATTCTTTTCATACCAAGAAGAAATGTGTTTTTCATAGTACTGGGCAGAGGTGCCTACAAGAGCTTAAGGAAAACCTAGACCTGACAAGGTACAACACTGCTCAGTAAAATGTTGTATTACTGCTCCTTGTCTTAATTACCTCAAATCACTACATAAAGGAGATTGCAGGTCAGCCTCCTTCAGGAAGACCACAAGGAAGATAGCAAACCCCAAATTAACTTGTTTGTTTTATGCTGTTAATGCTGCTAGATCACAACAAAGTATTTCAAAATAAAACAAGAACAGCACAACAGAGGCACTGCAGAGAAAGGAGCCAGCTGCTCTTACTAGATAGAAAATCGTTATTTACAAGTACCCAGACATTGTTCCATCATCCTTGCCTCAAAGTGTGCATAGTTTAGGAAACACTACAAACAGGCAGCTAACTTAAATCCACATTTTTGTTAGGAAAAGTGACTACACGGCATGAGTGGTATTTTAAAGCCTTTTCAGGAAAAAACAAGGAGAGCCATTATTTTTTGAACTAATTTAATTAAACATAACACTCTACTTACAACTTGAAAACAATTCTAATGCCCAAAAAGACAGTGAGGAAAGCTCAGTTTGACAACCAAAGGTTCATTTCTACACAGTAAGTGTTCAGACTGACAATATTTTTATTTTTAATATTCAGCCTGACAACGGGACTCTGAACTCCTGTGTGCACAAAAAATCCATTTCTCTGCTCCAATTGACAATGTTATAACAAGACAGTCACATGGTTCATAATAACACAAAGTAGACCTGTTAATAACTTATATTCACACTTTTTGGTTTTACTTCTCTGTACCATTTCTGCAATCACATGATGCCAGCCTTTCTGGAAAAATATTGATTGAACAACTTCTTTCAATATGCTAAACTGACTCCRGGTAAAGTGATTATTGATTAAGCAGTATAAAGTAGCAAATGCATCTCAAATTCCAGATACTAATGTATCAGTTAAGGATGGGTATTCCTACCTAGCTTGTAGGAATGCTTCTGTCCTAGTATTAGGGCATGGAGATTTATAAGCTTTCTTCCCAGGTCAGACTTTGGCTGCTGAAGGACAAGGAAACTCTTAATGAAAGCAGTGAGAGTTACCCAAATRCATTCAGAACAGGATGGTGTGAACTCCAGGTATTTGTTGGTATCACAAAATCCCTGGAATGTGCATCGTGCTCCTAAATGCCCAGAGGCTGAGGCCAGCAATTCCCCTACCTGAACTTCCTGGAACTTTTGGACAATACTTATCTAATTTGCATTTCAACTRAAGAAAACATAATTTTCACTGGTTTTGCTCTGCTTACCGTGTGGATAGAGTTGGTGTCATTTGATATCGCAGGAATTTTCAGATGGAGACTTTGCAATACATATGTTGTCTGCATCTGGCATTAGGAAAGAGGAGTTGAGATTACTTGGACAAGGAGTGCTGAGARCAAGATATTTTTCAACTTATAAAAACTAACAAAGATTATACCAGAGGTAAATTACCACTATAGCAAACCAAAAAGAATTACTGTTAGAACATTACAAGATCTTTTTAAACCTTATATTTATTTTTACTAAAAGCACAGAGTCATTCATGTGTCTTTGAAAGCAATTTCTGCAGTTTTTTTTTTCCAAAAATGTATTTGATATCCTGAATCTTCTCAATAAAGACAGAGCCAGAAAACTAATTAAAATGAGGTCTAGACCACTTGCCCTAACCTATCTGAAACAACTGCAAGATGAAACACAGCACAGTATATAACCTATGTGAATTTGTACAACTGTGAGTCTTAACTACAATTTTAATGATTTTCTTTTCTATTATTAAGTCAAAATATTATTTCAGAGTATTCTTAGTAGTCATTTTTCATCTCTCAACTTCAAGGTAAGTTTCATATTTATGAGAGAACCCCCCCAAAAATGTTAAATTAGAAATAATGTAGAATAAAASTGTAACCATTTGGAACTACTCACTTGAAAATACACTGTCCAGTAAGGTATTAAAGCCAAAAAGACAGGGATAATCTTGACAAGAGCTTTTACATCTTCTACTTTGTCTTCTCTGAAGGGGCCCCCCCGAGACAGCTTGGCCATCTCGAAGAGGCTTTGCTTGCGAGGCTGGTGAAGAACTCCCTGGGCTTCACTTTTGAAAAGAATTTGAAATGTTCAGTTAAACAACAACAAAAACTGGCCAATCTTGTCTTCCTTATAAAAAGCTAATGCATTTCCAAAATAAGTCACTCATGTAAGTTACAGCAACACAATCAGGCCAGAAYGGATCCCCAACAAGTGAAAACACAAAATGAAACCTTCTGCTATGAAGGTTTCCTATTTCCCATCCTCTCCCCATAAACCCCAACCCTAAATAACTGGCTTTCCAATATGAAGGACTTAGAATGACCTGTATTTTGTGATATTGTGTGCTAATTCATTGAATTGTTTTGCAAACTGAACACATGAAACCTCACTGCAGAGGAGGCACTTGACATCTCTCTTACCAGTGACTGAATTCAACCACCAGTATTCATGGGCAACTCTTTGAGAGTGGAAAAATTTTGGTTCCCCATCAAGCTACTTACAGCATTAAATGCAGATGGCAGTGTTTTTCAAATCAGAAGGCATCCACAAACACATCTAACAGAGAAGAAAGTTAACTAATGCTTAGAAGCAGCATAGTCAGGYTATGTTACACTCTCAGAAACTCTSACTGGCAGGACACACTGCTCAGCTGCAACCACGATCTTGCTGTAGGGAGATCCAAAGCGTGCCTCTCTTCCATCCCTGAACTCCCAGAAAGCAYCTCCAGGCCTCCAATTTTCCAGTTCTCAAAGCAAACCTGCCCACTCTACTGCAGTCTCCGGTGTGATTTACTACCAGCTGGTAGTGATTTACTACTAGCTGGTGTGACCTGACTAGTTCCAACTCCTGATTCCCTGAATCAGAACTCATCACAAACCTGTTTGCTGAACGTTCCCCGTGGGGCTTCTTGGAGCAACAAGAGTATGTGAGGATTTTGAACATGTCTGTGAAGGCACTGCCATCAGGAGGTTTGGTGATGAAGAAGCTCTGGCCACATAAGAACACCATGAATGAGATCCCAATGCAGACGGCGGGGATGCTGTATCCGATCACAAAGCTCACGTTCTGCTGAATGTATGCAATGCCTCCCAGAGAGAGGATAGCTCCCAAATTAATGCTCCAATAAAACCAATTAAAAAATCTTCTTGTGGCTTCCGGACCCCGGTCTTTGACCTGGAAAAGATTAAAAGCAASTCATTCGGTTTCTGAAGAAAGTCAGGCTGTTTATTAAAATTCAAACAAGTTCAAGGCACTGAAGAGTTCAGGTTTCATTTAGAGTCAYACTGAAATGATTTAAGTGTTTTGGGCTTCACATGATGAAATGACACCTTAGTGAGCTACACCATTATGTGGGTAACCTTGYAGAAGCTCAGCACAGGGATAAAAAGCCACACACTACTGAGAGACAGCTTCCCCAGAGAGGCCTTTATTATTTCCACTGCACTGACTCTCATTTGGTCATTCCTCTACACGAAGTTCACTCAGAAGAACATCCCACAGTCCACAGAAGCTTAAAGAATTATTTTTTAGTAACAAAAAGTTAAGCTACCTAAAAATTCATGCATTGCAACAATTGCTTCTTCTAACTGTATACACACCACAGTTAACTCTATTCCATTTTCTAAGCCTCAAATGAATACTCGGTAATTAAACAACAAATTTCAATTTTAACAGTCCTGATGCCTCTCATCAGAACACAAATTGAGGACTTGTCACTCTGACCTTTAAAACAAAATTAATTAAATTTGGGTTGCCTGAGTGTCACGAGGCCCCAGTAAACATTTCTCCCTGTAAGTCAATGCTGTTCATAGTCTTGTTCTTCTGCTTGAAGCTCTCAATGTCTCTCCAGTGAAAGTAAAGACATTCCTGGTTTCTAGAATTATCCTGTACAGTTTTCACCATCACTCTTTATTGCTGCCTACTGTAAGTCACCCCACATTTTGCAATTAAGTCACAGGGACCCAGCATCACTCATAAGAGGTGACGTAAGAGAAATTATGCAAATTAAAATTTCAAATACATTAAAAAGATCAAGTAGCCTGTAGAAGAATTCATAATACTGTATTTGTCAGTGCTTTATGACTGAAAGGCCATTAACAGTGACTAGCAAGTCAGTGCCATGCTCCAGTCTTGCTGAGTCAGTTATTTTTCACTTGTAATTGCAAATTTCCCCTCCTCATTTGCCAGATCTCCAGAAGATCCATGYTTACTTTGCAATATGAAAAGCAAGCTGTGTCTTGAAATGAGTTTTTAACACTGTCAGTTCTGATTTACAGCTTCAGGTTTCCCAGTGGTGCACAAACCCATCAGCATCATTTAGCCAAGCCCAACAAAGGAAATATTAAGGCATCTATTCCTGTGCATAGTTAATAGCATTGTTAGGCATTCAGGTGCATCTGTTAGGATGTCAAATACAATCCTGGAGACTAAACCCAAGAAATTCTCCCCCTCCAGCTTCAACTAGTACTCATTTCCTAATTTTAACAGTCATCAACCGCAGCAGTGTATCAATTTAGGAATTCCTTCTAAACCCCTAAGAGCAGCAGGATATTAGCAAACAATTACATGGAACACAGAGCTCCAACTTGTGTAAAGTGTTAGCAATCTGTTTGATGAAGTTTCCATTTCTTCATCACGAAGTCTCAGTTCTCTTATTTCTGCAAGGAAGATGACTTCTCATCCTGCCTCTTACACATGACCTTGCTGACATCTCTACAAAGGAAAGCTGGGAGAAGAAAGCCAACTTTGATACAGGTAAGAACAGGGAAGCACAGCATGATGCTTCTGTCAAGCATTATCCCAGCCTCCAACCATTAGCTCCTGAGAAACTTCCTGAACCAAGGATRGCTTCTGTCTACCTAATCAATGCAGCAGCTCTCCTCTCCTCAAACTTGCCTAACCTGCCTCTGAACCCAGGTCAGCTTTYAGAATCCATAATATCCTGTGGCAAAGAGCTCCCCAGGTAATTACMCAGTGGGAAGAACTTCCTCCACTTGCCTGCTTTGAACCTGCCCTGTYCGAGCCTCACTTTTGCCTTGTTCAGGAAACAACAGAGACAGCTGAGCTTGATCCCATTCCTGGTCCATTTCTGCCTCTGTCCCCTGACCACTCTTTGAACAAACCACTSTCACATCTTCCTTTTTGTTGCCTTTTCAGAGGTAGGAAATTTAGACTGATTCATGATTCCCCACCTGGAAACTACTGACCATGTCCGTGGCCCTTCCCTGAAACTTCCATCTCCAGTATCCTTTTTGGAACAGTGACCCAAAAGGAAAGCAGTGTTCAAAGGACAGACACACCACAGAGTTAAAATGCAAAGAATTCATTTTCTCCTTCTTTATCAAAGTGTATATAGACACACTAAAAATCACATCACAGCCACGTYTGAAATGCCACTATGGCATTTAACTGACAAACATTAATAACTGAATAAAAWTCACACTGGTGGAATATCTTCTCAAAGAGGAAGGACTATGAAGATGTCTTGTCAAAAGCAGAACACATGAAGAGACAATTCTCTAGTTCTTTTCAAATATYTCATTGGCTGCCCAAACTTTCAGCAATATTACATTTACAGCACATCACTAAAAGTTTCCCCTGCTGGCCATTACCTGAGCTGTGTGACAGCATAAAACATCTTCATAAGTAAACACTACATTTTAATAAGGGACTAAGAAGAAGAAGAAAGCCATGTCAGAAACTTATYATTTTACTTTTAACAAGCACAAGTTTTTTTCCAGGAAACTGCAGGAGTTCTCTTTTCCCCCTTATACTTGCATTATTTTCAATCACCCAAGCAGAAAGAAAAATCTATCACTCCCTCTGCTCAATTTCATCTGTGCTCAAGCATAGCAGCACTCTCCTCTCTCCTTGTGATTCCAGCACCACCAACTTCATTATGTTCCTAAAATCCCACCAACAACTGCAGCAGGAAAAGGATGCACYTCAATGGCACAGCTATAGTGTGGGTCCTGGATTGAATCCATCCTGKGGGCTAAGGGTTCCATATCACTGCACTGAGAGTCAAAATAGGTACATTTAAAAGATTTTGTCCCCCTCCCAACAAAACAGCTTAAAAAAAAAATCTGATAAGTATCCTTTAAATATAGACAATCCAAATGCAGAAAGAAAAGCACAGTGACATTCTGAGTTTTATAACTGGGACTACACAATATTATACAGCTCAAATACTAAGATTCTGATAGATTCTTTTAGTTTTTATTTAAAGAATCAGGAACGTAAACAAACACCATTGCTTTTCCACAGTTCCTGTGYGGGTGCTTTGCTTTGTCACAGGGTAATTTCCTATCTCTCACAGACAGGTCAGTCTCAAAGAACTGGTTACCCACAAGATCTGTTATTTTTGCTCCAGCTCGTGTCTATCTGGTGCCCACCATTGCACCACATCCCRTTTCTGTCAGCACCTGCTAATGATCTCAAGTATTCTCCAAACCACAAGGTTTTAGAGTCCAGTATGTGTCTCGCCCTCGCCACATCATGACAGATGCTGGGACCTTCCATTTGACTCACATAAAAGGAAGAAGATCATTCAAAACTTCCTGACAGTAGCAGTTTCCATTTGTTCCTGCAATCAACTGACAGTCACAAGTGACAAATGTAACAAACACCCCCGACCTCTGTGAGCCACCACACAACAGAGCAGGGATGGAAACACAGAACCTTGCCCTTAGCCTACAAAAGAAGGCACAACAACAACAGTTCTGTGCACTCAAATTTATAGATCCTGACCCTCTAATGCATCACTGCTGACACCAGTCATTCCTTGAGACCATCTGGAGAGAGCTCAGTAGCTGAGGTACACAGTATTACTCAGCTGCTACATAATTTCAAAGTTTTATACTAATATGTGGCAAGTCTGCATTTGAAGTGGGCTACCTCTCCCATCTATTCTGTTTCTGGCAGAAACAGAAACAAATTATTACTRGCCATGTGAATGCCACAACTTGTTTCAAACTGTTCTCTGCAGAGCCTTAGRTGTCCACACGCTGGTAAGAAGTTCAACAACAGCAACAAAAAAAATACCTTGCAGTTATAGACCTTCAAATCTTTATACATGGTTCCCCATCCTTATCCAGAAGCTGGAAAATCTAAGCTCCACAAATAAATAAAGGCTGAAAATCACTCTAAAGCCATCTTTACACCAGCAATTTCCAATAGCAACTGTAAAACAACAATTTTAGCAGAGCTAGAAGATTTCTGGCAGTTCTGGCCTGATAGATTTATTGGCTATGAAGGCAGTTCAGAAGGAAGCCACACGAGGTTAAACCTGGCGCCTCTGATCGCCGTAACCCCAAAAGAGACTCATCTATAATTAGAACAATGATTATGGCTGATACTAGATTAGGAGTCTGCTACTAATTCTGGCTTCAAGGCTGAAGCTGAACCAGCTTTCACAAGAACGACAAACAGTCATATTGTTTCCTAACTCCAGAAAGTCACAAACTGCTGCACGGAACAGGAAGCGACAGCAGAACGCTCGCACTTGAAAGCAGAACTGGGAAGYGCCAGGTTATGGGATCACATGATGAGAAACACTATTCTGAGAACCACCGGTTCAGATTTAGAGCAGCAGGATGGATCAATCTGCAACTTCTAGAAAAACTGCTCAGTTATAAACACACTAAAGCGAAGCTGGCCTATATCAACTTTGCAGGAACTTTCTTGGCTAAGCTGACTGGCAGGAGTTACTCGGTACTAACTCTGCTCAGTCCCTTTAACAGCACTTCTAAAAGCAAGCATTTAACAGAAAGTAAGAAACTACATCTTTCAACTTCAGAGAAAAATAAGTATTGGAATTCAGTTTCCGATTTTCCACCAAGTGATTCTCCTAAATAAAAAAAAAAAAAAAATCCTCATTATATTAGAGCTCTCCACCCAAATTCTCTGCACACATTAAGGCTGAAAAATGCAACGAAATGTAATTAACATTCTGAAAGGTGATTGTGCCAACTGAAGTACATGATATGCAATTCATGCTTTCCTTTGGCGTTTAAGGGAATGAGGGCAAATCTTATCAGCACACATGCAGCCAAAACATGTTTGCATTGTGCTCTGGCCTCCCAAGAATGTGGCTCTGGGAGACAGGCTTTATTCTCAGCTATATATATATATATATATGTATACASACACATCTCCCCAGCAGTTTGCTACATTCCTATGCAGGGAGAAGGCACCCAAGAGGGCCCCAAACTGCACACCAAGGTAAGTGGTGTGCTGTAATATATTTAACAATAGATAAGCCAGAAAAAGAGAGAAGGGGAAAAATTCAGTCCCCGGCAGAGCTCCACTGATTATTATGGACCAGAAAGGAGTATTTCTTTTGCTTCGCCCTACATAAATCACTGTGAATTATCTGTAAACCTAGCCAAAACCTGCTTTCCTTGAAATCCTTGGGGAAAAGCCTTTACAAAATCCAGCTGCAACAGCTACACTTCCATTGGCAATGGCTCTTCTTTTGCTCTGTTCCTGCCATTATTTATCTCTCATATTTAACGTTCATACAGCGTTCTGGGGATAAGCAGTCAGTTTTGAAAAACACCTTACAAGATAAAGTCATATTAAAGCTATTTTACTTGATAGRCTCAGGCTGCCTTAAACAGAACTAATGCACTGGGGACACACAATCCTGGGCTATAATAATGTTTTACATTTATATACTGCCTTTCACCCAGAACTCCAGAATTCAGAATACATGAAATGCCAAAGAATGACAAATGCAAACTGCACAACAGAGAACAGAGGTACGTCTGCCAAAGATACTGGGGTAGATCCTCCCTCTTACAAAGAATTCATGGAATTTCTGGTACCTGCTCTAACCAGAGCTCAGTGAGCCAGTCAAGAGACATGCAACTGGATTTTCCTTGCTTTTCAGTTTAGTTAGAAAAGCTGCTCAGTACCTGAGCACCTGAAACCCTCAATCTGTAAAACAGACATTACAGTTCGACATCCACAGCCAACACACTATCTTAGCATAGGACTGTAAAAAAAGTACATGCAACAGAGCATTGCAGTTGACACTGAACTCTAAGTTGTCTCTCAGATGTTTTCTGTAAAGCCACTTGGTTTTGCAGTGATGATCCAATGAATGGTATCGTTGATGCAGATCCAGATAAGGTCATTTGACATGTTATGGGAACAGCCCAGGTGATGTTTACCACGTTGAGAGCAGCTTCCACCTATCATGTGATGCAGCATTAGCCAGCACAAAATATCACTGAAGGGCAAAGCAGTGCACAAATACCTAAAGTATAAAAAAACCTGTTTGTTCTGTAGCTTTCATTTATCACAGGATGATAAAGGCCTCTGATACTGCCCTAGGAGGCCCAAGTCATCCTTGTGAAAGCTAAAATGTGCATCCTGTACTTCACCCCATGAGTTCTGAGGTCAAATTAAATGGGTACAAACTCACAGTGGAGGATAATTAACAATCCACTTCATGGTCATTAAGTATTCAACCCAGCTCCTCAAGATGGTGATGGTTTAGCCCATTCAGATACCACAGCTAAGGCACGGTAACCAGGAAACCAAAGGTCATACAGGATCTGACACCCCACAGACACCGAAATTATATCAAAACAGGGCACAACTTAACAACTTGCATTAGACAGGGCACAGAGCTGGATGATCTGACTCCCTCCAAGGCTAAACACCTACAGGCCAGTCAGTGTCGGCGCACTGTCCACCCCACCGAGGCAAGCCCCTCTGCCAGCCACCCCTGGGGCACCCACAAGCGCCTCAGCAGCWGCCCAGCCATACTCGACCTGGTCCGCCCCGAACGGGGTGATGTTGGCCTTGACCGAGCCGACGCCCAGSCCCACGAGGACCAGTCCCACGAAGGTGGCGGTGGCACAGTAGCGGGTGGCCCCCACCTGGGAGCAGGGCGCCAGGGTGGCGTTGGCCGCCGGCGAGGAGCAGTTCTCCACGGGGAACAGGGGGATGTCCCCGCACAGGCCCTGGCGGGTGTGCGGCGCGGCGATGACGGGGAAGGCCAGCATGCCCAGCAGGTACAGCGCCATGCTGAGCAGGATGGTGCCGAACTTGCCCAGCAGGGCGTCGGCCAGCCAGCCCCCGAACGGCGACACCAGGTAGGTGATGCCCATGAAGAGCAGCAGCGCCTGGCTGGCCTGGGCTCCCTCCCAGCCATAGGGCGGCCCGTTGAGGAACAGCACCAGGTTGGAGGTGATGCCGTAGAAGGCCACTCGCTCCAGCAGCTCGGCCAGCAGCACGGCGGCGCAGGCCAGCCGCCGGCCCTGGAAGGCGCTGGTCGCCGGCCGCCCGCGCTCGCCGCTGCTCAGCAAAGGGCTGCGCTCGCTCGGCTCGGCCTCGTCCATGGCCCCGCGTCCCCCCGGCCCCGCCGCGCTCCCGGCCCGCCCTCGGGGACCCGCGCCCACCGCCGGCGCCGGCCCCGCCCCCCCGCAGCGGCGCGGCGCCATTGGCTGAGGGAGCTGTCGCTCCGCGGCCGCGCCGTCACGTGGCTGGGGCGGGGCACGGCGRGGCGGAAGCGGCGGGGCGGGGCCGGCCGTGAGGGGAGCCCCGGCTGGGCGGGATAAAGCGGGGAGTCCCTGCGGGTGTGTCTCGGAGCAGCCCTCGGCGCCGGGCCGGGGCTGGTTACCCCGGAGGGTGCGGCGCCTCTCCCCCGCTTTGAATCGGATGCCGAGCGGCGAGGAACTCCAGCAGGGAAATGGATTTTCACAGAAMCCTTCGGGTTGGAAGGGACCTCTGGAGATCATCCCAGTGCAGCCCGCCCCTGCCTAGAGCAGGTGACACAGGGACGCGTCCAGGTGGATTTGGAGTATCTCCAGACAGGGAGACTCCACGACCTCCCTCGGCAGTTCAGTGCTCTGCCAGCCTCAACATAAAGATCTTCCTTATGTGGAGGTGGAACTTGCATTTTAGTTTATGGCCATTGCTCCTCATCGTGTTGCTGGGCACCACTCAAAAGAATCTGGCACRATCCTCTTGGCACCTGCCTTTGGAGATATTTATATTGCATTAATGAAATCCTCTCAGTCTTCTCTAGATTAAACAGGCTCAGCTCCTGCAATCTCTCGAAAGACAGGCACTCCAGACCTGTCATCATCTTTGAGTTCTTTTAGGGTTTAATGCTATAGTTCAGGATTGTCCTGCAACAAGGCCTCTGCAGGCAAAGGTGATAACTGTGTGCTGTAAATGGATGTTTTTATCCGTGTTTGCAGCCCCTGGTGAAGAAGCGGGCCTGGCTCAGCGCCCGGTGACTCACAGGGCTGGGAGCAGCAGCTGGGCTGTGAGGGCAGCTTCACCTGAGCAGGGCCTGCAGGAATTATAGGAGTACACATGGAGAATGAACATTCCGATTCGAATGGAACAAAGCCTGTGATTAAAACGAGAAAACATAAATTAGTGGTTGCAAGATTAGAACCCTAAGACTTGCTGCAGCTCCACCATCACATGTGTTGAGGTAAAGATTGTGAAAGTATCTTCAGCAGCAGATCTTAAAAAATCTTATTTTTGGCCAGAACAAAGTGGGGAAGACACTCCTGATTGTGTGTTCTTAGTAAAAAAGTTAAATTGATTGACATCACAGTTACACCAAACATCTAGGCATGACTTGCTTTGGAGCAGCATTGGTAATTGAGCAAGTGATGCTTGTAAAAGTAAATACATTCATTTAATAATGGGCCTTTGTAAATAACATATGCCATAAAAATGACTCATTAAATATATYTGCTCTCTTAACTGGTTAACAAATTTCATGACAAAGGACAACGAGGAAAAGGCAACCAGCTGTACAGAGATCTCTGTGAACTACTGTAACATGACTGATTCTGTAATTAAATTACATTTCAGCTTTTCCTAGCTTAATACAGTGTGTCATATCATTACATTTTCTGAGKAGTTCAGTAGTATTTTCCAGAGACTCAAAGTAACTAAGCACATTTTTTATTATTGTGCGTTATCTTCACATTCTAGGCCCTTCATAATTTACCTTGGTGAGTGAGTTGAGATTCCTATATTGACCTCTCCAGCAACTGGTACAAACACCTAGCAATGCTGAACAGTAGTTGGAATGTACATTAAAAATGTTCTTTAAGTCTTCAGGTGTTGAGATGTAGGTACTGTCACTAAAATTCAGAAGTTACTTTTGGAACCCAGACATTCTCTGGCAGCACAGCAGCGCAGAAGGAGGTTTTAATTTTCTTCCAAACATCACTTAGCTACAGYATATTTAAAGCTTTATTATGGTACATCCATGACTGTTTCTTTGACTACAGYGAATGCACCTATATCTATAAGGGATTTTCAAAGACACAATGCTGCACACTTCCAGATTGTTATTTTTTTTGCAGTCAAGGCCTATATAGCATAAAACCAGAGTTATCGTAAATAGTAGTAAAATGTTAAGATCTCTTTGAATGTTTCCTTATTTCCTCTTTATTTCTCAGATGACTGCTTGAGTTTCCTCATTTCTCATGGAGCAGGCCTTGTCTTACTTTGATGTTTGCGTTTTTGTCTTCTTTGTGTTGCACACTAAATGTGTTGGACAGCTTTTGTTAACACAAAACACGACTTTCTGAGCACTGTCAGATATCCTGCTTGAGGCCACGCACCTGGAGAAYGTCCCCTTACATTAGCATTTACCCTACCTTTAGCATTTATGCAAGATTTGTTGCTCTTCTAAGCTGTAGCCATATTTTTTAGTTCAAATGGAGTTTGAAATGGTCCAAACAATGTTGTGCTGGATTGTTTCTAAGTGATAACTCAGTGAGATGCAGTTAACACAGCTCTGCAGCGTTAAGACTCATTAGCAAAACATGAGCCTGCCTACCAAAATGTTTACAATTTGCCAGAAACCACACCAATGTGTGTCTTTATCACATCTAAACCCTCAGYTCCAGAATTCCTGCCTTCCTCAGAGATCCACTAAAGTTATTTGAAGAACTGTTTCAAAAATCATTAAATTTAAGAGCCTTCCTCTGTGTGTGGCATATTGTCCTCCTTCTGCCTGACACTGAG
The DNA here is from genome assembly GCA_018881555.1 of Amblyornis subalaris. Classification (NCBI taxonomy): domain Eukaryota; kingdom Metazoa; phylum Chordata; class Aves; order Passeriformes; family Ptilonorhynchidae; genus Amblyornis; species Amblyornis subalaris. The sequence goes on along the minus strand of JACAXG010000023.1, from coordinate 4,410,470 downwards.
ATTTGAAGACTACAGGCCACAATAACCAGGCACCTTGCCCTGGCTTCTCCAGCCTTTGGGAAATCAAGCATTACATCAGGGAATCAGACCAGGTTATAAGTAAAAAAGTGACTTTTCTGTTCAACCAACCCCCGTTCTTATCCTTCTCACGGCCACAAATGTCCTGCAAACATTCTCAATATTTTTACAAGATGTTGAAACAAGATCAGGGCCGTGAGTATCTGCCATCAGCCATCTGTCTCCTGTCAGTCTCCCAACACACTCCCTAAACTGGCCCCTCAGTCCTCCCGCCTGCTGCCCCACCCAGCTGCTCTCTGTGCTTCTGATTATAATTGGGTTGAACCCCTTTTGTCCTAAGACTGGCTTGATAGTTTGGGATACACTTTTCTTGGTCCCGAATTCTGGTTCTTTCTTTTTCTGGTTTTGTTGCATCTTTGGATTCTGCCTGCTGCTTGGAGGCTGTGGTTCCTCACCAGGCTTCTTCCCTGGTCTCACACAGCTTTGGCTCTGCTTCATCGTATGGCCTTCCTGACGTTTGAAGTGGTCTTTGACCATCCTGTTGTCTTGTTCCTTGGACTAGCACATTCCTGTGGCTTTTCTGGTGGTTGGCATCTTATTCACRCTCAGTTTTTTCCAACCGTATTTCTACACCGAGCATGAAGCACCTCATGGCAAGCACGTGCTAAATGAGGAACCGCTTCACGAGGCAGTGGCTGGTACCAACCTTCCGTGATGTTCTCAAGAGGCCTTTGATTTAAGGTTTCCCTGTGGCCACGATCCGAGCACGTCATCCCCGCGGCTGTGTAATGCAAACACGCAGCGCTATTCAGAGGTGTGGGAAGGCATCCAAACCTCCTGGCGTGAGCCCGGGAGCTTGGCTCGGTAGCCAGGTGCCTTCTGCCCGGCGACACCCGGCAGGGCTGGCCCGTCCCCGCAGCGGCCGGGCCGCGGGTGGGTGGGCGCAGCGCTCGGCCGGGCCCGGGGCCGCGGCCGGTTCAGCCCCGCTCCGCCGCGCCGTTTCCGGGAGCCGCGGGCAGGTGAGGGGGCGGCGGCGGCCGCGGGCGCACCGGAGCGGCCGCTATGAGGCTGCTGCTGCTGGCGTGTCTCCGGGCACGCACCGGCAACGCCACCACGGCCGCCAGGATACAGTAAGTGCCCGGCCGCGATGGGGGAGAAGGGATGCGCTGCCCGCTCCCCGCGCCCAGCGCCGCTCCTCCGCACCTYCCCGGCGGGCAGGGGGCCCGGCAGGGGCGGCGGGTTCCGCCCGCCATGCGCCGCCCGCGCCGGCGCACGGAGGCGGCGGTGCCGGAGCCGGGGGCGTGCGGGGGGCGGCGGCCGAGCGGGGTCGGGGATGGCGCCGGGGACGGCGCCGGGACCCGCCCCCGCCCCGGCGCTGCCCGGGCACCGCGCCCACCCTGCCCGCCGTGCCCGCCGCGCCCGCGGGATGGGCAGCGGAGCCGAGCGCTTCCCCGAGCCCAGCCCGCTGCGCGCTCCGCCCGGGGCGCTGGGCTGGCGGAGGAGCTGCTGCGCTTGCGGGTCCCCCCGCCGGCCGCCCCTCGGCGCAGCCCGCGTCGGTCGGTGCGTTGCCCGAGGCTGCCCGCGCTGGATGGGAGCAGACRTCAGCGGGAAGGGCAGGAGGGAGCTCCCAAGGCAGGGTCTGTGCGGGAGCCATCCCGGAGCAGCAGCTGTGCCGGAGCCGCTCCAGTGGCTGCCCTTGCTGTGGGGGCTCGACATGCGGCTCTCGTGGGGGTGACGGACACGGATGTGCAGTGCTGGGAAACGGCATGGGCTAACAGAACCGCAAAAATATTCCTGATGTCCTCATTTAGCTTTTTCTGTGATGTGTAAAAAGGATGTGGCTGACAGCATTGCTGAGGGCTTCGCTGTGCGTGTGAGCTTAAAAATAATAAATCGCTATAAAAATGAAACACTTTCTCAGTGGTTTTGTCCTCTTGAGGCCCGAAATAAGGATTTGGTTTCATCTTATATAAAAGCCATCCACAGTTTAGTTGTTTTTCTTAGGATGAATCTCTTGGGAAAGCCTTCTGCTATCACAAGTTTTCCCTGACCTTGATCCGTGCATTCTCACACGAGTAATGCTATGCATAGAAACATCCTCAGACATAAAGTTTTCACACTTAGTTGTGTCGTACCAAGTTCACTCCTAAACTTCTGCAGGGCTACTATRTTTCATAAGGCAGTGGTAGAACTGCTGGTCCTGTCAGTCACCCAGGCATTGAAGATGTAAAGCAAGTGGAGCATAAAGACCAGATAAAGCTGAAGTTTTTGGTGTTTTGAAACAATTACTGCCAATAACGTGTTGAGATAACTAATTTCCTGTCTTTATAATACATATTTTTATGCCTGTACATACCAGCAGAGTTCYTCTGTGGTGGTTTCTGTGGCATTCCRCATTTCCTTTCCTATCTTACCCTTTGGATCATACAAAACTACTTATTCTTGGGGACATCAATGCTCATTCTTCCTCTATAAGATTACTTATCCTACCTTTACAAATTAAATATTTACTCACCTTCTTCCAATTCAACTTTGAGGAGAGTCAGACAAACATTTGGATTGTGGAGCCATTCAGAGCTAATCTAGTGGAAAGCAAGTTTTGCCTTACTGCTAGTTAAAATAAATCTGAATAATCCAGAAAACAAAYGTTCACATATTATAAACGTGAGTCCTGGTAAGCAGCAATTTTGGTGGCTCCAGCTGTGCCATGTGATGGTGTTCTAAAATAATGTGGTTTAGGATGAAAGGGCATAGATGTGGTGAGTTCCAGCAGCTCAGCTGACAGATGGTTTAACTCATAACCACGTTAATGCAGTCATTTGCAGCTGTGTGAGCACATCTCCAGTGACCTGTGCAGAGCACAGTAATCCACTGCAGCATCCTGTTGCTTCCCAGGAGTCCTTTACACAAAGTGTAGGAATTCCTTACAAAAAGCGTAGGAACACCTTCTGAAAGTGTAGGAATTCCTCGGGTGAATGCTGTTTTCTCGTGCACATAGACCTTCAAACAGAAAGAAAGTAATGAGTGAAAGACCAACTTAATTCATGTTCACAGTAGAGCTGGATAAAGGATCCTGACAGAAATAGAGTTTGGGAGTAAGTAACTTATGTCATGTTCGGTTCCAGTCTTATCACCTACTGTAAATGTTATTTATTGTAATAATATAAATGAGTGTTAKCTAGCAATTAAGTCCATCTTCCTGACTAAAAGGCTTGTCAGGTGACAGCTATCACTAAAACCATCCTGTGCAGATGCTTCCACCTAATATTGGTTTTCTTAAGACTTTATGCCATTAAAAAAGACAAATAAACCTACATGTATGACCAAAGGCTTGGGCATGTCACTTTTAACACTAAACTGCCACACCCGAGGTTATGTGCTCRTGGTAAACTTTGTATCATGTGTGTTAATACACATAAAACACGTATTCCAATTAATATTTGGCTTCAGTCGTGTCTGCGTACATGCGTAGGAATTTATTTGTTCAATCTTTTTTTTTTTAATATTGAACCATGGCAACTTTTAGTTAAATATAAATGAAACAATGACATTGTCTCTGGGTTGAGCACTTGCCAGCATAGATTAATTTTATGGCTTAATATCACAGCATATACTATGTTTATGATATTACAGCTCTTCCAATAACTGCTTCATCTTTTCATAAATAAGATAGTAATTTCCTGAGTTTAAAGTAAGTGGTGAGAAAGGTACCAGAATCTAATTTGGCTAAAAATCAACTTGCTAAAACAAGTGGTATAATGAATGTGCTGTGGGCTTTATTCGTATTGGTGTGCATAATCTTTAATCACCTTAAAAAATATGAGCAATGAATAAAGAATACAACACTAAGCAAAAGTCTTTGCTTAGGCTGCCATTGTTCAGCCTTAGAAATGAGATCAGAGGGTGTCAAGMAAGAAAAGAAATTAATCTTCTCTGCCCCTTGAAATGTTTTGCTCATCTTTTATTACTTGGGAGTAAGGAGGAATAGAAAACTACAATTAATTGGTTAATTAGAAAGATTTAGATTAAGTATTTTGCCAATATGTAAACATTTTTTGGAGAAGGAGAAATTGTTTTGGTTCTCATTAAATGGCCAGTTGAGATAGCTGTTCTGTAAATCTCCAGGTAATCAACTGCAGGAGAATTAAAACCACAAATTCAATGAYGCTTATTGTTCCTCTTGACTATTGTTTCTTTAGCTTAGACATTTATTGGAGTAATTCTGAGCCCAAACGTTTTTTGTGTTTAGTCTTACCCTGCCTGCCACTGTTATAATCCCAGAGCAGGGGATCCTCATCTCCTCTTTCACCTCCCTGCGCTGGTTTGCACGGGTGCTGGTGGATTCCTGC